>JALBCR010000023.1:0-456425 GCA_030710515.1 Abscondita cerata
GGAAGTTACGTATTGCTAGTGCCCCCGATGTGGCTTTCGACCTGGTAGTAGTTACGTTGAATTGTTCTAGCCAGCGGTTAAGAATGCAACTCCTTTTAGGTGTTACCGAATCCTCAGCTACCCTAAAAGGGGATTCCACCGTTTTATTAGGAAGATGGTGTGTTGAGTCGTACCAGTTAATGCTTCTCGGTGGTTGGCGTCGCCTATAAGCAAAGCGGATTATGTATAGAATGTTACCGAGTGATCGACCACACTTTAGCACAGGGGAAATTTGTTGGGACAAGAATGGGTTTAGTATCGGACCCTCCGTTACCAAAGCAATCGGCCACTTTGGGGGGTTGCAGGTAAGGGATGGTAAGTTTAAAGCGGTTTAATGCGTCGGTTTCTTTTCAGGTATATATACAACGGTTAGTAATATTTTGCCACCACACGTATCGAAATCGAGTCAGCCTTTGAAGTGGTCTTTGGATAGTGAAAAGAATGGCTCTGTTTCTCGATCGCGAACGAATTGAATCACAGGGATTTTGCAGACGTCAGATGATAAAAGAGCGGATAGCTTAAGTTTTAGAGTTTAAGGTTCGGTTTGCGGTTTACGTTTCACGATTCGGATTGCCTTCGGAAGGTTATTTGGGTCTAGGAATCGACTCAGAGTTGCCTTCTTAGCATCGCGTTCGCTCTTTTAAAGGGGGTCTTATCATACAGGAAAGAGTAGGTACCGTTAATAGAGGGGAAATTTCAAGAGGGGCGGTGCGCGCGACGCTCTTAGTTTGAAAAATGTAATTTTATGTTGCGAGATAGTGTTATCTATGCGGCAAAATTAATTGTATCATTTTTCGGTTTCTTACAACCTAAAGTCATGTGCTGGCTCAATAAAAGTTTTTATGCCGAAGTAAATAAATGAAAGAAACACTAATCCTTATTACATCACAAATCTTCAAAGTTTGACTGAACCAGTGCCGGTATACCAGCTTTTTGCATCTATCAAGTTTTTTCGCCAACCTTCCCGTCTAGTGCTATTCTAGACCAGATTCCCCTACAGGTAAGTATCACTAACCTATGGAGTCTTACAATCACGTATCTGAGCTGACTTCAGAAGAAGGATGAATGATGTTGTATTATACAAAAAATTAAAAATCGGTTGTTTATTTATCGCCCCTCACTTTCTTTGTGCGTAGAAGTTTTAAATTTGTTAATAGTTCAGACATTATTCCAGTCATCTCAAATGTTGTACTAATGATGAATACGGTAATTTATGTAACAGCATACTCTATAATAAGGCTTGAATAAAAATTCGATGCAGTGAAAGATCCAACGACCAGCTGGAGGGAGCCTGAGGAATCATAAGCATTGTGAATTATCTCATTTTTTACTGTGTAACAGGCTATACTTTGTTGTTCACAACCAAAGGTTTCAAATAAATATTTCAAGAATTGTTATTTTAATAAATAATTATTATGTATTTGCATTAGCGAGTGTGTCACCTCGATGACATCAAGGCTAACGCTATATTTGTTTGAGTATTATGGAGAAAAATCTAGAGCTAAAGTGCAATACATTTAAAACCCAGCACCATCTAAAAAGTGTGACCGAATATTTTTTAACCTCAAAAATGAGAATGTTAGCATTTTGTAGACAGACGTTCTAGATGCTTAGTTTTATGTTCTCTCTGAAACTTCTGCAGAGGTCCTCCCATCTTCGTGAAGTGGGATGTATACTGATGAATACTGCTTCACAGATTATATTTTACACTGGTTTAAAGGGACGGAGCTGGCATCGTACCTTAAATTTTTTAAATTTCTGTTGAAATTGTGTGGATGTTTATTTATTAACTTCTAGACAACACTTGTTCTAGTAACAAGTCCTTCTAAAGCCTAAACTAATTTGTCGTTCTCACAATAATAGTGAAATGATGTAACTGTTTTGCATGAAGACCGTGGGTTACACTACTTAGCCTCTTTTAAGAAGACAAATAAAATGATTTTAAAATTGCCAATACATGAACAGGAATTGTAGCTTTACATATGGAAACAATTTAGGATGAAAGAGGGGTTTTAGCCGATAGTTATTCTTGGTATTTTGATCAAAATGGACACTGTGTGCTTATGTTTTTAAGATTAACAAAAGAAAAGAACTAACTTTGCTTGCTTTTCATAAAAATGCCGGTATTATTCTTCATAAGAGCGAGCAAGGAATCTTTACAAAAAAGTAATAGACAGATTGATGTTATAGTTTGCATTTTGGTGGCTTTCCACAAAACAACAATTTTTTTGTATTGGCTCCAAAAACACCGAAACCATATCTTTCTTGTATATTTTTGTATGGGGATTCTTTGTTAGATCAAGGTAACTACTACTGTATCAAATAAATTTTCTACATTCTGGAAACATTTGTAGACAAAACTTTGTGCAATGTGGACTGATTCGTCTTGGTTTCGAACTTTAGCAAAATTCACAAAAATTGAAATATGCCAATCAAGATCTAGTCTTGTATAGCCATTAGAGTTGATTAAATATATAAATATAAAAATAAAAATATGTTGGGCTTCCAATGTCATTCAAGTGTCCATCTTCAATTGCCACACTACAAATGTACAAAGACCCCCCAATCGACATTGCAACCAATTTGTCGATACTCCAGTCGCTTTTAACTATTAGGTACTTTGTTGTGTTGATACGCAGCTACTGTTGTCAAAATCACTTAATACAAAAATTTAATCACTGAAAGTATCAGTTCAATTCATAGAAAATTCATGAAAAACTATACAAAAGACTTTTTCGTTTGTTTTTGCACGGTTTATTATTACAAATACTAATTCAAAGGCAACTTCTTAAACTTTGCAACACAACAAAAAATATTTTTATCTCTAATTCATATAAAAATTGTATCTATTTTTACTTAAAAAAGCTTATGGCATTATTTTGATGGTTTAAAAAATCTGATAGTAACATTATACGGATACTATGTTTATATGAAATTATGGACACATATTTTTGATACGAAAAAAAGAGGCCAAAGTGATGCGTCATTGATACCCGATAAGTAGTGTTAAAATTCACTTATTTTCGTTGTTTAAATAATCTTCTCTTGTATAAGTAAAATATCCGCAATAAATACATACAGAGTAAAATGTATGCATGTTTTATAATTGTATTGTAAAGTCTTAACGAATAAGACCGGAAACCAAAGTGATAGTTCTGAGAAACAATATAATTTTATTGTTTCTGATGAGTACAATAGTGTGCTTAGTACCGTACACACCTTTATTTTGAATAGAAAATTCTTCCATAGAAGATAATGTGTCGTAGATTTCAGAGTTAGAATGTGTTTAAAAAAAGCTTAAAAACTAGCCAGTCATATTCATTGAAAACCAAATCATTAGATATTATTCAAATGTAAGGTTCCAACATTGAACAGGATATTTTTTCTCTATTCTAGTGCGCTAGTGTAATAATTGTGGGAACTTCATAACAAGGCCCTACTATAACACAAGAGTTACAAAATATTATATTCATTAAATTTCACAATACCGTTTTCTCTAATTTTGAGAAAAGAATCATAATAATTTAATCAAAGGTATTTCGACTAACATATAGATAGTTCACAATTGCGTCGCTTCAACCAGTATCCCTTAAGGTGTAATTCGATAACTATTTTCTACTATTTGTTCACTACTCGCTGAAAAAATCTGCGACCTAGTATTTAAATTAATACTAGGTCGCAGATTTTTAGTCTAAGTTATATTATTGTTTTGCATAAAATATTTCTTTACTTACATGGGTTAAGTATATTAATTTATGAAAGGTTTTAATTTATTTATGGTTATTCTTATTTCTTATGTTTTTTATTTTCCGGGAATCACCCCAAATATCACCAGTACGTACGTTCAGTATACAACAAACGCCATAGACGTTTACCGTTAATTTTATTGAAAAAAGACTGGTGAATCAGTGTTATTTTGCTAAAACAGTCTTCAGGCCCACAAGTATACAGGGTTTCTCACGGGAGCGGTTTGTTAGAAGTTTACGTGGACAGGAAAAACTTAGAATTTTAAAATTGGATTTAAGGATTTTTCTAGATACTCTTTCATTTTAAATTATTTTCAAGGTCACGTCACTTCCGGTTATACCGGAAGTCGGCATTAACTTTCTTATTTTAAATATAACACCCTGTATATTATTTCATTTTTGGATTCCAGAAAGTTATAAGGTAAGTTCTATCAGGTTTCCTTATACCTATTTTTAACCGTTTTATAAATATCTTGATTTTTGATAATTTTTAAAGATGTAGGGTTATTTTCAACACCGCGCCTGATACCTATTTTCGAATAGTGGTAATTGCTTCAGGGGTAGACGAAAGCACTAGAATGATACTTTTGAAATCCACATTGAGAATTGATATATCACATACCTGGTGTCCAAAATTTAATAAACAATTAAATTATCTTCAAACTCGAAAAAAGTTCGTAATTTCAAATGTAACACCCTGTATATTATTCGATGGGCGGATGGAGAATTTGTTTATGTATGATTTCGCTATAACATTTCCTATACCTATTTTTACGGTTATCTTGGTAATCCATATTTTTTATCAAAAATTCTATAAAACTCCAAAAGTCATATCTAGTAGGCTTTGATTTTGCCAGCTTTTGTACATGTTGATTTTATGTTAAAGTATTAATCTGATTTACCGATTTTGAGACATAAACTTACAATTGAAGTATTTTTGTTAATTATCTCAAGTAATACAGTTTATAATGAAAAATAATGTGGATTATTCCAATAATAATTTGTTAAATTAGTTTTATATTCATATTCATATAAATGTATTAATAATAATAATAATAATAATAATAATAATAATAATAATAATAATAATAATAATAATAATAATAATAATAATAATAATAATAATAATAATAATAATAATAATAATAATAATAATAATAATAATAATAACTTTATTGAAACAAAAGAAAATCCCAGTTTCAAGGACTCACAGTTCAGCGCTATGTAACAATTAATACAAAACTCACACTGTTGAATAAAATAGGCTGTTCTTCCACTGGGCCCAAAAAGCAAATTATAATAAATTCTAGCTAGTCAGTCATAAATGTTGTAATAGGTACCGAAGTAGAAACTGTAAGGAATAAGTAGTATATAAAAACGATACTATACAGTGAGCATAAACGCAAGAACTATCCAAATTGTTTAATAGACTGGATTGAAACACGACTTACGGCCGATCTGTTTCCGCTATAAATATTGAAATAATTTTACCCTAAATAACCCTTACTACCACTAAGACAAATGTCTCTAAGACAGCTATTCAATAGACGGGAGATCTGAAAGACGATTGAAACTTAACCAATCTGTGTAAGGAGGAGTTATCAGGTCTTTTCGTCTTAAATTAATATTGTGTACATCTGTGCGGAATTGTATTTTGTATATAAATAACACAAGAAGTTATGATGGTATGATATATTGTAAGGCTATGTAAAATTCTACGATTCTTCATGTTTAACCAGTTAAGTTCAGTAAGTATAGAACTTGTGCGCCTACCTCTCCTAATACCAAAGATCAACCTGATGCACGAGTTCTGAGTCCGTTGAATTTTATTCGCAACTTTTTTGTTAATACAAGGACCATATACCGTATCAGCATAATTAAATATGGAAGCACCAATGACTCAGTTAGTAGTTTTTTAACTTCTAACGAAAAAATTTTCTATTTCGGTATAACATTTAATGTTGGCAAAAGCTTTTGTATACAAAAGTTTATATGCTCAACAAAATTTAGTCGGTATCAAGTAATACACCAAGATTTCTAACACTATCAGATTTTTCCAGGGTAACATCTTTAATTTTGAAAGATATACTATCAGAAACATTTACGTTAGTTTTTTATTTGCAAATACTATAAGTTTTGACTTAAGAGGATTAATTACTAGACCGTGTCTTTCACAGAACTCAATAAACAATGTCAGCTCAGCATTCATCATATTAACGGATTTGGTGATGTCAAAGATTGGAAAAGAATAATAAATTTGTGAATCGTCGGCATAATAATGTGAGGAGCACTGTTTTAGAACCGATGGTATGAAACTAAATAGTAGAGGCCCCAAAATGGATCCCTGTAGAACACCACTATTAATTCGCAATAATTTAGACGTTTTGTGTTGTAGATGAACTTGCTGAAACCGATTTGTTAAATAGTTAAACAATAAGGTTACAGCACTGGGGTGTAAGCCAATGAATTTAAAATAGATGATGCTAAGTTATGATTTATTAAATCAAACGCTTTACTGAAATCAAGGAGCACTAACGGTGTTATAAGATTCTTGTCCAAGCCAGAATGAATATCATCAACGATCGTTAAGAGAGCAGATGCACAACTATGATCCCTACGGAACCCCGATTGATTATCAGGTAAAATATTAAATTGATTTAGATGAGATCTCAGTTGCAATTGAATTACACGTTCAAATACTTTAGAACATGTTGGAAGAATTGAAATAGGACGTAAATCAGAGAAACTATTGGTGTCTGCTTTTTAGGAATCGGTTTAATAATTGCAATTTTCCAAAGGTTAGGGTAAGTGTGATTTTCAAGGCAACAATTTATAATATGATATATATAATATGAAATGGGATACAATAGGAGGCACAGTTTTAACATAGCGGCATTAATATTATCGTATCCATATGAATTACTGCTAAGTGATAGTATTATGTCGATCACCGTTTCTTCCGTAACCAAGGAAAATTTAAATAGCCTAGGGAAATTAGTTTGATAAGACGATTGATAAAAATTCATTAGTTCAAAGTCGATCGGTGTTTGTAAAGATTCGACACTATCAATGAAGTGATGGTTGTACATTCTTCCAAATTTGTTTAATATCTTTAACATTATTCAATTTAAAGTTGAAATAAGCGAGCTTTTCTAGACGCACTGTTTTAGTTAATAGGTTTCTAGTTTCCTTATAGTATGCCCAATGCACAGGGTCTTTGGTGCGTTTATAACGAGTTAGAGCATTGCGTTTTATCTTAGAGAGAAGCTTAGTATTCTCCGTAATCCAAGGAGCAGATCTACTCCTCAACAGCTTAGTAACAAACGGTGCATGTTTGTTAAATAGGTCTATAATGCATGAGTTAAAGTGTGTTACTTTATTGTTGATATCGGCAATGTCAAAAATTACGTTAAAAGGGGTATTAATAAGGTCAGAATAAAACGCCTCCGAATTAAAATGTGAATACTCTCGAAATGTGACTTCAGCAACAGGTTTCCTGGCTACTTCCAGACTCAATGTACATGAAATTGGGTAATGGTCAGCGATTAACAAGGAATCAACATATTGCTCCGTAACTAAAGAAGCATCTGATGTGATAATTAGATCAATAATACTAGAAGAGGTAGGAGTAACTCTGGTTGGGGAAGAATAACTTGCGTTAGGTTAAATGTGTCAAAAACAGTTAAAAGTGAGTTGGTGTTTGAATTAACATTTAAGATATTTACATTAAGGTCTCCAAGTATTAAAGGTTTTACAACTGGGCAAAATAGTAACTTAATGTGTCTTCGAATAAGTCAAAGAAGGTTGTATCACATGGTCGAGGGGCGGTAGATGACACCTACGCACAGATCATGTTTTGTTAATTTTATCCATAGTTGTTCTAACTTGGAATCGTGGTCCTTCATGAGATTGAATGTTATAAACTTTTTAACATAGATAGCAACACCGCCTCCCTGGAAAAGTCACGGTCATTTCGAATTAATGTATATCCATCAATATACAGCATATCTGATGTTATAGAAATTTAGCCAAGTCTCAGTTACGCCAACAATATGAAAGTCTGAGTTGAAGACTAGCTGCCGTAAGGAGTCTAAATGTGGTAGTAAGGATCTTATATTTAAATGCACGAGTTTTAATTTGGACATTCTTAATCACAATTAATAAAATGTAACATTAAGACTTTATTTTTTATTAGCTAAATTTCTACGCATATTATTAATAAATTAGAACCGTAAGATAATGATATCAGAGCAGAAAAATAACAATAAATTGCAAGACTAACTGTTATAGTATTATGAGTTTTCACAAAATAACAATATTATTCAAATACGTTATCAGTATTATCAGAACGCGTGTATGCAATTAAAATTTGTTACACTAGTTTAAACCAAGGTACAGTACAAATAAGTGAGCTAACTTAAGAGAATTTAATATAATTAATATCATTAAAAAACACAGGCAAAAAATAAAAGAAGTTTGCACTCGTAAAGCAAAAACAAATCAAGAGTTTTCAACCATGTATAGCACTCGCGCAGAATCACCAATTTATAGAATACGAATAAGTAAATTTATTGTTTACCTAACATCGCATGCAGTTCAGCAATAGTCTTAAATTTAATTTTTACCATTGATAGCAGATTTAATAGTCCCATCTTGAGTGCAAATTGGATTAGGGGATATAAGTTTCTTAGCCTCCTTAAGTACAGCGAGACGTTTTGAAGTTAGATCTTCACGTAAGACCACACTACTACCTTTTCACATCATTTTCTTTGAGAAAACAAGCTCTTTTGTTGAACGCCGACAGAACTTGACGATAATCGGACGAATAGCGTTACTACTCTAACAGGCAAACGATGGCAAGTGTCAATATCGGATTCATTAATTTTAATATTTAACTTTTTTGAAAAAGTTTGAATCACAACTAATGATGTAAGTTCATTAGTTCTACCAGGTACACCAACGATACGAATGCTATTCCGAAGGTGTATTGCTCCAAATCATCGTATCTAATTTCCAGTGCATTCATAGCTGTATTAAGCGATTCCACCTTTTCACTACACTCCTTGATTTTAAGTTCAACTGATTCGTTTAATTTCTGACTAATCTTATCAACCAACGTATCTATTAGTTTTTCTAAAAAAACTGATTTATCAAGGAGTTGCTCAATGACCCTGGACACTAAGAAGTCTTCAGTAGAATATAGTTTCTATTACGTTATTTTATAATTTACTGCGGAGTACGAAAAATACGTCTACTCACTAATGTAGCATACTATATATGGCTTATTTTCAAGCTTATCCACGAAGTTCAACCACATCAGCCGCTCTAGATTTGGGTATTTCAAGAGCATCAATATAGGAGAAAACATAAAATGCATGGTTTTTCTGAAATAACTGTACACGGATTACATATTGGTGATGAGGCTAACCGAGTCGACTTTTGCGAATTCATGTGGTTAAAAATTACCAAAATTCCAAGATTTCTTTTTAAAATTATTTGGACTGATGAAGCAAAGTTTAGCAGGGAAGGAATTATAAATCGCAGAAATCATCACTATTGGGCACAAGCTAATCCTCATGTCATAAGGGAACATAATCATCAGAACCACTTTGATTTTAATGTTTTTTGTTTAGTTACGGATAATAGAGTGGCATATCTAGTGTACAATGAAAATTCGAATGGAAATAGATATCTGGGGATACTCAGAGGATTTGTTAATGATTTCCTAAATAATCTACCACCGTGTGGCAAAGCAAACAATTGGTATCAGCTTGATGGTGCTCCAGCACATTCCACGAATAGCTGTATACCAACAGTTGACCGTGACGTTTGAAGATCGGTGGATTGGCCTACAGGGACCTTGGAGATGGCCACCCAGATCACCAGTTTGACGCCCTTAGATTTTCACCTTTGGGGCCGTATAAAAGAAATAGTGTACGCTAGGCCTGTTCAAACTAGAGAGGATTTGTTGAATCGCGTTCAAGACGCATTTAATAACATAAGTCCAGACAAACTCAGGGGGTCCGTTTTGTGAGGAGTACATGATAGACTTCTTCAATGTTTGAACCAAAATGGTGGCCATGTAGAACATTTATTGTAATGCTTCAGTTTACATTCACTAAGCATTTTATATCATTGTGTTCCAAGTTTTTATGTGTTACATTGTTTTTTTATGTAACTTAATTTCATTCACGTTCCAAATTTTTTAATGTTCCTGTTTTGTTTTCATGTTCTAATTATTAAATTTCTACCGTTTCAGTAAAGAAATGGGTATAGGGAATGTTATAGCAAAATGATACATAAATAAATTCTCCATTTGCCTATTAAATAATATACAGAGTGTTACATTTGAAATAACTAACTTTTCGAGTTTGAAAATAATTTAATTGTTTATTAAAACTTTGGACACCCGGTATGTGATATATCAATTCTCAATGTGGATTTCGGAAAGTATTGTTCTAGTGCTTCCGTCTACTCCTGAACCAATTACCACTATTCGAAAATAGGTATCCAGGCGCGGTCTATAAAACGGTTGAAAATAGGTATAGGGAAACTTGATAGAACTCACTCTAAAACTTTCTCTGGAATCAAAAATGAAATAATATACAGAATGTTATATTTAAAATAAGAAAGTTAATGCCGACTTCCGTTATAACCGGGAAGTGACGTGACCTTGAAAATAATTTAAAATGAAAAGTATCTAAAAAGTTTTTCCTATCCACGTAAACTTCTAACGAACCGCTCCCGTGAGAAACCTTGTATATGTACTAAGTCAATATAGTTTGTAACAATTTTAAAATAATGGCATATTATGAACGAAGAGAAATTTCATGAGTGTGGAATAGCCATTCAAACGTGTTGCAGACTATTATTTTCTACGACAAAGCAAGCGTGGATAGGTTAACAATTAACATATGTTGTGTTTTTACTCCATATCTTATGAATAACATGAATAGTTATGCTATGGTTTTTAAACCGAAAATTTGAACATTTTTTTTTTTTCCAGTTTTTCTTACGAATTGGAGTTATAATGAAGCACAAAAAATCATTAACTTAGAATGGCTTGTTTTAACTCTAATTTAAGTTGGTACTTATTACTTAAGTGGTAACTGACTTTTGAATTGAGGTTAGAAAAGGGATAGTTTGTTTCACAAAGTACTAATAGCGTTTAGCTATGTGCCTTCGGTTGTTTTTCTATGCGATGTGCTTACCGATTACTTTATTTTAACAACAACACAGAAGTAACTTATAATTAGAATAAATAATTTTGTTTAACCTTATCTTACCCTTTCAATTTTTGACAATGAATTATAACTTTTAACAAATGAATATGTTTAACATTATTTATCTTGCACTGTTTCTAAATCAAAATTTCATTGATCATTGTTTATAATGTTTATCGTAATATTATCACAATTTGTAAAGTTGAAGTTTGGGGTATTGCATAAATTTGTGAAATTATATCTTTGATTAGATTATCATTGCACTCATTTCTTGATGTGATTGTTGATGTGCTTGAGGTTGACTGTGTCACCTTATTTAATAACTTATTAGCAACATTTATCCTATTATTTAATGAGTTGTGTATATAGCCGTATGTTAACTTTGTGGATTTCTTCCCACCATGCATTTTTTTGGGGTTGGATGTGTAGCACCAGCGTCGATAAGTTCAAATATAATGTCTTTCTTTGTACAACAACTTTTTTGGTAATTCAAAAAAAATTGAACAGTCAATATTTAATGTCGCAATTCCCAATATATTTTAAAAATTGTACAAAAATAGCCTGTTATGGTAAGTTTTTTTCTCTAATTTTAATCTTGTATTGGAAACTCTTATTAAAATTACAACTCCTAAATTCTGTATGTGTTCGATTCTCATTGGCTAGAGTTCATGCCTACGGCATGCACCCATAATACCAACTATGAAAGCAACCTTCAATAAGTACTCATATTTTATGTTACCAGTTTTAGTTTTAACTTAACTTTGTAGCAAGATGTATATTACCTGGTGCTTCATTAATAAGTTTGTTAATTTCATCTGTACTTAACAATTTTAATTTTTTTGCTTGAAACCCATCGGATTGCCTTTTTTAAAAAAACTCATAATTTATTATAATCTACTAAATTTATATTATGCTTTATATTTATGGTTGTTCAGAGCCTCGAATAAACTTTCCATACAATAAATGATTTTTTTTCTTAGAAAACTCAGTAAAATAAGCTGTAATTACAATTTTAAAGAAAAAAATTGAACTTTAAGTCGTTCTTTAATTTATAAATTGTTGGTAGTAATGTTCATAAACATCCTTGGATTTTTGAGATTTCAAATTATTTATTTAAGAGTCTTTAATACCACGGCTGAAAATCGCGAAATTGCCTCTGCGCTCCTGTTTGTTTATGACTAAACCAAACTCTGTAAAGTTCTAAAATTCATTTTTACAAAGAAGAAACTTTATTGCACCTTTATGTAACAACAAAAATAAACTTACGTTTAAAGAAGTTACAATATAATACATGTAAAAACGTCATTTTAATGCCATTTTTGGATTTTTTCTAGTCTATATTAAAGCATAAATATAAAATCTGTTTTTATAAACAAGTGTTGTAACCCTTTGCTTGAGCAAAAATATTACTTATTTATGGTTTTCTGTTCTTGATTAGTCAAAAACAGGCATGATCGCACATTCTGCAACAACAAAAATCCTTAGAATTCGCTGCCGGTAAAGTGTCGCCGTCTACGTTCCATTTAGAAACTACCTCTCCTTCCGATTATGCTCACGATAAAAAAAATTGAAAGGCACTTCGCACTCCCACCCGCGAATTCATAGAAACTATTCGACTGGTATTGAAGACTCTTAAGCAGTAGCTACTTCTAAAATCTTTAGAAGTGTAAGACTCTACTTGATGATTTACTTATTTTTAAAAGCATAATTTAAATGTATTTATTTATGACGGCTTCAAATGATTTATAAAATGTTTTATAAAACAATTGCGCTTTGATCATACAGATTTTGATTTTAGGTTAACTTGGTAGTTATTGCAGTAAGATTCAACAATTTACCACAAAAAGTTATTTCAAAGATTGTGAAATTGGCGTAATGCAACAACAGACAATGATCAGCCGTTATTTTTTAAACCAATTCATGGATACCCCAAACTATCAAAAGAACGAACTTTGCTGATTAAAATTTTCATCAATAAATTATACCATTAGGCTTTACAAATAATAAGTTTATTTGGAATTTGTAGAAAACTTTGTAATCGAAGAGACACTGAGTATCAACCGGGAACCGCCATTAAGGCGTATACGGAAAGGTATACATGGAAAAATTTGAAAATTTGAAGAATACTAAAACCACTAGGAAATTTCAACTAAAATATATCTATTCTTCTAACACTTTTGTTGTACCGAAAGTCGACATCAAGTACGTTATTTTAAACAAAGACTTCCTATATATTATCGCATTTTCGTATTCTACATCAATTTTTAGGGTCACTTTGTAACATTCTATGTAGCTAGGAGTTATAGATTTCGAAATATTAATTTTTTAGTAAAATTTTAGCAAAGGAAATATTTTTTAATTAATAACGTTTTTCTGGTTATTCTTTAGTTTGTATAAAGAGAATGGACTATATCAAACAAAGATATGTCCATACATTAAAAAACGTAATAACAATAAACTCTTAATGGTGAAATGGAACACCCTGTATTTTTACTTTGTCGTGTGAAGGTTGAAATTCTCTTTCAAATCATATAAGGATTGTTAGCATTACAACTATTTCTTTTGGAGATATTTGCAATAAATGTTTAAGTCATTAAGCCATTTTCTGAAAAGTTTGGAAAATACTCATCTTATATACTTGCCAAATTTTTCTTAATAAACTGTTTGTTTATCATAGATAATAAAAGAGTAAATCAAGTGGCCCAATTAACTTGTATAGGTATCTACTGACAGATTACAGTTTCAAACAACATATAAGTATCTTTGAAGTTAATTTCAAGTTTATTTCATTTTTAAGACAAGTTATACTATAACTTATAAATTAAATTGTTTTATTTATAACAGATATTTCTTCACTTAAGCAACTTTAATAAAATATTTTGCAATAATTAATACTTAATGCAAAATTATGTTTAGCAGTCGCAAGATGAGCGTGCATGTGGTCATTCTGTAACAAGTGCGAGAATATTCTTGCAAGGTGTTTTAGAATCTAACTAATTAAAAATTGACCTAGAATGTTATTATTATAGAATAGAAGTACCAGTGATTAGTAACCGTGTAAACTTATCGTGTGTCTTTTCAAATGTTCTCATTTCAAATTATTTTTAAAAATAATTAGTGACATTAATCTTTTGATATTTACTTTGTCGCCTCAGCGAGAACTACTACAACGACAATCATTTCCATTTAATATCAGGAATTTGTTTGTTGATAATAATTGGTGGCACATAAAGTGTTGATTTTACAATACTATAAAGTGATACCTTACTGCAGCAAATCAGGTATCACTTTAATGCCGGTTTGCGCTAAAAATCTTTATTGTTCTTTATCTCGTAACATACGCTGTTTTGGACAAACCTACACTGTTTTTTTTAAATTAACACTTAAAATATGCACGCCAAAACAAATAAAATTAATTCTTACTTACACTAGCGTATTTTCATTATACTTTTGTGTTAAAAAACTACTACGTAAATGTCGTGAATTGGGCTAATGTTAAAAAATTTAAAATGTTATTTAAACAGGTTAAACGATATTTTAAATTAATTACTATACCCAAACTTTGAAGCAGAGAATGCAAAAGTTCAGAACTTTTATTGATTCTCTTAATTAAAGCTTATACTTCTTATTTAAAGAGAAAAACAAATTAATGAATTCTATTATTTACATTCAATTTAAGACTTTTAAGAGCCCTAAATGCAATTAACGAGTTTACATTAATTTTGTTTCAGTGAACCTCTCCTAATGAAAAAGTACACATCATTTCAATATTAAGAGACTTCATTATTACCAAAAAAATATAGAAAAAACAATGTTAAAACTCAAACAAAAGTAAACCTTTTTGTGGTAAAACATAAAAGTTTTAAGGACGCAGACATTTGATATTTTGAAGTTTTTTAATAGGCTTTTCAAATATACCAGTCACTGAAAAAAAGCAATATTATGTTTCAGATAATGCATTTTATAAGAATGTTCTGAAAGTATTAATTGAACAAATAACAGTAAACTAAGAATATCATATTCGCAAAAGCTCTTGCAATATAAATTAAATTATCTTTACAACCATTTATGTTTTTCGAAGTTATTAACAATTCAACAATTATTCACGAGACTTTCAAAAAGTTATTTTTCTAATTAAATTATTATTTGATTTACTTTAACGAGTAACTTTTCTTAAAATGATTTAGTTTGAATTTTATTTAAAGGTTCCAAAATTTTCTTTTATGGTGTTTCTTCTTTATGTTAGTGGATTTGTTTAGCTGAAGTTAACTTTTGTAATTAACTTAGTACTTAGTATAAGTTTTATTTAAATTTTTGAATGTGTTATACAAAATATTTTAAATCAGTAAATTCAAAGTTGTCTTTTGTTTATACTCATGTAGAACATACTGTTGTTTTACGCAAATATTTCTGTTTCTTTTCCGTTCCAATTAATAATTGATTGTTTTTTGATATTTCATCATTCATAACTACTTTAGTATCACAACTACAAGTGAATTACTATAGTAGAAAATGATTTTTCGTTTAGGAAACCCAATTTGAACTGTGGTGTATATCAGGAAACTATAATTTTACCTGTAGTAAAATTGCGTGTGTCACGCTTTTGTAAAAGAGTTAATCTAAAGATTTTAGATTGTTTTGTTTTAATAACCCAATTAAACATTCATTTAAAATGTTTAATTATTGTTACTGTATTTTATGTTGGATTTATACAAAAACAAAATTATGTTCTTCTCAATACACTTGGTAACATCCTAAAATCTTAAGTGCTAATATTTAATGGTTTTGATATGTTTACTTATTGATCAGTATTATTCAAGTTCTACTAACGCTTTAATAATAATTTAATATTCTAGTTTGGGATACAAATTCATTCTTGTCAAGAGTTATAATTGATAGCATTATACACAAATTTAACCCTATCGTTAATCCCTATTATTAAATGTACAATAATATTAATAAAATAATGTTTTAGTCAAACAACATCGTGTTAAATTATTCTGTATAATCCGTACTGCACGTTCAGTGTATAAAGATAAACATCCATTTCAACAAAGGTCTACTGTAAAATCACTGGTTGCGTAATAAGATTATCCAACCGCAACAATAAAAAAAACATTTGTGTGTTTTATATTGCAAACGATAAATTATTGGGATTGTTATCTAACACAAATTATGTAAATTTACAAACCTAATTAAAACAAAAGATACAAAAGATTTCTGAAAATTAAGAATGTTAAGAAAACTTTAATTACCAAGTTGTGTCGTTGTAGGTGACGGCAGGGAATGAGATGTTTCAGCCAGCGAGTTTGTTATAACCCAAAAAACCTGTAATCAAACACTATCCAAAAGTCAAACTTCATCCCATTAAAACAGTTATTTGGATAAATTGAGTATTTACTAATTGAAGTTCATTTTGTTTCCAGTTACAAAAAACTTAAAGCGACAAACAAACTAGCCTTACTTTAAAATAAACCAAAAATTAATTTGTATTATATACTGAAGTAAATCATTATTATTAAATACATTTAATTAAAAGATTTCGTTTTAGATAAAATTGATGTAAAGATTGCCGTTAGAAGAATATCCATTAACTTTTACAAAAGATGATCTAATTAAATGGAGTAATTTGAAAGTATCATCTGTTGCAGAGTACAATATAAATCTATGAACTTGAAAACTTATTTAGGTTACGTTCTTTAAGTGCCATAATATTTTAATTGTTTTATGGTCATTTTAAAAGATTGATTATTTTCTTTACACATTACTAAAAGGACCTACCTAATTTTTAATTTTTATCCTACGTTAAAATTATGATTAATTTAACAATTACTAAAAAAATTGAATACAATTTAGTGTTGACCATTTACCGCATTTAGAATAAATATCACTGAACATTGTTAAAAGGGCGGTTTCAAAATTCAAATCAATTGAAGTAAGTTGTTGCAATGCTGCAGTTTAATTTTTTTTGCTCGCATGCATTATCTGGTTCAAATAGTCAGTTACAATGCTTTGTGAAAAAAAGTGAAATGTGTTACTCTGCACTTTTTTTTAATCGGAACTATTGAATTGTTAAACTCGACGCTAGCGCTAACAAAATAAATTCCATGTGAATACAAAAATGTAAACATTTAAACTCCGTGTTTAATTGCTTTTGGCAGTGCTTAATTGCTAGCCAAAATTAAAATTTATTATACAACTTTACAGTTTTATTTATTGATTGACTAGATGGAACGCTGTCCTTGTGTAAGTTAATTAATAAATATTACTTAACTGAACTGAAGAGGATTTAGAAAATCATGTTTTCTTTACATTTTCAAAGGATTTGGAAAGTTTTTGTACTGAATAACTTTGTCGGATGTCTAATGAAAATCGGTCAATCTTAACCGAATATTGGTAGTAACCATCAATTTTCTGTTCGACATGAAAGTATATTATTAACACATGCGCATATAGAGTATTAGCAAAAAAATTATTTCAAGTTGTTTAAAATTCATTAACAACTAATGTATGTACAAATTAATAATTATAATAAAGTTTGAACTTTGTAATTGGTAATAAGATCAGGTTTAACATAATAAATAAGTTTTACATAATCAATAAACAAATTTTCTTTTCAATAATTAAAAGTTAGTACTCACAAATACGAGTTTGTTTTAGCATAAATTTAAACTTCATTTTCAAGTCTTAAGTATAATAAATTTAGAAACACCATAGAAATGTACTGTCAACTTCTCCTTCAAATTGTGAAATTAAAATTTTAAGAATTGAAATTCAAGACATATGTCATTATTCACATATTATCTTTTATTATAAGATTTATATATATATATATATATAATCATTAAACCATTTTACCACATAGTGGTGTATGGCATTGTTGCCTTAACTACTTATAACTAAATACAATACATTCTTTCATTATACAACTTAAATATTATTCGTACACTACTTTTGCCCACTCCTTTTGTTTCTTGCCTTATCTTTAGCATCTCTCCATGTCAGTCCTCTGCTACTTAATATTTCTGCTATCACGCGGTTCCAAGTCTTTTAGGTCGTCCTCTTTTCTTTATTTTTGTAGTTTTAGCTTCCCATACTTGCCTAACTTGTCGTTCTAGTTTCATCCTTTGTAAGTGTCCCCACCAACTTAGCTGTTTTTGTTGTATGTACTCTATTAGAGGTTGGATATTTAGATCTTGTCTTATTTGAGTGTTTCGAAGTCTATTTTCTTTGTGACCCCTCTTATTCTTCTCAAACATTTCATTTCTGCTGCTTGTAATTTATTTTTCTGTTTTTCTGTCAAAATCCATGTTTCGCAGCCATATGTCAAGATTGGTCTGTAAATGGCTTTGTACACATTCATTTTGTTTTTGGGAAACTTCTTTTTATTGATAATAGTATTATTTATAGCATAGTACGTTTTAATTGCGCTTCTTATTCTGTTGTTTATTTCTATGTCTTGTCCACCAGTACTTTCGATTTCTATTCCTAAGTATACATAAGAGTTCACTTGTTGTAATTCAATGTTATCTACTTCTATGTGCAATTCTTTATGTTTTCCTATTACCATAACTTTCGTTTTTTTTATTCATTTCCATTTGGTATTCTTTTAGAGTTTTATTCCAGACTTCCAGACTATTCTTCAGATCTTTCCCATTTGGTGTAATCAAGATTATATCGTCAGCAAATGCTCCCTCCGATACTTTTATAGGTTCCATGTTTAAATATCCTACATTTGTTTTTTACTAAATTAGTACATTTACTAATTATGTCGTCCATGTATATGATAAATAATAAAGGGCTCAAGCATCCACCCTGTCTAAGTCCTTCTCTTGTTATAAATTGATCGGACATTCTATTTTTACAGATGACCATATTTACACTGTTAATGTAGAGGTTTTGGATAGCTCGCATCAACTTGCGATTTATGTTTTTATTGTTTAAAATACTCCATAATTTTGCCGTGGTACTTTGTCGAACGCCTTTACTAAATCTATGAACGCTATGGCTAATGTTCCTTCTTGTATTATCGTTTTATCAATTATTTGTTTGACGGTAAATATATGGTCGTTTGTGCTCCTCCCTTTTCGGAAACCACTCTGAGCTTCGTTTAAAGTTGGTTCGACTTGCTTTCTCAACCGAGTGTCTAGTATTTTTCTAAAGTTTTTAAGGCTGTACATAGTAGAGAAATTCCCCTGTAACTATTGCAGTCTTTGGTGTCACCTTTTTATATATTGGCAAAATTAGAGCTACCTCCCAATCCTTTGGAATCTTTTCTCCTCTCCATATTCTATTAAAAATTTCTAAAAGAACTGCTTTTCCTTTGTCTCCCATATGTTTTATCATATCAGTTGTTATTCTGTCTACCCCAGGAGTTTTCCCGTTTTTCAGCCATTTGATTGCATCGATTAATTCTTCCCATGTAATTTCGTCTTCTTCTTCTTGTACTTCTGTAAGAATTGGCAATACTTGTTTTTCTCTTTTATCGTCTACTTCAATGTTCAGGAGTTCTTGAAAATGTTCTTTCCATCTGTTCATAATGTCACTATCGTTCGTTAGAGTTTTTCCATTAGTATTTTTAATGTAACGTTCTTCTGTCTTTTTTTCTTTTCTTAAAGATTTAACTACCTTGTAGAAAAGTTTTTGGTTGCCTTTGCTTTTCGCCTCCAGTGTTAGACCAAAGTATTCCCAACATTTCTTTTTGGATTTAATTACAAGCTCTTTACACGTTGCCTCTGATCCTTATAGTCGTTGTATGTTTTATTAGTTCTGTTGGCTAAGTACCTCTTCCATGCTGCTTTCTTTTCTTTTACTTGGTTCTTTATTTCTTCCGTCCACCATGCTGTTTGTTTTTGTGTTCATACTATTGCTCACTCCACAAACTTCTTCCGCAGCTTTCGTTAATGTATCTTTGAATAATGTCCATAGCTCTTCCACTGGTTTTTCGTTAGTATTAAGTACTGTTAGTTTTTAGTCACTGTTTTAGCAAACTGAACTCCTACTTCTAATCCCTTTAACTTATACGTTTTAATTGTTTTAAATTCTATCTTTTTCTAGTGCCGTAGTTATTATTATTACTTCCATGTTCATCGTCCATTATTTCAGTTACTAACATGTAGTGGTCGCTATTTATTTCAGGTCCTCTTCTAACTTTTGAATTTTTAATTTTCTTTCTAATGTTCGTTCCTACTAACGTGTAATCGATTATTGACTTTTCGTCTCTACTTGGAAGTTCTCTTGTGTACTTGTGTATTCGTTTGTGTTCGTACCATGTATTTACTATAATCATGTTTTGTAATGTACAAAATTCTAAAAGTCTAGTTCCATTATTATTTCTAAATTTCTCACCAAATTTTCCTACTACTTCTTTGTATTTATTATCTTGTTCTCCAACTCGGCTGTTAAAATCCCCTGTGATGTATAGTTCACCTTTTGCACTCTCCGCCGCTTCCGTCAATTCTTGCCAATATTTGTCTTTTACTTCAGCTTTTCGTTTTCATCAGGTCCATATGTCACAATTACAGTTCTGATATTCTGTTCCTGATATCTCAGTTCTACTAATAGTATTCTTGGTGACCACGGTTCCCACTTATACAAGTATATCTCCCAGTTTTTGTGAATTATACAACCCACACCTGCAGTTGCTCTTACATTTTCGTTTACTCCGCTGTACATAAATATGTGTCCATTTTCTAAAGTTAGTTTTCCTTTGCCTTTTTTTTTTGTTTCTGTGATGCCTAGTACGTTTAATCTACTTTTTTCAAATTCTTTTTCAAGTTCCTTTTCTTTGCCATTTATACTTTTTATGTTCCAGGTTCCTAATATCCAAATGTTTTTTTCTTACATAATTTTAACTGCTTTTGTTTTTCAGGTTTATCTAGTTCACTGACGCTACAGTGTGATGTCATTAACCCAGTTGTTTGTTTCATGCTCGTTGTCCTTGTCCACAGCCATGTCGTCAACTTATCTTCCCTTCGGCTTAGGGCTGCTAGTTTTTGTTGCGCCGTCCCTTACAAGACGTCCACCCTGTTCTTGAGACCACATATATTTGATGCCATCTACCTCTAACTTGCGGTACCCAACTCGTGTTCTTCTACCCTTGCTTTTTCTTCTCTAGCCAAATTTCTTATCATTAGCTGAACTTTTCTCTCATCAGTTGTTAAGTCGCTGTCTATGTAAACATCTTTTGGGAAATTCCGCTTCTGTTTTAACGTTTCTATTTTGTCGTTGAAATTAGAAAATTTAACCACCGTCGCTTTGAGTTCTGATTTTCCCACTTTATACGCATCTACAATTTGAATGTCCATTCCCATTTTGTTTTGTATAAATTTGGCTACTTTTACTTGTAGAGTTTCATTCCCTGGTAGTTCCTTCTCAAAATCGATCCCTTTGAAAACTATGTTATTTTTTCTTTTTCTTGCTCTTGTTTCTCCAGCTTACTTTCCAAACTAGTGATTCTATTCTCCAATTTTTCTTTATCTGCTTTCCAAATTTTTGCATTTTCTTCCCACTCCGATTTAACTTCTTTTAATTCTTTCTTTACTTCGGCAAACTCGGCTTTCATTTCTGTTATTTTAGACTCAAACTCCTTTTTATTTCCTCTTTTACTTCGTCCAGTTTTTTAATATTGCATCCATTTCTACGTTTTCTGTTAGATTCACTTCTACACTTTTCGGTTCTTCAACTTGTTGTTGTAATGGACTTCTTATCGTCTTGGCACTTTTACTAAACACCTGTGGGTGTTCTGTCCCACTATTTTCAAATTCTTCTGATCTTCTCTCTCTTTTTCGTTTAATAAACTCTTTGATGCTAATTACACTGTTCGCCCTTTGTCTCCCCTTCTCAGTTCCTCTATTCAAACTCATGCGTATTCTTTACAACCAAGCAGCGCACGTTTTTCAAAATTCGCTTTTTATTTAATTGGAAAAATATCCCTTTTACAATTACGTTTGACGCCACTGCTTTGTTATTTGATTAAACACGAAATTCGGTTATTTGAACGTCTAATTGTAGATTGCGATTACATTTTGTATGCACCGATATCGCCTGACCTTCCTTTTCGGATAAATGTTATTACGTGCAATTTTCGTTCGTATTATAATCTAACGCAAAGAAATTTAACGTACTGCGTATGTATTATAATACTTAATGACTTTTCTTCATAAATACACACACACCCACACTTATACAATCTGTTTTTATTCAGTTACTTTAATTTTTAAAACTTTGTAATCACAAATAATTTAGATTTACTACGGTGTTGACGGAGCCTATATATAGGTTGTCGCGTCGAACTTTATAGTTGTTGCTAAGATTTATTTGGATAAAACCTACTTTCGGTTTTTCATTACATTTTGATTTTCAAACTTAAAATATCCCAACGCGGTTACAACTGACGTGTTTGAATTGAGAAATTAAAATTACAATTCCAACTTTAAATTTTAAAAAACACATTATAATATTTATAAATTTAACATTCTCTTCTAACGTTAACACTGTGACAGTCATTTTTATGTTTCCATGCGTTCAAATGTGTAAAGTTTGTGCGAAGGAACATGTTATTATGATAAATAAAAAAAACTTAGGTTTACACGCAGATATTAGATTGAATTACCATTGTGCCTTTCTATAAATTAATTTTGTCTTAAATTATTAGAAAATCAAAGGTTGACGTGCGTTTAGAACTTCAAAACAATAGCTTGCCTAAACTAAGGAACAGGAAGTTACATTGCTATTGACTAGATAATAGATGTCAAACAACAATATTTACAACCTAATATAGAAATACTATAATCAATTTTATGACAATCACTATGTATACCTATAATAAAATTTTATATTTTAATTATCTTTATTCCATTTTTATGTATCATCTCTATAACTATTTTACATAAACAGCTTTGCACGAAATAAAAATAATTAAGAGCGTGAACATTTTTTAATGCACAACTTTACTTATAGCAGCTTTCTACAAGAGCGTCACCTTCTATTAACATAAGCAATTCTCTATTTGCATTTCTAAGTGGACCGACGTCTAGGGATTCACCTTTGAGCGGTGCAACTGCAATTATAATTATTTCCATTTGCCTAGTAAAACTGTTCATTTAAAAAGACATGGTATTACGCAAATAAAAAAAAAATAAATGTAAATTTCCATGCCAGTTTAAATAAAATTAAAAAGTACGTCATAAATTCTCGTTCATATTTATTAATTTATTTAGTTTCATACTTCTAAGTGTTTTCATCAAATTAAACACGTTTTCTATACATATTTTTTCTATGTTTGTACAAAATTATTTTTTAATTTGGTTTTATTGTTAATTACTATAAAGTTTACATTTTATAACAAATACAAGGGTTTATACCAGCGATAGTCGAATTATACAACATATCGAATTCCTCAGACCAAAATGAAACAAAAGGTAGTGAACGGCACCTACATACACTTATATCATTTTATTCCATAATTTCTCAACGCATCGTAGTTACGTGATATGTAAGCTATCGCATGGAACATTGCAGAAATGTCGATTTTCTATATGAATATTATAGTTGAAGAGTAACGAAATTATTTTATTGTCCATTTTCTACGCAATCAACAATATCTCATTAAGTTATTCAAACTTCGTGCCTGATACAATTAGTTACAATTACAGAAAATTGTCAAAACAATTAAATTACACAGCAAAAAATAGAAATTCGTTGTCATAAGGTAAAAAAGTGCTACAACTTATTAATAAATGATGCTGAAAACGCCTTGTAATTCTTCAGCTCTACCTAATAATTTATTATAGAGGCTGCAGTACTTGAATTACAACTCGTTCAGTATAAAATTCTTGTAGATGATAATAATACTGTGTGTAGCAGGTGTTTTATGTAGATATTGATAAATTCATAAACACTTTATCAATTTTGAAACCAAAAAATTTTTAAAATATCTTTATTTTCTGGAACCGATAAATGTGTAAATTTTGGTAGATAGATGATGTGATGATATTTTAAAGTTATGCTGGCAATTACACTATGTCAGCAATAGATATCAAAACTGACCTGAACAAATTTTGTGTATTTATTCAAAAAAAGAAAGGCTAATCTCGAATTATTAATTATAATGTACCAAAATTATGATATTGATTCTTCTCAATCAATTGTATTCAGTTTGATTCTGAAAATGATATTATGAAAGCATTAAAAATCAAAAGATCTATGAGCGTACACTGATCTGGTATTCCGAACTTCTAGCTTAAAAATTGTGATTCCATATTTGCTAGACCACACCACACTACATTGTCTGTTCAAACTAACAAAATAACGGTATTCGGTATGTAAAAGTCAAATCACAAATGACATAACAAACTATAGACCTATATCCCTTCAATAATTTTATCAAAATCTTTGAAGCAATTATTAACACATAATTGTACTTATCTATAAAACACTTAATTTCTCCACACCAGCACCGATTCATAGAAAAGATATGTACCATTTATATTCTCGCATACCTCATCCAGTATAAATATGGATTATGATGATCAAGTAAACGGAGTGTACTTAGATTTTCAAAAGATAAATCATGACGTATGGTTGGGAATATTGCATACTAGTAGTATTTCGAATTCACTGGTTCTCAGAGTATAAGAGTACAAGTACAAGTAGTAAAAATTGTTTTCAAAACGAGTCAAACTCTTATATAGAGTGCCGCAGGTGTCTATCTGGGCCCTGCCATTCATCAATGACGTTATCGATGGTGTTTCTTGTGAAAAAGTTATATTATTTAAATAATATTTCTGTAACATTTAAGTGGTGTTTAAATAATAAGCTTTATTTAAATGCTGCATTATGTCCTTTACACGTAAAACCGTGATATTAATTTTCCATATAATATTGCTGATGTTGTAATAAATTTCCCACCAGGGGCTTTAATTAGGCAATAGTTTTAGGAAGATTCCTTTCTGTTTCTCTTCGAAGTAGAAGGGTGCACATAGTTATTCAACGTTTTATTGTTTGTTACGGAATATTTTGGTTTGTATTGGACTTCTAGAGCAAATTAACTTTCTAGTGCCTAGAATTTAGAATATGTTTTCGCTAGGGTATTCGATTCCATTTATCTACTTACAAGTCCATTGTAACTTTTAGTTAAACTTTACATTTTAAGTTTTCATGTAATTGGACTTTGCTTAGTCATTTACAAGCAATTTCTGCGTGAAAAGATTGTGTATCTTCAAAACCGTAAAACACTGTCAACATTGCCGAAAATATCTCTAGGGATTCGAGAAGTGTTGGAACAATTATTTATTTATTTATTTATTTATTTATTTTAAATATGACAAATTTTTTTAGTCGACAATAGTAAGGAGAACATGATTTTTATCTTTTTATAAAAACAACTTCCACTGTTCTATAAATGGACGTTTGCTATTTGGTAGAAAAATGTACCTATCATTTCTAAAATTGTGGTAAATACATAATTACTTTTAAACTATCAAACAGTACTATATTTTGAGGTTATTCCGGTAATACCTATTCTGTAAATTCCACTTATCGTTCATGAACGGTAAACTTACTAGTATTGGATCTTTCGTCAACGAGAGCCATTTAGCAATCGCTTGTGAACGTTTGAAATTTGATTGTGAGTTTGATATGAAATTTATCACATGTATCGATCCCTTTCACAGCAAATTTTAGTCGAACTAGACATATAATAATAATAATAATAAATTGAATTTAATGTGCTCTATAGGTCAACTCGACTTTCATTTCTATTTTATCAACCATCAACTAAGTGTTTTATTAATTGGTTTGTAAGGACCTCCCTCCACACTATTTATTATTTTAATTTATAATTCCTATTCTCAGTATTTATTTAAACTGAAAATTGCGTTTTTTTCCATTTCTTCTAAAAAAAAAATATTGTTATCAGGTGGTTTTAGCGCAGTTCCGCTTTTCAAAAGTTGAGCTGACATCATAAATCATTTTTCTATGTTTTATTAAAATCCAATCAACAATGACAAACAAAGTTTTTAATAACTAATATGTATCAGTCAAAACGCAAAACTTAGGTTATAGACGACAGTGGGGTCACAGAGTAAAGATATTATCCAGAGGAACAACTATCGTGGAAGGGGAAAGTACGCACATCCCATCTCGCGCATTGGTATTCGCCATGTTCTCAGACTAGATCAGATTTGAATTTGAAATCGTTTCTTAAACAAGAAATTGTACAATTTTGGATCAATCTAAATTGTGAAGAATATTGATTTATTCAAAATATTTCTGTTTGATACTGACACTATTTTTGGAACAATAATTGGTGTGAAATTCTGCGCATTTATAAGTAAAATATTTGAAAGTAAATAAATACCACACACTTAACGAAAACGTGTAAATTTTACAAAAATAAAATTAAACGTACAGATTAAGCATTGGTTAACCAAAGAACCAATATGTGTGATTAGATTTGTCATAAAACCTGCTCTACTTTTGAGACAATTTTTAACACAGTAAGTACAGTTTAGGTAGGTATTTTTAATTTTTGTAATGGAAAATTACATCATTGTTTCTGTTTAAAAACAAACATTATTACAATAAACAGCTGCGAAGTTTAACATTAAACGATCTCAGAGCCTAAAGACATTAATTTCATTAATAACACAGACGGATGTACAACAAAATTTTTTAGGACCTTGCACAATGTATTCCAACAAACGCAAGGTGTTAACCACACTGAAGTCAGTCTTTGACAATAACCTTTCTGGAAGTTTTAAGTCTAATATTCCCAACACAATTCTATCACATACAAAAGATTTCTTTTGATTTTCAAACTCGCATGAGTTGGTAGGACCTTTAAGTTCCGTTACAAATTGGTTATACTTTCACCTTCTTGCTGTTTTCTTTTAAAAATTCTTTCGTACACTATGTTGTGACTATGTTCTCTTTTGGATTGCAATATTCTTCAAATTGTTGCGTAACGTTTTTATAATCGTCTGTGTAATCGTTCTTTTTCATGTCACTTAACTCAAATGTATTAAAGATGTCAACTCCTTCTTGACCGATTATATTTAGTAAAATTGCTACTTACTTTATAATTAATTGCTTAAATTTTCAGACACATTTCCAGTCCAGGACAAGTTTAATGCAAGTTTAATTTCTTAACACGTTTTCTTTGGAATTTAACCTCACTTTGGTTTTTTCGATTTTATCTGCTAATTTCTCCCTTTATGACTCGTTTTAATTTCGCAGCGACATGTTGTATCATTATTGTTAATTTAATAATGATAAGTTTAACAGATACTTGTTTTTATATATTTATTCAGATTTTCACTACTAATGTACAAATATATGGCTCTTGTAAGCAACAATGTATATGTGGTTGCATATCCATCTACAACAAATACGATCGTGAGTTCTAGTGTTCTGTGATTCTAGTCTTACAACATGGCTGCCGTTGTCTTACAAAGATCAAACTCGCCGACGTTGAGTTATTTCTCTGTAATATATCTTACTCTGTGGTAGGGTACTAAAATATGTACTATCCATCCTAAAATTGAAGCTTGATCGTTTGAAATAACGCCAGACGTTTCAAAATAGGAATTTACCGACAATCGTTCAATTGATCGTTCATAACACGATAACGATAATCGGTATGCAACGAATCGTTCATAAACGAACATTTAAAAAATAAGCACGTTAGTGTATGGAATCTGAATTTTACATAAAACAATAATAGTGGAAAAAAAATAATTCAGCAATTAGGCTGTTTCTATCAGATATATAGGTAGCAGCGTTGATAGAAAAATTTGGAATAATACGAAAACTTCATGAACGAAATGTATCAAAAATTGAACCGACATTTAAATAGCTCTACCGCCGATTTAACTCGTTTTTTGTGAATTTGTCGTGGATACACTTAATCAAAAATCACAGAACTTCAAAACACAAACTACAACGCGGTATCAACGACACTCACAAAGCAACTAAACAACTCGGGTTAAATGTAAGGTAAAGTGTTTTGTTTTGGCGCTGGAGCTAAACTATTGAAAGAGAAGCATTTTTATTTAGTAATTTTGAGCAATAAAATATTTAGTATGTATATAAGCAAGAGAAATCTGTAGGCTGCTATGCATCCACCTTACTATTCTTATCACAAACAAAAAAAGTTATTAACATTTTAAATAATCTTCAATCAATATGTATAACGTACTTTTCTTATCCCTTTACAATTATGTGTAGTTTTTCATGTTCTACAACACATTTAAATATCAAAAATCTTCTACGGATGTTTATTTTACCTCCCAACAAATGTTAATAAATATTTTATAGCTCAAAATTACTAAACAAGAATGCTTCTTATCTTCAATAGTTTAGCTCAACACAAAACACTTTTATTGTTAATTAATTTGACTTGAATACAATTAACCTGTGTACAAATGATCTCTTGAATGTTTCAAAATTTTTTGTTTACTTGTTTAAATTTGTTGATTTAACACATTTGTTTGGTTACCAAACAACATCTGCTCATTTTTAAAGATCTGTAGATCATTTAGGTGACCTTTGTCAAACAAGAAAGGTGGTTATTGGATAGAGGACTTTCTGTCCTAGATTTTTGACATATGACACGTCAAAATTGCTTCACGGGTGACAGAGAAAACTCAAACCAAAAATTGGAAATTTATACATAAATTCCCAATACTAAACGTACTGGTGATCCTTAAGTTAGGATTACGTTATCTTATGAGGGGCTTAAAGTTTACGTCAACCACAGTCAAAATCAGCTTAATGAGATCTTTGTAAACTAGACAAAACCCATTATCATCATATTCTTGAGGTGGTGATGGTAAATTTGTTGTGAATTCCGAGAAATGTTTTTTATGGCCTTGTAACAGATAAAATTTTTTTTTTTTAAACCATTCTTGAGATGAATTGTTGAGCAAAAACTTTGATATGATTGGTTGGTTCTCACCGTAGTGTAGGAACAAAAAATTGCATTCATTGTATTTTACTTTCTCCGATTGGTAAAAATTCACAAAACAATTACAACAATTTTTTGAAGTCCATGGCTTGTTTAAATGCCTCATACGAATATCAAACAATATGTATAAAGTGCTCTTCTGTATTTTTGAAACTATTTGTCGTTTTGTGACGGCAATGTCCATTTCCGCAAATGAAACAAAAATTATCCGTCGGTCCCGGTTTGGTAATCGTTCAAAATAATACACAGCCACTTTCAACCCGTCTGGCGAGCGTGGAAGTGTAAGGCTAAACTTCCTAATATAGGGGGGCAATGCTTCTACAAAGGAGCGATAAAGCTGTAGAGTTATTAAAATTGTAATCATCAACTCACAAATGGGAAAAAACTTTTGATTTGACAGTAGATGACAAATCATGTCAATGCATTTACAGAGCTTACTTGATAATAACAGAAAAAATTGTTTAAGAGCGCACCGGAGGTAGTAATTTCGTAAATTACTAATAACTTCCTTAATTTTTGTTAATTCTAAAACGGTTTTTGACATTGATCGTAGAAAAAATACCCAAATGTGTGTGACTGCAAAATTTTTTCATATACATACAGGGTGGGGCATCAGTGCGAGCACAAGTTATATCTCAGAAAATATTGGGTTTAGAAAAAAAACGTTTTAATAAAAGTGCAGATCAATGAGTTCCATATTTTAAAATTGTTTTCGTTTTTTACAGGTTGTTGTTTGTATTCCTTGAGCAATTCTAACGGGACTTTATGCATCATACATGGTGTCTAAATGAACAGTTTTAGCGTTATTTTACTTTTTCCAGAAACATTGACATTTCGAAACAATTGAATAACTCAGTTAACCTGGAATTTATCAAACTGCGATTCTGCGGCTTTAATTATGCATTACATGTGTTAACTAAAGCTTTTTTATGTAGTGTTGAAAGTCGAATTTCATAAGCTTTCTAATGATACGGATGTAGGTATCTAGCTTTTACAGATTTTACGGATTTTTGCGTAAAAAAGTAGATACAACCTTATTATTAGAAAGCTTATAATATTGTACTTTAACGGTACATAAAAAATTACGTGGTCTAATTTGAAAAAATCAAGTTATCCATAAATTTAGGGGTTCAATTTAAATAATACTTAGGTTACTCAAAACTGTTTATTTTAGACACCTTGTATGATACATAAAGTCATGTTAGAATTGACCAAGGAATTCAAATTTGTAATAAAAAATAGGTAGTTTTATTTAAAATAACATAACTTTGGTATGTCGCGCTTTTATGGAACAGAGAGTATAAACGAAAATAATTTTAAAATATGGAACTCCTTGATCTGCACAACTTTTATTAAAAAAAATTATTTCTAAACTCGCACTGATGGCCCACCATGTATATTTACAAAAATTCTTATTACAAAGTTTCTATAAAAAATTGAGTGTCACAAATTAAACAACACATTTTAAGAATGTTGCAGTTCAGAAAATTTCGCAAAAACTTAACAAACTCAAATGAGAAGTAATCTGCTTTTTCATTGAATTCTTGGTATTTTGCAGAAATAAAAATAATTGTACCATATTATTCTTTGACAACATAGACACCATCACGTAGGTGAATTAAATAGAATAAGACAATATTCATTGAAGAGAACGACGTGTGCAATTTTGCCACCGTCCGGTTTGTTTTTGGTACTTTTAATCAATAACATTTTCTTTATTACTTTGAAAATGCATCTAATTTCTCACCAACTATTTTATAGTTCTATTTAAGATCATAAACTGAATAAGAATTAACTAATTTTAGTAAATTTAAAGATTCACTGTGGACCAGTGTAATTAAAAGAAAGTTGACAGCCTACAAAAATAAACAAATTACTTCATGCCGGTGGTCTTAATAAAAATAGTGGCCAATTATTTTTATTGCAGTTAACGAAGGAGTTTACGTCTCCAAATTTATTATTGAATTTTTATTTTGTGAAAACTAGTTTGAAGAAATTAAGATTAATAATTATTTTTTCTAACCATTGTGATAAATAAAACCTCCACATATATTTCCATCAAACAGTAGTACATAATAAGTTTTAAAAATTGAAGTTTGATGAGGAAAATTCATCAATCTAGAGTAGACTTGAGTTGAGTGTTACATTAATGCCTTATGAAACTTCAATACTCTGCCATAACACAGACATATCATAACACAAATTAGTCTTTAATCAACTAATGACAATAATTGTTAGTGGTTCAAAAACCAACGGATTTAAAAGTTATTCTAAAAATTTTATTAGTAATAAACTTTAAATTTTATTATTTTAGTATGTAATTACGGCCCGCATTAAAATATAAACGTAGTAATCATCATTACGTGTTAAATTTCATTATATTTTATGAAAAGTCGTATAATTTTATATCAGTTGTACCTATTTCTTTGATCAAAGGAGTAATGTTATACAGCTCATACAATTCTCACTAGAGTAGGCTTGATTTGATTGTTATAATAATCCTGTATAAAACTTCAAAACTTTGCTGTAACACATATAAAATATCTTAATGCCACAGATAAAAAAAATTAATCAACTAATGGCAATAATTGTTAAAATTAATAATCAACTGACTTAAAAGTTATACTACAAATAATATAAGTATTAAAGTGTAAAATTTGATAATGCTTTAGTAGGTAATAATATTTATGTGTTAAATTTTATTATATTTTATGTAGTCATATATTATGAGTTATCTATTTCAGCAAATAATTAAAAATAGCTCGTATAATTCTCACTACGTAGACTAAAAATTAATTAAACATCGTCAATCTTAAAAAAGAATAATCTGAAATCTAAATAGTTACCTATATCAAACGTTTAGAAGAGCTTATAGCATCGGAGAATCGGAAGCTATCGAAGGATATATTGTGTACTATGAATGTTAGATCCTGACTCCCGGTAAATTGGAAGTTATGACGTTTTGTAATGCAATGCAATGGCAATGGCCATTAGACACCAAAGGAACTCAAAACATCCAAAGAGCACCACAGAAACTAAGAAGAAACCTAGATAGTCTAATTCGATAAAAATATTCTAATTATTTACCCGGGACATCAATGTAGTACAAATGGCGAACATATCAACGGACAACTTTGTTAGAAGCAAAAAGTTGATTTATGCGTTCGTAGCCATAAGCTAAATTTGGAACCGTCGTACATAGAAATTCTAAGAAATTATATCTGTATTAAATGAAACAAAAGAAGATTTTTAATGAAACCGTGCCATAGTTACGTCGAACTAACGGAAAAGTTAGTAAGAGGTGTGACCGATAAAGAAAATTTCTTAAGGTTTTCAAATAGGTACCTATACCGGATACTTTAAAATATTTGCATGTTACAATTTGATTAGATGCTTTTGGACGCATAGATTTAAATACGCGAGTTTTTAATCGACCTATTACTAATCACAACGTGAATGCAAATGCTTCAAACATACCGTCACAAAAGGAACCTTATGATTCTATGACGGGCTGTATGTGTTCAAAGAGTATCTTCCCAAGCATTTAAATTGTTACACAAAGATAAGTTTTCTTAACATTTTTATATTACTATTTATAGAGAGCACCATCCATATACATCACAAACATATGTAAAATAGACAATACATTATTTACTTTGAAACACATTTTATGGATACAACTTGAATCGCTACTAAGTAAGACCATTCTACATTTTTTTTTCCATTTTCTTAAAAGTGGAAACATAAAAAGCGTTGTATAATAGTAACGCTATTATATAACTCATTTGGGTATCGTATAGAAAAAATATAGAAGCAGATTATAAAACTATTTTTAAGTAAATCTACAATAAATAATTATGCCAAAAAAATTTGTTACGTATGACTAGGTTTGATAAACATAATGTATGTTTATTATTATTTATTAATTTAATTGTCATATACAATGTAATATTGTTTTACCGTTACCGCCAAAAATTGATTAATTTTGTAGCGATTTATAGGAAATTTGAACTCTTTTAGAAACCTTTAACTCTGTCGGAAAAGTCTGTTATGCGTAATTCAAGAAAACCGTCGGGTGGTGACAAATTTTCACTACTTTTCTTAATATTATTTGTTTTTGATGTAGATTTTAAAGTATATTGATATAATATCAATTAGATAAAGTAACAAATTCAATAAAACCTTTATGTGGTGTGACAACACATAGCGCATATAGCAATCCCAAAATGTTGTCGCGTAACAATTTATGTCAGACAGGTTTTATACTCTATTATTGCCATTCTGTTTATTTTTTTACTTGAAAGTTAGAGGACTTATACTAGAAGTTAACGACAATTTTGAATTAAAATCGTGACACACATAGGAGTTTTTCCGTAGCTCAGTGGTAGGGGGAAAAGTCGTGAGATGATTGCTTTCGTGAAATGGTAAGGTCATAGTAAATGGTTGCAAAATGGTTAATAACATTCGATAAATTTGTCGGCAGGGCGGGAAACGACGTTAAGTAACTTCAAACCTTGTCAAACTTGTTCAGTAGGGTTCTTTCAGTTGACTTATCTTACGAAAGTACTGTCACCAATCTGTTAAAGTTAATATTGCGTTTGAAAGATAACATAAACTTACTTAGTAAACAAAGTTTATACGGAATTAACATTACTAAAATAGTGAAAAAAACAAACTGATCCCAAGATCGCCCATTTTTATTAATAAAACAACCTATCTAATTAACTGGTTTATGAACTTATAAGTCAAACAAAAAATCTGACGAATACAAAATCCTAACCTTGCGCATCTTGCATTAATAACTTAAATTTACGCACAAAATGTCCACTCAATGAATTAAAAGGGCACCGGAAGTGAATATGCACGGTAATTATTGTTTTTTGTTAACTATTTATATGAAATACCTTTATGTGAATTTACCTATACAAGTTTGTAAGATAAACTGGTAAATAGAAAGAGATACATAAGTTGGGTTGAACTCTACGTTAACACATTTTCTATTCTGAACTACTTCACAACTACAGAGTAAATATTTTTCAGGAGAAAATATAAATTACATTAAAAAATAAATTTTTACGTTAAAAAAGAAGTGAGATCTTTTAACTCCTCTTCTTCCCGATTGCACTAACTCTACGATAAGCCCAAAAATTGGGTAGTTGTTGAGATAGGTTTCAGCTAATGACGGTAATGCAGACTATTCATTATTCAGAAGTGAGATTCTTAGATTGAATAGAGGTTTTCATTTGCCCGAAAGAAAGTACCTTTTATTTTCGGAGAATTTTATTTTCTCCTCATACCACCAATAAAATAATGTATACTGTAACAAGTTTGGAATACGGCATATTCCGCACGAGTGGAGTGTTCCATGAGTGCGGAATAGCCATTCAAAACGTCTTGCAGACTATACTTTTTCTACGACAAAGGGAAAGTGTAGGTCAATAAAAAAATTTTAAACAATTTACACAAATGATAGTTTTGTTCTCTATTTTAAATTGATGCCCTAGTCTGACTTTGAATTTATGTTACTGCCTTTTATTTAGCAATTTTTATATTGTTTATTTTTATAGTGTTTAGATGATTTATTTTTTTAATTAATATATTATTTCAAATGTTTATTGAATAAATTAGCTTTTGTACAAACTTATGTTAGCAGGTTTTGGTAAGTGTATAATTAAAAGTTATTGTTTATTATTGACTTGCAGAATTGATACGATAAATTAGGTAGTAAATCAATCGAATTGAATTAACCGGTAGCATTGCACCCTCAAGAAAAATAAAAGTTTATAGTGTGGCATTTGATAAAATTGTTGCCGAGATGGATTGACAGGTTTGAAATATTGTCCCATACATCGTGTGTTTACAAAATTTATCTTCATTTAAGCAAATACTTGAAAAAGGGTGCGCGACATAGTAAAAAACCAACTCACTGACAAAAATCTTCATCAACAAATTGTAAACTCATTAGCCTAAGAAAAGAATATATTTATTTAAAATCTGGTACGTCAGTATATTTCTTTAAACAAAATAACTAAAATAGACTATCCAACAAAAACTGGAATTCTTCTAAAAAATAACTTTGTAATAATATCAAATTTATGCATTAATATGTTAATAAACTGAAAAAAGAAATACGTGCAAAAAACTTCTCCATTCCATAAGGTGAAGATAATGCATTCTCGATGGAAACCATCTCCTTAGTTTTAAAAGTCTACAATCAAAGCAATGACTTCTCATTTGGTTGCCTATGTTCAACGTGGGTAAGGGGGCTTTACTTACCTAGCTTCAACGTGTGACAAATTACTTCCAAACACTCCTCCGACGAATACACGATTGAGAAAAATACATTTAAAATTGTTGCTTTTGCTAATGAGTGTAAAGTCGCTGGGCTTGTTTTAATAACCTTTTATTCTTGACAGTCGCTTATTCCTTCCAAAGTCTCCCATCTAATCTATGGGTATAACATTTACCTATGTTGCAGCTTCTTTACTATCTATTATGTTTTATCAGTTTAAAGTTTGTATGTATTGGACATTGCTGTAAATGTGTGGTGTATTAACATTATGATCATTGCCTCTAATTATTGTGGTTTTTTTATATTTTATAGGTGCTTCATCTGAATACCAGTATCTACATCCGTTGTTACCATGTTAAAGGAAATTATGAGACTACCCCTCACAGAACAATATGTGGCTTTTTTTTTCTTATTTTTTGTACCGCAAATTACTGGACTTATAATTGTCCTTTTCCGAGCTGCAATCATAAAAAAGGAATACAGTCCACTAATAATTAATAATTAACTAAGTAAACAACCGCGTTCCGCAAATCACACGCATAATTGGTCACTTCGCTCCGGATTTACTAGTATTTTTTTAAGTACGCTACGTAATTAATAAATTAATAAGTGACACTCGTAAGCTTGACACGTTGTCGCTTTGTAGAATAATTAATAGATACATATTATACCTAATAATTAAATTTTTTTTATCCAAATTTTCATTTCTAATTTTTCCACATCGCACATTGCTGATTGTAAGCGTATCTAGTTTAGCAGGCTAGTTATTCACCTAAGTTGTTATCATCCTTCACATTCTCTGTTTAAAAATCTTTATCATTTTTAACATTATATTTATATTAAAATGGCTACTACAAGAACTGCTGCAAAAAAGTATTTATCTGAAGCAGAAAATCCCGAACTTACTGTTTTATTAGCTAAACGAGACGCGTTGTTTGCTAGAATGAATGATATTCATAAAATTTTATTGGAAGCTGATTTAAGTAGTGATCATCAGGAAAATTTATTGTGCGCCACTACCACATTAGATGATCTTCACTCAGAGTTTATGATAGTTTTAGATCACTATACCGCTTTAAATCAAAAACTAAATCCAACGGAAATACCGAATTTTCAACCACGTTTCGCATTTGATAATTTGTATTGTAGAGTACAAAGAGCAATAAAAAAGATAGAGTGTGTCCCGGTAAACCTCTAGCAATAATAAAAAGATCGAAAATCTTTATCTACAGCTACTCCTCGATTACCCGCTATAGAGTTGATGACCTTTGATGGTGACATCAAAAAATGGCCTTTCTTTTTTCAGCAATTCACAGACGTAATACATAATAATCTACTATTAACAGATAGTGATCGAGTTCATTTTTGTTAGGAAAACTATCTGATATCGCTTAATCTGTTTGCACTGGCGTTCCAGCCACAGCAGAAAATTATTCCATCATATGGAAATCTTTAGTCAATAAATACGAAGATACGCGGGTATTAGCTTCGTCATATCTTAATCAAATATTTGATTTTCCATCAATTACTAAAGCATCAGCTTCTAGTCTCGATTTGTTTATTGACAAAAATTTCATTTGCTGTAAAAGTATTACAACAGTTAAAAATTAACGACTTACTGGACTTTATTTTCTTTTATCTCGCTACAATAAAGGTTAATCCAGAAACCAATCGGTTGTTTGAAATGTTTCATCGTAAGAATGCGATTTCTCAGTACAATGATTTCACAGAGTTTATTAAGAACCAAATCTTTTACTAGTACCCAAGATTCTTCCTGTAATGTATGTAACAAACCAGGTCACCAACATTTGTATAACTGTCAGACTTTTTTAAAGATGATTCCTAGAGAAAAATTTGGGATTATAAGAAAATATTTCTATTGCAATAATTGTTTGAGTTCCAAACATAAATTCTCCGCTTATAATTCACAACGAGGGTGTTCCCATTGTTGGCAACGTCATCACTCTATTACATTTTGATTTCCGATTTCTTCAAAGAACGTCAACAAACTCTAACAACCAAAATTCCGTAACTGCTCAAAATGCTGAAAGCGTTCAATCAACTATTTTAGTCAAACCGCCAATTAAACAATTAAATGATGCTACAACGGAAATTATGCCTTCTATATGTAATGTTACTAACTATCCTCTTAAAACTAAACCGTACCTACACTACGTTGTTATGTACCGCAAAAATCAAAGTTGTAGATCTTTGTAACAAAGTACATTTTATTCGATGCTTGTTAGATTCTGGTTTCCTTATCGTGTTGTAATCGTCTTTCGCTTCCAATTTCTAAAACCGATCGCAGTGCTGAAGTTCTCGGTATAGGAGGTGTATCACAAAAATTATTGGGTATCACATCATTCACATTGTCTTCCCGATTTGACGATAACAAACTTTATCATATCAATTAATTTGTAATACCAACTATAACAGCTCGGTTGCCACACACACCCGTTAATCGTCAACAAATTTGTTTTACACAAAATTCGCCTCTAGCCTTATCCTCGCTGACGATGAATTTGATGTGCCCGGTGACATTGACGTTTTATTAGGCGTTAATATCTACTCAAAATTATATTGCCAGAAAAACTTTTTTAATGACATTTTCAGTTTCAGTTTAGTTTAGTTTATTCATGTTAATAATATAAGTATTTTACATTCGTCAACATTAGAACATAGACCTTCAAAAGGTAAAATTTAGAAAATCTAATACAGAAAAAGGCGTATTGATAATGAGGTACTTTTTAATTGCTGCTTTAAATTGCTTTATCTCTAGTGCTTTTATAGTTTCCGGTAGATGGTTGTAAACTTTATTCCATAGAAATTAGTCGCTTGTTGGGTTTTTTAAGACGAGTGTAAGGTTGATACAGATTACGGTTTGATCGTGTGTTATGAGAATGAATATTTTGTATAGTTTCATATTGTTGCTGATTTTGTTTTACATAAAGTAAGGCATGCAGAATATACACTGCAGGAAGCGTGAGTAAATTTAAACGTTTAAATAAAGGCATAGTGTCATCGTGATATTTGGCACCACTCAATACTCTAACTATCTTTCTTTGTAGAGCAAATATGCGCATTGCAGAAGTTGAGTGCCCCCATAGTAAAATACTATAAATCATTTTTGAGTAGAATAGTGAGTAGTATGCGCACAGCATTACTTTTTGTGAGGCATTTATATTTCTAAATAAGAAGATTAACGAAGATAAATGTTTGGCAAGTTCATCGCAGTGATTAAACCAAGTGAGATTTGGTTCAAAGTATACTCCTAAGAGTTTACATTTATTTAGGTTTTGATGGCTTCCAATGTCTCTAGTACTAAAAATTATAGTTTGCGTCTTGGACTCGTTTAAAACTAATTCATTATATTTTAACCATTTGTTTATCTGTAATTTACTATTGCTTACTTTTTTCCGTAGTTGGTCTATGTCAACATCTTTGTTTATTGACGTTATGTCATCGGCAAATAAAATAAATTTATCGGAAAGAACAGAGCTGTCTAAATCATTAATAAAAACTAGGAAAATAAAGGTCCCAAAACTGATCCTTGGAGGACACCTCGATTTATTGGTAGTATACAGGATTTAACGTGATTTATTTCTACATACTGTTGCCTGTTTGTAAAATAAGATCTTATAAATTTTAGAGCACTATTTTCAATTTTATATGCAGTTTTTCTAATAGAATCTTATGCGAAACACAATCAAAAGCTTTGCTTAGGTCTAATAAATAAAGCACTCACGTAATAACCTATGTCAATACTACTATACAGAAATGTAACAAATTGCAATAATGCGTCCAAAGTGCTTTTGTTTTCTCGGAAACCAAACTGATTAACACTAAGTAGCTGATTGTGTTCAAAGTGATACAATAATTGTGATTTTAAAATGTAAAGATTTTACTAATTATTGGAATTATTGCAATTGGTCTATAATTGACTACGCTTGACTTTTTTTTTTAGTACCGTGGGAAAAGTTTTCGCATCGATACATTTGTTGTATAGTTTTGTAAGTATGGGTACTAAAATGCTTTTGGTTCTTTTAATCATTGTGCTGTTTATATTATAAACGTCTGTACAATTTGAATTTGAAAGTTTGTTTATTGTATTCCGCATTTTGACCTCAGAAACATAATTTAAATGAAAGTAATTTTTGGGGGTTTTTATGTTTTTGTTTTTGAGGTAATCCTGTGAATGCATAGTCTGTATTTTTTAGAATATCATCAGTAAAAAATTGTATTTATTGTTGAAAAATAAGTATTAAAGCTTTGGGGAGAAATCTTGCAGTCAAATTTTTTCCTAATTTTTCTTTTATTGTTTAAGATATTCCACATAGCTTTGCTAGTGTTCTGTGAGGATTTAATATAAATGTCGTTGGATCGTATTTTACATTTTTAATTTCTGATTTGTACTGATATTTTAGTGTTTTTAAACTATCACCTAATTGTAATAATGGATATTTTTTATGAAAGTCTGCTATAAAGAAGAGGTTATCATGCATATGTTTTAATTTATCTGTGAACCAATTTGTCTGTTTAGTTTTTGTACCTGTCATTGAGTTATTTTTTATAGGAAATGAAACATGAACCGCATTTTTAATATAGAATAAATTTATTAAAAATAATTTCAAGAATAGTATCATCTTCAATGAAAGACCAATTTGTTGAATCTAGAATGGAATAAAGAATCACAAGCCCTCTCTCGGTAACTGGTTTACTGTAACTGCTATTGACAGGCGGTCTATAAAGATCTAGTTTTATAATTTGGGCTAAGTGATCACTTAAGCCAGCGCTAATTACATTCGTATTGTGACTTACATTATTTAGTGTAATGTTATCTACCTATCTATTATCTACCGCCATCAACACCGAATTAGGATATATAATTGTTAGCTTACACAATCTTATTTTACTCAATAACAGCTTGATCAGCTTATCGAAAACTTTGGAAACTGGAAGAATTGCCCCAAAGAAATGAATGAGTGCCGCTGAACATAAATGTGAAAATTTGTATGTTTCCGCTACAACAAGAGACTCAACTCAATCAATTGACTTGTCTCTCAAAGAAGATTCTCATATTTTAAGGGATTCTTACAAGAACCCTAACAAGCCTTAGTTAGCGCTTGAACGAAAAATTTGAAGTTAATTCAGAGCTCCGCAATCGTTACAACGAAGTTATAAAAAGGAATTTTTTTACTTCAGTAAAGTCGATATTCATCCGCCATACGAGAGCAGAAACTGTGTTATCTTGGAGTAAATTATTGCGTTGCATTGTATATATTTACCAATGGTAGGTTTCTTTATTAAAAAACCTTCTAATAAATGTAAAGAGTAGTATCAAGAAATTGCATATATATTTACCGTTTTTATACGTGTTATACCCCATTTGCCATTTATAACCGCTCTAATATTTGCTTCGCAGAAATTAAATTTTCAATTGTTGTTACAACAACGGTTTTTTTCAGAAAAATTAAACAAATTTTGCTAATCAAAATTGTGCCCGCTCGATTCAAAAACTTGCCTCTTTTTTTGATAAAGACGGAATAATTCGGGTTGGTGGACGATTTCGTCATTCTGATTTATCGTATAATCAACAGCACCCAATTTAATTTTTTAACTTATTATCATTTAAAATACTTACATGCTGGTCCACAGCTACTCATATCAATCATAAGACAAAGGTATTTGATACTATCTGCTCGCCGAGCAGTTAGAAGTTGTGTTCACATTGCAACATATGTTTTCGATTAAATCCAAAACCTACGTTTCCACTTATGGCTGACCTGCCAGCATGTCGTTTGGAATCAAGAAAAGAGCTAAATTTTATTTAAAGAGTTTTTGAATTTCTTCGATCTGAAGACTATTACAAAGAGTTCTCACAATACCTTGTGAATAATATAATCGAGTGGAAGATGAATCCGCCAAATGCACCCCATTTCGGTGGGATATGGGAAGCTAATGTGAAATGCGTTAAAACGCATTTGTTTAAAGTAATCGGTAGTCAGATTTTATCATACGAGGAAATGACAACAGTCCTTACTCAAATTGAAGCCTTACTTAATTCTCGACCACTTTATGTTTTAAGTCCTGATCCATCCGAGCCAACCGCACTTACATCAGCACATTTTTTGCTCTCTGCTCCTTTGAATTTTATTTCCGCTCCAGATTTAAGCCAAGAACGCGTTTCTCTGCTCTCTAGATTTTTGCTACTTGATTAATTGATTCAGTCATTCTGGAAAAGGTTCAAATTGGAATATCTTCCATAACCTGCAATCTAGAGAGAAATGGAACACTTTCAAATCCTGTTGCAATTTAAACGGTGGTGGTTCTTAGTGTCGATAATGCACCACCATTGCCATGGCCATTAGGTATAATTACCCGCCTTCTACCGAGAAAAGATGGTGTTATTCGCGTTGTAAAAGTCAAGACTAAGAGTGGCATTTATATTCGTCCTGTAGTACGTCTTTGTCCGCTGCCAACGCAATAAAATTGATTTAATTAGTTTAAATTCTTTTAATTTTGAATGTTTTTCAATAATTAGTTTAATTTAAAAAAAATTGCAAATTGTTCAAGTTCATATTTGTCTTATAAATTTTATTTGATTATTTTCAATTTCGCAATTAAATCATTATTATACCGCCCTTTTGGTTAATTTGCTTAGTTGATTTTATTTTTTTTTGGAGAGAATCTTCAAAGCCGGGGGAGATGCCAAAATAACAAAAATTTATAATTCATGCTTGCAGTTCAAAGTCCTATGTCCGATTTCATAGTTCCGAGAGTGCGCACAAGCACTTATCGCTAAAACGTGTATTCGCCGCATTTTGTTAACCGCAAAAATACTAACTGTGTGTGCATTGTTTTTTAGTTCTAGAAGACGACCAGGTGAGTGAATGCTCTATCCGCAGACATTTTCTTTCTTATTTTTTGTACCGCAAATGTCAGGACTTATAATTGTCCTTTTCCGAGCTGCAATCATAAAAAAGGAATATAGTCTACTAATAATTAATAATTAACTAAGTAAACAACCGCGTTCCGCAAATCACACACAATGTTTTGAAAAGAATTTTTGTCATCCTCATGAGAAAATAATTTTCCACAATTTAAGAATAGAGTGTAACGTTCGAAGTGTAAACACTCCTCCTGTGTACACACTTTCTTAGCCCAATTTCGCAGGCATAACTTTGTATTGGTTTCCGGCGTTGATAACTCGAAACTGTCCACGATTGGTCCGCTGCATTTTAACGCTTCCGAAAAGCTTGTCCTGAATCAACCGTTCACGAGGGAGAAGATAAACCCTCATTTGAGAATTTCCTCGCTTTATGGGGTAATAAGGCTGATGGTAAGAGATTCTGAAACACTTCAACGTTTTAAAAACTTTATTTTGTAGGTAAAACATATGATACCGCATAAAGTCGGATTTTAAAAATTTGCTAAAAGATTGTGCTCCACGTGAACCGTTCAATAAGCACGTCCTGCATTCTTCAGGCTAGGGGACGCTTTGCATCAGGTATACGATTGCCCTCTGGGTTTATCTTTCGCTAACATCTCTATATTTATTCTTGAGATGGTGGTTTATGTCTTCCTATTAAGAATACATTCTCTTCCGGTTGTTCTTTCGTCAACTTGTACGGCTATTGCGGGTCTACTCATGTCTTTTGGAGGCGCTGTGCCGAAATAGCTACCCACGAATACTTCGTCAGATTTGCAGACTACGGTGGAGGCTCGTCCAGAAACCGTTAGTAATATTGAGAGCAAGAGTAACACTCCTACTGTTGCGTGGAAGGTCAGAGGTTTAATATCTTCTTAATTGCGCGTGAACCTGCAGTCGACCTATCACTCAAGTAGAAGTCACCCCTTGACACCAACTATCAGGCGCGAACGTATAAAATTCATTGCGGATTATTTGTCGCTGGAACGTTAACTAGTCATAGATAAGAGTATTTAATACCTACGTGATGTATAAGTCGTGTAAGAATTTAAACCTCAATCGTAATTAAGCCGAACGCATTTAGTTCCATTGATCCTTCCGGTACGAGCTCGTTCCAAGTTAGGCCCAAATTCAACAATCGTTTAAACTTCGCGGTGACTGAATTAGTCCTAAAACTTCCCTTACACGTCTTCCTTAAATTCATGTAATCTGTAACGTTACTCAGTACTATAAATTGACATACATTTTAGGTTGTTCACCATAGGCGCACCTTCAGTACCAAAATATCAATTGCATATACGAGACAGTGGCGTAGCAGTGGTAAATATTTGAGTAATTTTCTTTACTTTAACGTGTAATTCTGTGTAGTTCTAGTCATTTTCGTGTTACCTGAATGTTTAATACTGTGCGTTACTCGTTTTAGCTCGTGTATTCGTAATATATCTGTGTCTATTGAGTGCTGTTACCTATCACAATACATTGGTGTATTGGGGCGAATAAATTTTATGTGAAGGTTTCTCTAAGTTTATGTAGAATTCTTTCGTGATTTGTTTCCCTTTTCTGTATATTCTGCTGCGGACAGTTAGCTGCTAACCTTTGATTCTGGGTCAGATTCTTCTCTACAGCGTTACTCGAACCTGGCGCCCTACCTTTTTAATTTTTTTTTCTATAGGTTCTAGGAATAACGTTGATCTTCCTAACCCACACCCTACTCTCCACTGAGGGGCATACTTTCCTAACAACTGACCGTAACAAGAGGTCCTGATCATTATTTGTTATTAATTTTTTTCTACAGTATTTTTCAAAATATTTTTAAATTGAATTTAACAACACATTTATTTACAAATGCATTAATGGATTTACAGATTAATTATCATTTGTATTCTTGCAAATATTTAAATTAATGTTGCGTTTAAAGTAAACATTTTGTTGTATTTTTTTAATTATAATTCTCACTTTTTCAGTTGTAGAAAAATGTTGTATGCAATCTTGTGTTCGAAATTGCTTTGGTGCTCTCGAATATTTTTTTCTCGGTTGGCGCTTTGAAAAAACCTCGATCTCGAACACCAAAGTTCAATTTTATGAACAAGGTACATAAATAACTATTAATGATAATGACATACGTTTGGTATAAATTATCAATACCAAATATTGTAATCATTGTGCAATAATTTTAGTTATTTCTGTGTATGATTAATTTTCCATATATGTAGATTTATTTTAATTTAATGAAAATAGACATCCGTTTTGTAAATGTGGTAAGTTTGATTACTAAGACGATCGTCTTAAAAATTGTGCACAAAATAACGGGTGTTTTTGTTTGAAGTTTATATTTTTGAAGCAACGGCCTTTGTTCAATTAGAAACGAAAGATAAAAGGTTTGCGAGTTTATTTTGAAGTTCTCTAAAAGCATTAAACAAAGCAACAAAACAATATAAATATTCATTACTTACGAGACAATAAACTAGGCTAAAAGTACATTGCGAATGTTATTTAATGAATGGGGAAGACAAAGGTATGTCAATTTTCCGGTATTGCTATTAATTAGTGTAGAGCGTGCAGTAAATAGGTACTCAATGAATGTGTAAATTACAAATAACACGCGATACTTTTACCACTTTTAATATTAAGAAGTGTATAATTTCTAGGTACTGCAGTAAATTATTTCCCTTCAAAGTTTTAAACCTTTATAGACTTTCCTCTATTAAATATTCAAAATATAATAGACTACTTCAACAGTTTTGGTATTATACTTTGTCGTTTAATTAAAACAGGTTTCCTTCGTCCCATTCATTTGCGTCTTAGTCCACACTTTCTTTTGATTTTGCATATTCTTATACACAAAAAATGTAAATGCAAATAATAAATACTTAACACACAAAAATCTCAAAAATCGAATAATGTGTACATTAAAATTGCGTCATTTACAGTTAAGTCACGGGTGATGCAAATAGAATGATACTTTTTAGATAATTTGCGTCAATGCATATAAACGTTTAAATTGTCAACAAATTTTAATAAAACGCTCACATTTTTGATAAATTTTGTTGTGTCTCTTTATGTGTCACTCAATAACGATAAAATTTGTTATGCATGGATTTGCAGGGTTGATACAATTTGACACGGTTCTTATATTTGTACTGGAAGAATTTACGGCAAATCAAATCAAATCAAATAATCTCCACAATTTAACAAAAACAAGCACTATATTTTTTAAAAAATTTGTTTGCATTAAATGCTGTTTAATGTACATATTTATATATCAACTAAAGTAGTATTCATTTGAATTAAAACAAAAGTATTTAACATCTCAAAACTTTAATAATTATTTTAAATTTAAATATTTTCAATTGGGTTGAATTTAGGTCCCTGTCTCTCTAAAGCAGCGCGACAACGACGAGACAACGACGCGATTTCGACATGACACAAACAGGCGACAATGGAGTTGTCCCACCAAAGCATCGTGTTTTCTACATTCAGTTCATTCAAAAATGTCATCAAGTGACCAAGACGGTATAATTGCAATGTACTGGTACTTGCGAAATAAAAAAATAGAAATTCTAAAAAAAGAAATGGTGAATGCATCATTTTATTGCAAGAAACTAAACGACGAAAATATTTATTGTTGCTGCTTAGGAACTCGACAAATATCCAATAAAGTTTAAATAAGTTAAAAGAACTGTTTCTTTTCATTAAATTCTTGTTGTGTTTATGATGTTTCGTGTTTAAATGAAAAATTCATCGCTACATAGCTTGAACACGTAGCTTAGATGTTTCTTTCCGGAGCGTTGGTAGGACTATGATGTATATAAACCATGGGTTAAACACGAGATATAGGTTGGCAACATTGCGTCGTTGTGGCATCGCTGTCGTGCTGCTTTAGTGGAACAAGGGCCTTTTATAATCCTCCAAACTCTACTTATGGCTAAATATCCTCGTAATGATTCTTTGAAGTGGAAAGATAAATTTAAAACTACTACTGTGGTTTTAACTAGCCGACATTTCACCCAGCCCTGCGTGACCTTTATCAGGGCTTCTCAACTTTCAAACGGCTGACCAAGTACAATTGTACCTTTTTCGTTTGTCATTAATTTTTGTGTAGATAAAAAAACTACACTTTTATTTAGCCTTGTAAACGCGCATCTTTTACATTCCTCACTACCGGGTTTCTTTGTGGTGGGAATGTAAAACGTGATGTAACAAAATTTATACACACGCGGGTAGCTTCAATCGAAGGAAAAATGCCCAGGGTCACTTTTTGAAATGTCTATTTACAAATATTTACAACATTAAGGTTTGATAGATACACGGGGTTTATTTACAATTCAAGTTGTAATACGCGGGATACTTGCGAGTCTTGTTTGGAACAGCAGCAGTGGAGACACGGCTACTGGACGGTACTGTCGGTGTATTACGGTTGGCGGTGGAATCCTTACGTGTTTTACGCAAAGGAACTTTTTGTTAAACTACTACTAAGGCTGCGGGGTTGGGCTGTTTCTAGGTCTGGTGTTATTGTCTCACTAAAACAGCTCTCGCTTGTTTTTACCATACACCACGGCGTTTATTATTGCGGCTTACGGCTTGGCAAATGACGGAAGTCTGTCTCAATGTGCCCCGTATACCTGGTGGTTGTATTCATACGATGCTGTTTGGCGAGCGAGCCGAGTACGGATGCAAAGCGTGATGCTCGGGGCCGACGACGGTTTAGTGGCGGTGGTACTTCGCCTAGGGCCACTGCTATCAGCACGCCTATTACGAAGTGCTATCGAAAGGATTAGCTACCCTCTAGGGGTCAGTAATACACAGCGGCTTGTTCTAAACGGAACGGTGTCGGAGGAAAGCAGCTGCTACTAAGAAGTTTAGCCACAGTGCTTCGGGTTTGGGGTAAGTAGATGCCGGTTATGCGGATTATTAACGGTGGGTGTTTTAGTAGTTGCTTGAGCATGTATCGAATTCAATCAGCATTTGCTGAGGGCTTAGAGTTAGTGGTTGCCAGAGCACGTACCGAATTCAATCAGCATTTGCAGAGGTCTTAGAGTTAGTTGCGGATATCTTTAGGCGGTTTTATGTTCGGAATTCCGCACTAATGCGGACGGATAGTCGGATTAGAAGTCGGGTTAGAAGTCTAATAAGAAAGTCGGACTCAAGAGGAGTACTCAAAGGAAGTCGGACTCAAAAGTTGGACTCAAAGTGTCTTTTTGGCATTGAAGCTCGCGCTTATATAGGGGGCTTTATTCGAGCGGAAGACGCACGACGTCTGTGTTTGACGATGCAAATTTTATGCCTTGAGATAATTCTTTCTCGGCGGCAAATTTGAATTATAACATCGTCGGTTTCTTACAGCCTTCACGAACTTATTTTTAACGTTTTTGAAAAAAATATGAACATATAACAATCAAAATAAAAATATTCTATAAACGGACGTTAATGATAGATTGTAACTTTACGAAAGTAAGTGAAAATTTATTAATGAAGATGATTTTTGATATATATTCATGAAAAGTAAATCTAATTTGACAGGTTTCGCCTTTGGAACATAAGAACATAGCGTGATTTTCCATGTTCACTAAAACCAAACATCGATGAATTTTCTGCCTTCTTATTTGATTTTTTAAACTCCAGTGGAATATGTAAGCGTTCAATGTTCCTAGGATAGACAATTTCTTAACGAAAGTGATGTAAAAATAATCTGTCGTAACGTTGTGACCAAACCCTTGCATTTGATTTAATTGACGCATATTAATCTAATCGCATATAACTTGCCAGTATTTGGATAGAATGCCTTTGGTCACACATCCAGAATATTTTATATTGGACAAACCGTGTTCTTCCTCTACAAGTAAATTACTGTTCATCGACAGTCACAAACCGGAAAATAATATATTTGAAGGACAACATTGTATTCAAAATAATTTGATATATTTAAATACCCATTTATGTAACAAGTCCATAACCTACGTTTTTACCATAACTGTGGTGAGACCAAAAACGAGATTGTGAACGAATTGCATATAAGATTTTATAGTCGACTCAAACAAATTTGAACTGCAGAAAGAATTTGTCATACCGACGAATATCTACTCATCTTTGCTTTTGTTTATAAATTGACGGTTTCAATTGCTATAAATGTAGTTAAATTTAAATTAATTGTGACAAGAATTTCAATTGCTCAAAAAACTTGTGGCATTTAACTAGATTATTGTTTCAACATGAGTAAAGAAGAAGAGAACCTACCAGAAAATGTACAAGAAATGTTCCGGCAAGCCAAAGAATCCCTTTGTAGATAAAATCGCGAGCTTCTTATGACAAGGAGTTTGCGAATTATCGACAATAGTACGTGAAACAAAATATTATTCAATACTCCAAAGATGTTATCTTACTTTAATGGTTCTTTATCGATTTACAAGAGTTTCTCGTTGCCGGAACTAATTCTCTAGTTAAAAAGAAACGGCGAAGGCTACAATGGTAAAAAATTACTCATTTTATCAAAGAAAATATCCAGGACTTCTTAAACAACGCTAATGATCAAATTTGTTTTTAACCAAAGTAAGTCTCTATTATGTTCACTTATTGAAAAATTTAAATTAGATTCACCAGGTTATCTTAATATTTGACATATATGGTGCTTGTCGACGCTAGGATCTGGTGTTCATACTAACAAACCATGTGCACGACTTTCAGCCTCATAAATATAGTGGACACTAAAACTAAAGTCGATCGGAGAATTGCTATATTACCTGCACCCTTCCAGATGATAAACTTATTAAATGTAATAACTAGACATCACATTAGTTTGAGTCCACTTAAAACAGCAGATTCTTTGTGAACTATGCACGAAAGAAATGTACAGTTCAACCTATAAGGGTTCATAAACTAGGTGGTCTGCGGCTGCCGTTGGAAAATTTGGAAAATTACTCTGCCTATATCAAACATTACTTTCGCAGGACTACCGCGACCTTTCTGACACATTTCAGAGCGACGATTGATGGCGTCGAGAGACATGGGGTGTGGCGCTCATTAAATGTAGCTGAGGTTTATGTGTAACAATCTAAGCATTATAACGGTTAAGCATAAATTTCTCACCAAAAATCAAAAGGGGTATTGAAATTACAATCCAATTGTATAGGCAACCAACCATTCTTACGATATCAAAATTGCGAATTGCCACTTTTACATCGGTGCCATTAGTCAATTTTAGGTGTTGTAGTCCTGAAAGATGGCAATTGTCCCGTAAAGGGAGAAATATACGAAGTATTTAAGTATTTAAGTAATAGAGCAAAAGTAGAAAACTTAACATTATCTTTAATAATACAAAGTTAAACCATAATTTTAATCCAGTTCATCTGGAAGTAACTTTAGATGTTTTTAATTACCAAAGATCATTTAGAAAAAGTCCAACAAAAAATGAAAATGTCATTCTAAAATTAGCTGGAACAACTTAGGAAGCAGATGCAAAGACACACCGTACAGCTGCATTGGCATCAGTTCATTCTACAGCAGAATAATGTGCTCCTGTCTGGTTGAATAGTTATCATACAAAAAAAATAGATGCCCAGTTAAATTGCACTATGCGTATAATTAGTGGAACCATTAAATCTACTCCTCTCGATTGGGTTCATATTCTTTGTAATATTACTCCATCGAACATACAAAAGCGAAACAAAATCCGTCAAACCGTTTTCGAGATACTCCCAAATATATAATAATTTTTTGGATAGTTTGACGCTCTCTAGCTCCTTTATGGTGCACTTTTGGTTATAGGGTAAATTAATGTCAAATGCTCTATTCTGAGGCAGAGAACCTCTGGTAAAAGCCATGTACACACCTTTTTAGTAACACCCCTGAATATTGTCTGTACGTTTTTTCCAAGCAGAGCTACTGAGACGTAAATCCTAAAATCAACATCTGAAAAGGTTGAGTGCCATGTAATTTTTCTGAGCAACATCTATCAGACTAAGCAAGATTTGGGAAATAAAGACAAAACAACAAAATGATAATATACAGTAATACTCATTGTGCCATTACAGTTAATTATTATAGTAATAGTGACAAATAAAATAAGATTGTTATTAGTTATTTATTTGCTCTCTATCTAAAACTCTGAAGTAGATTGTTGATTGTGAAACATCATGATGAGGCTGAAGCAGGCTGAAGTATCGCAAACTAGGAACATCAAATCCTTCACTCTGGTACACATTTAATCGTTTTCGTCCCTTTCACGTATTATCAATCATACATAAACAAGAAAGTAGTTAACAACACACATAATACTAAGTATTATACTCTTTCAGTACAATCCACATGCTGGAATACGTAAATAATACCTTGCAGTGCAACTTATTTTGAAGGATTTTATATCCCTTTTAAACGCAAGTATTAAAAAAACGTACTTTAGTATATTTCAAAATGACACCGTGTTGACAGCTGCCAAACGGCATTACTAAGCAAAATGTATTGGCATATAGTATATTTGATTATTTGTCGGCCCAAAAATCATATATAAAACGTGGCGAGAAACTGTTTCTGCGAGTGCTTGATTTGCAGGCCGCGGCTAACGCCTTGGCCATTTGTAAGAGAAAAATTAATATACTGTGTTTGTACGGCGTACCAATTAATGCTATATGCCGATATACTCTTAAAATTCACACATTTGTTCTGACATTGATGTTTGATATTGACAACCGTCCATAAAGTAACAAAAAAGAACTAGTCCATAAAGAAGCACAAAATGGCCAAAAAACTGTATCATAAATAGTACAAAGTTGGCCGGTTACCATAAGTGAATGAATGGATAGTATTGTATTTGTAAACTTTAACTATTGCAGATTGTATTGGATTTTAAAATACGATAAAGATACAAATTTACCTTGTCACCGAGAATATGAAGAAAAATTAGCCATCCGCTTAAGGGTTAAATCTCCACTCTAATCACGGTATGTTTTAACTTAACAAATGTAAATAAATCTTCTTCAATAATTTAATGTTTTTGATTAAGTGTACAATAAATGAAGAGTTGTTTTAAATGGAAAATTGATACCAAACCAAACACCTTTTATTGTTAGGGAGGAGAATTTTTAAAATTCAGTTATTTCTAAAGAAAAACCTTGAAAACGCATGTCTTTTTTTATTAAGATACTTTATTGAAAGAGATACTAATACAAAACCTTATAGAAACCTAATAGAGAATATATGTTTTTAATGGTTTTAAATTATGTATTTAAAGCTATACAGGGTGATCTGCATAAAGCGTGCATTAAAAAAGTTTTTAACTTAAAAACGTAAAATTCGGTACGCGGCTATAATCGGTCGTTTTCGTTCTACCTAAAATATTTTAAGACCTTCAGTTATATAGGATGTGCCAAAAATTGCTTTCAACTTTTTTATTTTAAATACAAACCTATAATTTTTTTACATGAGTCGATTGACCATATAATTCTGAGTTTATATAACCTAAACTATGTTATCTTATCCTTGACCGTTTTGACATATCTTATTTTCTTTCAAAAAAATGGTCTTTCTAGTTCCACAAAAAAGTTTGTATTTCTTAAATCAGTTGAGATTATAAAATTAAGTTTATGGAGCCGTTGGCTGAAAATCCAGAAATTGGGTATAAGAAATGCTTAAGCAATCTACTAAAATTCAATTTTTTCTCAAATGATGTAAAAAAAGCAGAAGGTGCCATTTAAAAAAATTGATTTTTTGATAAATTTTATTGTGATATTTAAAAATTGCCTGTGCCCATATCGTACAAAATGGAACAACCAGTAGAACATCAGGAGTAAGCCTGGATTTTCAGCCAACTGCTCCATTAATTTAATTTTATAATCTCAACTGATTAGCGAGATACAAATTTTTTCGTTAACTACTACAAAGACCATTTTTTTTTAAAAAAATGACATCTGTCAAAAACAGTCGACGATAAGATAACATAATTTAGGTTACATAAACTCAGTATTATATTGCCAATCGACTCATGTAAAAAGAATTATAGGTTTGTATTTAAAATAAGAAAGTTGACAGCAATTTTTGGCACACCCTGTATAGCTGAAGGTCTGAAAATATTTTAGATATAACGAAAGTGATAAATTATGGCTGCGTTCCAAATTTCAAGTTTCTGATTTATCTGCAAGTTAAAAAACTTTTAATGCACGCTCTACGCAGATCACTCTGTATAGTGAAGAATATAATATTTTAAATTATTAAAAAATAATTTTTTGTTATACAAAATGACAAAAATGGTACAAATATGGTTATTAAATAACAATAATACAAATGGTTCCAACGTTTGCCTGATGACAAGTATTGAATTACAACATATTTGTTCTCTTTGAAACTATCATTTAACTTGTAGAAGCGCAGTCGTAATTACAGCTTTACAATTATATAAAACCACTTATTTCAGTTCTAATTAAAATTAAACAATTTTAGTCCTCGCGTAAATCATACCCTTTACTTAATTTGATATTCAACATGCATTCCAAGCAATTCGTTTAATAATACATTATTTTAAACGTTTATAACCTGCGAGCCTGTTGTAAATATTTGGCAATTAATTTGTCTTTAGTTAGTAGATACATTTTATTAAGTTGACAATGTTGCAACAATTAAACAGAGAATTAGTAATAATAGTGTTTGACAATAAGTATTTTAATTGTATATTACAATTTTGTTGAGCGTTTTTAACAATTATTAACAATATAATGGTAAAAAGTCGAAATAATGTATTAGTTAGTTACGATTGAAATAATTCAACAATTGCTCATAATTGTAACACGCTATCAACAAACAAATTATTTGTACATTGCAAATTTTAATATTTTCAAAATTCTGAAAGCTGTGTTGGTTAGTATTTTGTATCTTCACAATCAACATTTTTCACTTTTAGCCCAGTCAAATTAGCATTCAACCTAGAAAAAATCCGGTACTGCTGGATTTTTGCGTTCGACTAGATACTACCATTATATACTTTGTGTCAAAAGTCTCCAACGATCCGACCTCTGCTAATTTTGTTAAGTTGTGTCAAAGAGAAAGAAAATCAGAATATCTTGCAAACTACGGAATTTTCGAAAATATAGCAATTAGCTAATTTATAGCATAAACAATTTGGAAATAGATAGGTGGGTCGGTTTTTTCCTGAATTTTAATATTATCTGGTAATCGAGCGTAATCTGTTAAAAGAGGACACTTAATTAAAAAATCCGCCCGTTTCCACTTCACACCTTAAGGTGTTAAAAATGATTTTGCTTTCAACGTAATATCCCTCAGAGCCTTGACTCATCTTAGAACTGATTCACAAACTATATGTGAAATAGAAAGTTATTTAAACTTGCTACCAGTTGATCTAACAACGAGCTTTAAGGTGTTTATTCACAATTAGTTAGTAACATACAGGTTTTAAACCTTGTAAAAGTTGGAAAGTTAGACATTTCAAGAATACATTGCGAAAAGGTTAAAACACCAGTCAGTAATGACTAACAATCGGTCCGAAAGTAGCCACTTTCCAACCTATCTCGGCGCCACTGTCGTATAAACTACACGTTCATGAAAATACTTCCACTACAATTGCTGACATTTGACAGTTCAAAACTGATTTTATACGTTACACTTACTACATGAATTTTAATTTTATAATAATAAAGGTATGATTTGTACAAGTATTACACAATTTTGGACGAAAAAAAAGAACACTCTCAAGCAATTAAATATTAAATGAAGTATGTATGCATTTTGCTATTGATTTAATAAAAATATGCAAAACCCATATGTAAAGTGTCAAACTCATCAAGCACAACTTTGAAATGCTTATTATGCTTGTATTTGTTACAAAATCTAATTATGCTATCGGTCATTATTAAGTAAGCTCCAATCATTATTGAAAAGCCTAATCGATTTTTTTTGTGTAAAAAATTGTACTGTTGTAAATGAATGACGAGCATATTATTTATACTATTTCGTGCAGGTAGATTAAGAAAACGGCATTCGTATTCTCCTCAAGTTTAACATGGAGTTACTCTTTTAATTCGGCTAGTGACATGTGGGGTATGAGAAATGTTAACGACTAAGACCATCTTCATACAGAGCTACTGAAAAGAAACTAAACAAATTGGAAATTCCTTCATTAAGAAAAGGTTGTTTTTGATTGTTTATCTTGGAAAATTAAGATTGCCCTGGCCTGGTGACCTAACAGGTGTGTCTGCTTGTGACTAGTAACTAACTGATTTCTAGGAATTACAAATTCGTACGATATCATTAGCTTCTTGGGTAACGTTTTATTTCATTACATAGAAAGTGACTGTTTACTAATTCGTATTACTAATAGGTTTCTTTTCAGTATTTGTGTGTGGCTGACCTAAGATTGTTTATTAATAGTAATATGATAAAAATGGCAACTAAAATAAAATCAAGAGATAACTGCTTTTTGAAATTGTGGTTTTTCATACCCCATGTCTTGAACCATAAAAGAAAAATTTTACATGCTAGGTTAAATATGGGCAAAATTTATTTGAGATTCAATTATAAACACAAATTAAGTATATATGTAGGTACTACTAAAGTTTACAAAAAGCATAAACGACAGAACAACAGAACAGAAAACAATAACAAAACACATAGTCTTGTAATAATAATTATTTACTAAAATAAATATTAATTGTAATTTATAATTATAGCAACTCCTCCATGGGGAGCGTAGTCCCCTTTGGAGATCTTTCCTAAAAATAGTATAACCTTAGAGTGCATACGGTTGACCTGCGTAGAGATACGTTTCTTGTAGACAAATACACATTGGGTCATAGTCCATTATTAAGCGCTTAAAGTCACAGTGACGTGTTACAATTCCATTACAGTTCCAGTGAATTATTTTGTTTTTGTTATAGACTTGAGTCATTAAAGTGTAAATATTCTGTAGGATAGGTAAATAAAGTATATAACGTCACATATAATAAATAGGATATAAATAAATAACGGATATGAATGTATATAAGGACCTGCACAATTGTATAAACATATATATTAAAGAATAAGATTACTTTTATGTTATCCACCTCGATGTGTGGATTCTCTAGATGTAGACCGAGTTCTCACATTATTTTGAGATTTATTGCTAGTTTTTCTCAGTTTACCTTTTGATCAACTTTTTGGCTTCTTCGCCATGTTAGTCTCCTTTGCTGACAAAGAGACGGCTGACTGTTGTTAGAGCAAATCTCTTCCTCAGATGGTGTTCTCTGCTGATCTTTCCTTTTTTGTTTCCTTAATTAATGTCAAGTGTCAGCTTAGTATTACTGACAGTAAGTTCTGTGCTATCCTTCCTCAGGACGAACACAGCTTTCAACGTATCTACCAAACTAGGTAACAATTCCCTTGCTAAGTCTTTTACTTCCATATTTCTAATTTCAGGGTTAACAGTTTGAACTTCCTGTATGGGTACGTAGACCGGCGCTGACGCGACTTGTGCAAACGAGGTACCTTAAGTTACCAGTACGTCAATTTTCTTCTTTGCATCAAAGTAAGACAGCCTGTGAAGTACTTTTACTTCTTGAACCTTCATTTGAAACTTAAAGACAGGACAGATTTTGCAGTAGCTCTATGCGGCCCTTGACAATTGGGGCATACAATAGGTTCTTCACACGGATTACCTTCATGTGTGGGTTTTTTACATATATAAAGCTTACAATTAACTGACGAGTTTCCAAAACTTTGACAATTAAAACATCTTAATGGGTTTTGAAATGTATGGGCGTACCTGTAGATGATGCAAATGTCAAAGTTTCGAAAGAAAGATGGCGCTGGTAATATTAAAAACATAACTATTTAAATTGTTTTACAATTTATCGCATTAAATATTAATTCACATTATTTTCTTGAACATAGACTTATTGAATTTTTAGTTAAGCTTCACGTTTACCTATTAGAAGACTTAAAAAACGTGGTTGTTTGGTTTATCGCATAGTGTACGGGAAAACGCAAATCTCACAGACGTCGTAAACATTGGCTTACTTTGACGGAGGCAATTTAAGTATACACGATTTACATACCAGGAGGCTATAAAAGCACTTAACGTGTGTTTATTCTTTAAACGAAAAAAACACTTCTGCTTAATTGCTGTATATGGGTGGGTATCATTTAAAAAAATTGCGTCAAAAGTTGTCAACGATTTGACGTCTGCTACTTCTTCTGGAGAGGAAGAAGTCCGGCAAAAATTTTGTTTTTAATATTTTTAAGTATGTGATCCTAAAAAGAAATAGTTTTATGCCCTTCAAAGGCTTATAAAATTTGCAACAAAAAGCGTTCAAACACTTTTTCTTGAAATCTTTAAATTAAAGAACAAAATAAGGTAAACGTGTTACAACAGCACACATTTCCAAATTGCTACAAATTAGCTAATCCTAAGAGCTAATCACTATTCTTTTCGAAAACCCAGTAGTTTGCGAGATATCACCACATAAAAAATTTAGCAGGGATCAAATTGTTGGGGACTTTTGGCAAAAGTTTATAATGGCAATATCTAGTGGTACGCAACCCCAAAAAATTCAGCCGTATCGGAATTTTTTCGAGATTTCTCACATTTTTGTCTAATTTGACTAGGTTATTTTACATCATTTAGAAAATAAATTTATAAATCAAGCCAAAACCGCCACATTGCAAAATCAAAAATTATTACACTTCATAAATAAATGTTCTGTTGTCAGATTAAGCGTTCGATGTTTTCTTGGTAAAACGTGTAGCGGTTCCAACTTTAGATCAATCTGCGACCGCCACGCCCAAAAACTAAGAAGGAAACATTATTTTTGAAAATAGTTTATGCAAGACCTATGGGCTAATTAGCTGCTAATTAAATGTTCCATTGTCGAATTAAATGCTTTATGTTTTTGGTAATATTTGATGATTAGAAGTTAGCTTATTTGTTGAATAAAAAAAATTGATATGAATTAGCCTTGGATCACCTTGTATAATCACACATTAATTTTAAAACGCAATTCTTGTGTAGAATTTGTATTACTTATTTTGTTATGTATTGATTGTGGATAAATCGGGTAGTTTATGTTCGTCTATTGACTATACGCCAGTTTATTTTATACTGTATAAAAGTAATTTAAAAATTCTAATGGTTTTCAATCACTTTTATTCCAAAATGGCATTTTTAAAAATACGTCATATATAAAGTAAGTCATTTTTATTAAATATATCTGTATTTAACGTTCAACAAAAGGCTTAGTGTCTAATTACTAAAAGAGTTGATATTTGAGAACTTATTCCCTACGAAATTAGTAATTAATGATTCACTAAAAATATTATTTTATTTTAATTTAAATGTTTATAATTATTAAAAATCCGTTCAATTTTTTGAAAAACTACAGTACTTTAAGTTTGTTTTTACTTGTATCATTACAAATTTAAGTAAAACATTCAACACGAAAAAATCAGTTTAATACATTTGTTTTTATTAATATCATGAGTATGTTAAATGTAATTAAAAATGTGAACACACTCTATCATTACAAGTTAATAAACTAAATTGAAACTAACCATTCGTTAAACATCTGTTATTTTTATCTAATTAAAAAATATGTAAATTCAAGTATTATAAATTTTTTTTTTTTATATTAATAAAATAATATTTGTTTATAAAATATTTAAACCAAATTTATCACAGATAATGTGATAATTATTATTGTACAAAAAAAGTAATGAAATTTTAATCAATGGTTAGATTAAACATGTTAAAATGTTTATAATCAAAATTCTTATAATATCAAACCAATGTTTTCCAAAAATCTGGCAAATTGGACATACACTTAATTTTCAGAAGACCATTATTTACAAAAAATTTTCATTAATAAACCCCCTTAATAAATATATGTCGTAAGACACGCGTTTCAAATATATAGGGTGTTTCGTTTAAAATAACAAAGTAAATGTCCACTTCCGGTATAACCAGAAGTTGTGCCTTTGTTAATTTGAATTTCATTGTTTGTCTTGCTGTTTGTTATATGATACTCATTCACCAAGAACGAGCTTCGGATAGATATCTAAGCGACTTCTTAAGTATTGTTTATTTACTTTTAATCATATTTGAATATCGACACATCAGATTTGTAACATGGTCAACTGAAGGAATTATAACTAACTTGAATATTAAAATACGATTAATAATCTCAATTGTTAACAACAATCTCCATTATTAATCTCTTTCATTACTACACCTGTACATTAAATAACCAATAACGCTCTAAGAAGGCAATATATTCAATTGATTTTAAATCATTATTTAAATACTATGTTTTACAACATCAATAAAAAGTTGTTATTTTAGCAAAAAATTAAACTTCTTTTCAAAGTTTTCAACTTTTTCAATAATTTTAACAGATGACGAATTTTCTGGTACGATAACATAAATGTAATTGACCGATTTAAAATTTAACGAACGCTGTGATTTTAAATATTGCTTTATTTTTAATTAAAAGTTTTAAGAATTCGAGAGTAGCTTTTTAATTATTTTGGAAAGAAGTAATTTAAAACGTGACATTTTTTTGTTTTTCTAGTAAAAAAATTCTTATAACTCTAACTGTGTATCTATATTAGAAAGTAAATTACTAGAATAAGTAAAGAAAAAAACAAGTCAATGTAAATTCAAACTACGTAAAAACGCTGTTTGAGTACAGGGAAGTAATTGCTAATACTTAAATCCTTGATCTAGAAGTACATAAAAATAAATAAATAATAATAAAAATCTACTCACGTGTTTAGAGTAAAAGGTACACATTTGTAAGATACTATAAATTAATAAATTGACATTATCTGGAGTTTGTGTATACTTCACAATTGCACTGAATGTACTTGTCATTTGAAAGTTCAACAAATTCGACTACAAATTAGTACATGATTTTTGTTCGTTTGTTTAATAAATTTGGAATGTAGTTCCAAGAATTTGTAAAGTAAAGGATGAAAGTTATTCTAATTTTTCTATTTTGTTACGCGAATTTATTTGTCACTACACTTATTTTATTCTATTGGAAGTTACTCTTAATCAATATTTTTTGGTCTTTTTTGACTTGAGAAGTTGCTAAATTATGAACATATAAATAATTGAAAACACAGAATCCAAATTACTTCAACCTTAGTTTAATAAAATTGAGTTATTAAGGCAATCAAGAGCTATAAAATAGTTATTAAAAATATCTATTACTTCATCATGTGACCAAAATTTTGTTCTTGTAAGAATTGTTTTCTATATTTGGGAATAAATAGTAAATAATAACGTTTAGCTGTTGAATGTCATTTCCTAGGGTACATTTGGAAATCATAGTAAATGTTTATTGGTTTTTATTCAGTATTTAAACCAGTGATAACATCATTGAGAAAGAAATTAAAAAGAGAAAAAGTCATACAATATTTTTTAATAATAATAATAATAATAATAATAATAGATTTATTGTTCAACAGATTAAAAATCCATTAACAGAACAATTTACAATTAATTAATTAATTAATAACATAAAAATAAGAATGTTAGCTTAATAGAAAAAAAAAAAAAAACAAATAATTATTACATAACATATTAATATGCTAACTAAAAAATGAAACTTTGATTAATTAGTCTTCTATAACTATTAGGTTAACTAGCGATTTAAGCGAACAATTGTTGATATCACACGTAGTACAATACTGATTGAAATTACAGGACATGATATGACTCGGTGATCTTAGGAGTAAATTAGTTTTTGGTGTTTTATAAGTGAAAGTAGTAGATGACCGAAAAGAACAAAAGAACGATTAGGGACAGCAAAGTTCAGCGAAGATACCAGTAAAGGACTGTCAACATTGTTATGTAAAAGACCATGTAAAAATCGCATACTACTTTGAATTCTTCTGCAGTGTAGGGATGGAACTTGAAAAGAGTTAAAAGTAATATTTGAGGAAAACCTCTTTCTGGGTAAATTCCATCCATTTTAAAAAATCTTTTTTGAACGTTTTCAATACAATCAATGTAGCGGTAATATAAGAAAAACCATATTAGGTCACAATAATCAAATTTTGATCTAACTAGTGAGGTGTAAAGAAAAATTAAGGATTGGGGGTGCTGAAATGACTTGCAGTTGCGGATAATAAAGCCAAGCGATTTATTGGCTAAAGCACATATATGGTCAATGTGTTCAGAAAAACTAAATTTTTTATCAAAGACTACCCCTAAGTCCTTAATACTAGTCTTCCGATCTAAAACATTAGAGTTAAGACTGTAATTAAACGTAATTTGGTTGACTCTCCTTGTATAAGAAACAACACTGCATTTTGAAATATTTAATTGAAGATGATTCAACTTACACCATTGAAAAGTACGTTTAAATCGTTCTGTAAGATTAGACAATTATGTAAAGATGAAATAGAGTAATTCATTTTGAGATCGTCGGCGAAAAATAAATGGTTGCAAGTTATGATATTAGAGAGATCGTTGATAAAAATAAGGAATAACAGGGGTCCCAAATGCGACCCTTGGGGAACACCAGAAGTTGCAATGAACTTTCCTGAAAGATAATTAATGAAAGATGAAAATTGGACCTTGTTATGTAAATAAAAAGCAAAAATGCAAGCAAGGAATTACTGAACCCAAACTCACGAAGTTTTATAATTATTGTGGAATGCTGGATAGTATCGAAAGCTTTACGGAAGTCAGTGTAGATTACATCGACTTGACCTTGATTATCAAGTACGCTTGTAGTAAATTGTGAAAAGCAAGCTAAGTTTGTTAAGGTAGAGCGTTGTTTCATAAAACCATGCTGATGAAGAGATATATAGTTTTTGACAGACGGATATATGTGATTATAAATTACCAATTCAAAAATTTTAGAAAAACTGATTAGGATACTAATCGGTCTATAATTCGAGATAAGATAGGGATCGCCTGATTTAAGGACTGGGCAAATTCGCGCTACTTTCTATACGTTTGGAAAACAACATGTAGTAAGTGCTAAATTAAAGATTACACAGAGTGGTTCAGTAATTATGTTAACACAATCCTTTAGAAGAAAACTCGGAATTTGATCAAAACCGGAAGTCGCCGAAGATTTCATTTTATGAATTGCTTCATATACCATAGAATCAGTTAAAATCGGCATGCTGATGCAAGGAAAATCGTTAAAGGTATTAAAAGGCAAGAAAAATTGTGCAGTAATAGGAGAATATACGGATGAGAAATATTTTTTAAATGCATTAACAATCTCATGAGGAGTCGAAAATTCATGGTCATTAAGTATCATTCTACCTGGAATTCTTGTATCGCCACTCTTTGACTTGATAAATGACCAAAAATAGCGAGGATCTTTCTTAACCGATTGTTCAACGTTAACTATATATTGCTGATAAGAAGACAAAATCTGAGCCTTAATAATTTTCCTTAAACGTTTAAATTCATTCAGATCGTTTAATGATCGGGTCTTTTTGATTCTTGTGAGAAACTTTACTTTCAATCGAATGTTAATAATTGTTTCCCGTGAAACCATTTGGGGTATATACGCTTACTTTGACGAAAACGTGGAACAAATTTATCACAAATAGTATATATTATTTTGTAAAACTCCGCGCATGCTGAATTAGCATCAGAAAATGACCGCAACAAGGACCAATCGACAATGAAAAATGCATTATAGAGACCAGGAAAATCTGTTTCCTAAAATTGTATGACTTTAACTCGGGTTGACCGGAAACAGTGTTTTATCAACTATGAGGTGAGGATTATTTATTAGAGCAGGGTGATGTGCGTCCTGTTAAATAATAGGAGAACTGTCCTGAGATACATTACATGTTTGGTTTACAATCATTAACATTCCAGGAATGTTGAAATTGCAAACTACAATTAAGTTAAGATTATTATCTTCCGGGTTGAGCCGTGTTCGTCCTTCCTTCCTACGTTCTCTGCTTGACGTTTCGCTAACCATGCTGTTAGCTTCTTCAGAAGTTAGTTTTTGTGAAGAGTTAGATTTCCACGTGTTGCTTAATCGGTAACCATCTTCTCGATTGAAGTTGTTTTTATTTTTCATAATTTCTAAGGATTCTCTGATTATCCTTGGATAGTAGTTGTTAGTCCTTGATAGAACTTTAGCTTCCTCGAAGTTGATGATGTGTTTTTCTTTTTCGTGTAGATGTTCTGCGATTGCTGATTTATCTACTGCTCTGGACTTGGCGTCTCGGTGATGTTCTTTTAATCTACATTTTATGTTGCGTCCGTTTGACCAATGTAGACCTTTCCACATGAACAATCAATTTGGTAGACCCCTTTTGTTGAGAGTTTCGGCAGGTTATCTTTATTAGAAGGTAGTAGTTGCTGGATTTTTCTAACCGTTCCAAACCTGACACCGATATTCTTCTTCTCCAATGATTTTCTTAATTTGTCAGTTACTCCAGCAATGAATGGCAAACGAGCGTAGGTGGTGACCTGTTCCTTCTCTTTTACGGATTTCCTATGACAGGCGGCTCTTACTTCTTTTCTGGTATAGCCGTTCTTCATTAGGGCTTGTTGGACGTGTCGAAGTTCTTCTGCCTTGTGAACCTCGTCAGAAATCTTGTTAGCTCTATGCAATAAAATTTTGATTAGAGACCGCTTCTGCTGTGGATGATGGTGTGAGTGGCATGGAGGTATCGGTCGGTGTATGTCTTTTACGATATACTCTATGAGCCAACTTGTTGTTATCCCCTCGTTTCACTAGAACATCCAGGAAGGGGAAGCTCCTTATTCTCTTCTGTCTCCATGGTAAACTTGATCTTTTCGTGCTGAGTGTTGAGGTAGTTAGAAAATACAATAAGTGCTTCTTTCCATGAGGCCATATGACAAAGGTATCGTCCACGAATATCTGAACCAGCATTTCGGTTTCTGTTCGCTGGATTGAATGGCTTCTTGCTCGAATGCTTCCATAAAGATATTTGCAATAACCGGTGATAATGGTGATCCCATGGCTGCACCTAATTTTTGTTCGTAGAAATCTCCGTTCCATAAAAAGTAAGTTGTATTCAGACATATTCTTGCTAGCTCTGGTATGTCTTCTCTTAACCCATGGGTTGTGCACAGTTGTTTTATGATGTTATGTGTATCGTCGACTGGTACATTAGTGAATAGCGATTCTACATCAAAACTAACTAGTATATCGTCATTGGTTACTTCCAGAGTCATCAGTAATTCGACGAAGTGTTTGGAGTTCTTCACAAAGATTCAGTTCTTCCCACGTACGGTTGTAGAAACTTAGCCACGTAACGGGCCAGTTCATAAGTTGGAGATCCACATGTGCTGACAATTGGCCTTAAGAGGTTACCAAATTTGTGAATTTTTGGTAATCCGTATAGTCTAGGTGGTCTGGTCTCGGAAGGTAGCAGTTGACGATGTTGATCGACTGGTATAGCTGAATGTTTGATTGCGGCTCATTCATACAATTAAGTTCTCAAATGATAACATAATTGCTCAAATAATTCAAAGAAAATTTTACAATCATAAATAGAAGTGCTGGGTGGTATATATGCAACAAAAATATGTACTGTAGAACAGTTTATAAAACATTTGCATCCAATCAAGTCAACATTAGGTATATTGTTAAATATGGTAGACCTATCAACTAACTTACAAGTAATTGGTGATTTAATAGCAGGTACTACCCCTCCTCCCCACTGTTTACCAGTAATATTAAACTGTCGGTCACAACTAAAAACTGTATAGTTTGACGAAAATAATTCAGAATTTGAGATTTCATTGCTCAATTCAGTTTCAACAATACTAACCACGTTAAATTCACCTTCATTTACTAAACTATTGAATCTTGGAATTTTAGAATGAAGGTCACGAACATTTTGAAAATATATTGAAAGATCACTTGAATATGATACGTAATTTATTAGTTTCATTATTTCATTATTTTGGGAACTCCGCGAATATACTTTATCGTTAAGTCAGTTTCACCTTTAGATATTTTATCGGCCAACTCGAGACGTAAACTTTTAAGGAAATCACGTTGCATTGGGGTTTCATCTGCCGATATAGATACACCAGTATTAAAAGATTTTAAATTAGATTTATTCTTTTAAAATAGAAATAGCTTCACTGGTTGATTGCAGTACAACTCTAATCGGACGCGGTTTATTATTTGTAGGTTGACGGCCAAGACGAAAAACTTTAATCTTTTCACAATTAACGGTAGATATCTTAGAAATTATCTCTCTCGCCTTTGTGTTATCATCTTGAGACCTTTGCAAACTATCTACTAATACACTTTCGCTAATATTAAACACAATAATATTAGCAGAGCGACGTTGACGTTCACTAATTTCATTAATGATTTCTTCGGTTTAATAAGGATTGCCTGCGGTAGCCTGAGCGTTGTGGAAAACATGTTGCTTAAGTTCATCAATTTCTTTACGTAGGGCCTTAATAATTTCGGTTAGCTGGTGAATAACAAAAGTTTGATCATTGCATAAATTACATTTTTCTAATTTTCGTCTATAATACGTTTATTAATGTTTCTCAGTCCGAGTCGTTTATAGCTATCTATAAGAGTACACTGTACTTTAATAGATTTAGGATAATTTTCATTTGTATGGTTGGTAGTGCTAGTTCGAGATGCTGAAGTTGTCATCTGACAAGTCAACATCGGGTAAATTATTTTAAGTAAATAAGTAATTGTAATTGCACGGAAGTAATTGTAATTTTACGTAAGTAATTGTAATTTTATGTTACATACTATAAATAAGACATACACTTAGGTACAGTCGAATTAATCATTGTTTTTTATTTCATTTTCTAGTACTCGAAAGACAAGTTCTGTTATTTAAAAGGACGAAATGGTGACAATACCAAATATTGTAGGTGCCTCAAAACGGCAATATGACGCATCCAAGTTCACAAATTTCAAGAAATTGGTAATCCCCATGTGACCACCTACATTATTTATAATTGAAAATGATAATACAGTATTTTTTTACTTTTGTTATTGAATAGGTAGGTAGGTACTTGTGAAATTGTATTGTTTTATGAATTATTTGAAATAAAATTATAGTAAATAATTGTAGATTTATTACAATTTCTTAATCTACTCATAAGGTATTACCTTTATAATCAATGGTATTACATATTACAAGGTGTTTTCAACGTACGACCCCAACTACTCAAGTGTTATGAGTGTTGCAGAGAGCTTGAGTCTCAAATTCCCTAAATTTTAAATAGTAGAAGTTCGTTAGTTACCTAGTTTACATCGAGCTGCATACGCATTTCATTATTTTGTGACAAAAAATAACGCAATAGTGTACATACGAACAAACGGTTATAATTTATTATAAAGAAGTGAAAAATTTAATTATTTTTGCTACATGGACATGTGTTGTAAACATTGATGGTCACATTTGCTGTATCGTGTGCTTGGACATTTATGCTTGGAACATTGCTATTATTGTGGACCGTAACAGTTTCATTACTTCCATAATTAAACTGCAGAGATGGATTTTCCTCCCTGGAAGGTCCAGGTAAGGAAACGTCAGTATATTGTGGTCGAAGCATTTGTGATACATCAATTTTGTTCTTTAGGGATGCATCGACGTAACTTTCTGCTACAGCACTCGACTTCCAACCTCCGTGCCTCTTAATAGTCAGCAAATCACCTCCACGGTTAGCCAAATGAGTCACACTAGATCGCCTGAAACAGTGTCCAGTATAAAGCTCTGGATTGGGTAACCGAAGGAAACTGGCAATTTCTTTGCAAATAGCCCCCATCCTATTAATGCCAATAGGACTATTTATGCATTTGCCACTTCTATAGGTCAGGAAAAACCGCCGGTGAGTCACTTTTGTGGTCTTAATTGATAATATTCTTTTATCAGTGCAATCCATGTTCCCTCTGTGATTGCAAACAATCGGGGCTTATTGTTTTTGTTTTAGGCACTGAAATTGTCACCAATTCGGACTTAAATTCAATGTCATCCACACTCATGTTGGCGAGTTCCTCGCGTCTTAAAGCCCCATTGTAGCCAATAATTAAGATCACCTAAAAATATTATGGGATTTATGGATATATCTGGAAGAATTATACCACATACTTTCATTGCAAGGTATTTCTGATTTTCTGCGTCACAAATAAATTTATTTATGTCATACTCTTCCAGGATCTTAGATTTCTTTGGTACATAGCCTTGGGACGTCCTTTTCAGGAGAGCTTGCAATTTTGCATAGTTTGAAATGTCAATGCTCATATTAATTGATAAACACGACCGCAACATTGAGTAAATAGTCCACAGGGTAGATGGTTTATATTTTTGCCGCTGGGACTCGAAGTATGCCAAGAGAACATTTTCTGAGATGGTTTGAATTTTATTTTCCTTTCGCCAATCTTCAAACTTTGCGAATTGTTTTTGTATGTCGCTTTCGACTTGTCGGGTAACAAATTTTGGGTGGTTGCTTCAGCAATTTGCTGAATTTCGGGCGGAGTGCAAACAAAAATCTCTTCACTCATTATTAACAGTAAGTAACAATAATTTATAATAATTTTTGTTGAAATGACAAAACACGAAATTTAAATTAAATTTTAAAATAAAGTTGGCCTATTAAAATAGGAAAAAAGGTGAGCAAATTAGAAAAAATAGCATAAACAACTCGTTTTATAAGGGCATTGGTGCACTTGTCCCATAGAAAACTCGCCTCGGCTCGTTTTCTACACCTGGGACGCGTGCGCAATTCATCCCTTATAAAACTTGTTATTTAATATACTATTATACATAACGCGTTTGTCCTTCGATAAAACATATTGGATTTCTGTTCGAGACAGGCCCCAATAAGTAGAATGCACAAAACCTTTGCATATATCGCAGCTAATCTGTTTATTAGATTCAATTCACTGGAACAAATAACACATTTTGTATTAAGAGGCATTATAAAAAATTAGAACACGCAACTGCACAACTTGAACGCTAAGACGCACCAACTATTTGTTATTTTAAAAAAAGGCAATTGTTTAAAACACCAAATAGTAAGAAACGGAGCTAATTTATGTAACAATGTAACAATTCTTTGCAAATTTCTATCATTGGGGTGAATCAAATTCTGTTTGCCCATCTTAACTATGTTTGATTATATGAGAACGTTATATCGCTTAAATCTTAAAATAATACCAACTAGTTTTTTATAATTACAGGACCTGTAAATTGATAAATTGATAAATAATTGTTCTACAGACTAGCTAAACTCAGAGCTTCACGATTCATCAAAACCACCCGCTATCTGCCCTTAATAGTGCATGGTGAGAAAATAATAAAAATGCGTGAAATATTCTGGTTATAGTGACATGTGTAGAGTAATATATTCATTCCTAATTCAATGTAATTATGCTTTAATTAGGAACGAAAAAACGGGGAGAAGAATATTTTAAAAGTATGTGACAATAAATTGATCATCTCTCCTTCGACTAATTACGTAGAAGACCGTGATCATTACCCTCATCAGTTTTACAATAATGACAAAAATAGTATATTATTTTATGTGAAACAGAACACTTTTGTGCGTGTATGCTACTGTACAAGAAATACTTGGCTTGTAATACAGAACAATTGTTCCTCAGTTGAAATTATAATACCGATAACGATATTGTGAATTAGCAATCAATTTACCTGTACAGTCATTTGTTGGCATTCTTAGTTATATTATTTTATATTTATTTTTGTATTCGCTGTCCTGATTATATGTTTTTTCATTATTTCTTTTTTACTATTTCTTTAACCTACTATTTTTTTTCGTCATTGTCGTGACTGGCGCTGGGACCAGTCTATTATATGTAGTCATGCAATGGCTGTGCTGTTATATTTTATGTTCTTATTTGCCTTCTATAATATATATACACTTAATTAACATTATTACATATAAATACAAAGGTGGGTGAGGGTTGGCATGTTTAGGTTTTAGTGGTTTTCCTAAACCTTGAAGTAGCTTTGCCAAGACGAACCAATCCACAATTGCACACGGTTTCGTCACCACACTATACAGGTTCATACTGATCTTCTGAGGCACCATACATAACACTTACATAACAATACAATATTTAAAAATGTACCACACGAATAAATAAATAAGTTAATAAACTAGAACATAAACAATGTCATTGTTGAGCTTAAAAGTTTGCTGCGGCAAATCAAGCAAAACAATTATGTTTTGTAACTTCAAGTGAATACAAATACTGTTTTATTCTTTAAGCGTTTATTGGAAATTGATTTTTGTATTAAATTTTCTTCTTCGCCAGTTTCTATCATAGTGATGTTTTACAAAACACTGACAAGCTTCTATTCAATTTAATCGTGTGTTGTCAAAAAGCATATCCTAATATACTTCATCGACAAGAAGAAGATCGATGTTAACTCGTTCATAAAAATATGAGTTACCCAATGCTGTGCTCAAAGGAATGTTTCAATTTTTACATCAAGTTTTCAGATGAACTGTAACGTTTTCGTTTACTTCTGAGATAGTAGTTTCAAAATTTTTTATAATAATAAAACTTGACGAGATAGATGCAAAACAAACACATTTTCTTTTGATATGGTCAGCATTCATCCCGAATTGAAGCCATTACATTTTAATTTCTTTGACCAGAATGTAAAAAATGCGATAGAGAGAATATTTCTGAAACACACAAATTTACTTACACTTTTTACCTGACATACAATTGGTTATTTAATTGTCAACATTTCATTTAAATATTTGCATTGTTTAACGGCATTTACAAAAAAATAAAACGTGTTTAAATTGAATTTTAGATAATAAGCAATGTAAGTAAATCAACAAATTGTCTGTGGAAAGGTTCGGGATGTCAGCGTAAAAAATCTTTCCAACGTTGCCGCGTTTTGGGCCACACATCGTACTGTCCGTGATTGTGAGGTTGTATATAAAAGCGACCTCTGAAGCGGTCCTATCACAACTATTCTGTATATTGTGGAGATATAAACGAACATTATGAAGCCCGATCAAATTTTCGGATTTACACTTTTTAATGTCTGTGCAATCATAATTCGATGAAATACACTTTTCGGGCTCGAGAGCGTACGGTTTATATATCCTACGGGCTCAGCAATGACCGTTTATACCTCTCTATATACAATATATGTGTGTAGTACAAGAGTTTTATAACAACATGGTATGTTACCAGAAATGTTCATAAATCAAAAACGCCGAACCTGATCTTGGTTTGAAACATAAACCTGTAAAATTTGCGAGAAGAAGTGCTCATCCTTGCAGCACAAAACGTCGCCAGAATTACACCGAAAAGTGTGTGTTTTATTTGCCCCTTTTATAAGAAGGCTTTGATTTTCAACCATTCACAGATTAAAACTGAATTAACTTCAAGTTCTCAGCCTGACAATGAAGAATTGCAATTTTTAGTTAAAAATGAATTTATTTTTCTACATTATCTCTTTTGAATTTAACACACTTAGTCTAGCATAACATCAGTATGAGAAATCTGGAATATTGTAAAAAAAAAGCATCTACGGTCCTTTCAACTTTTTCATTGGATGCTAAGCTCTTTCTAAAAACAAATTTATTTAAATATGGAAACAGAAGGAAGTCTGTGGATGCTAATTTAGGAAAATAGGGGCAGAGCAAATTGTAACCTAAATCTCGCAGTTTTCCTATCCCCAACATACCCTTGTCTGTAGGTGTGTTTTTCTGATGAAAGATTATTGTTTTCTTCTTCAAGTCAGGTGTCTTCTTGCGAATTTTGACATGCAGCATAGAGTAATATTTGCCTGTGCTTTTTCTGCCTTTTGAAATATAATTAATTAACTACATCCCGAAACGCGATGGTAATGATCTTTTCGGCAGACGTAATCAAATTCACTTTTATTGATGCTGGATTCCACCTACGCTTGTACCGCTGTTTTGTTTCTAACGTGTAGTGCACTTTGATGAATTTCTTTAGGGACTAATCCATTTAAAAAGTTTGTTCATTTTAACAAAAAACACGCAAGATGTTTACTGAAAAAATTCGTGTAAAAAATCACTTCAGCGAACAATTTAAAATTTGTCATCCAAACAAAAAATTCGATATAGAAAACATAATTGTTTGCCGGTTGCAGCACCATCTCTGTATCAAACCGAGAACTATTCACGTTACTCTCGTATTTCAACATTAAATAATTAGACTTGGATCCAAATTTTACATCAAAACGTTATTCATTTTAATTGATTGATAGAAAATGAATAAGGTTGCGTGGATTCACATTTACTTTTTTTTAATTTAAACCAACTTAATTCCTTGACGGTACGGTATCAATTTTAGAACACAAGTATAAAAAGAAATGGATACTTCAATACCCGTAAATACACTAATGGTGTTTGGGGGCTTCAGGGCGTTGTCCATTACACAATATTGCATTTATATACAAAAAAAAAAAAAAAAGGCAAAGAGGAGAAAAATGAAATCTAAATCAAAATAAAACACTATCACTTAAAGAAATATAAACAAAATATGTTTACCAAAAATTACTTTAGGCCTTTAGATAAAAATAATTAAGATATATGCAGTCAATGCGTTAAATTCACTTTATTTCATTTCACCGTAAAATCCGTATTCAATAGTTTCAACAGCGAATTACGTACATTAAATTTGTTTAATGTAATAAGAAGGATTAATAACAAAACAAAATTTATAACGTAACAAAACTTTCATTAGTAATTTTTGATAATATGTAACAAGGAAGATTAATTGAAACATTAATGTGGAGAGATGTTGTGACATAACATGTATTCAACGTAGTACTACAACAGCATTAACGTGAAGACAATTTAGAATAATGTTTTTAATTTTTCTGAAATCAAATTAGATCGTGAACTTGTCTATTACATATATCTGAAGCGACTTACTAGAGGTGTAAAATTTTTCCCGAGTTATTTTTTTAGCATGAAACGATAAAAGTAGCTATGTATAAATTGTGGCATACCTTGCATTTTACGTCAGTTAGTGAGGGATTATGATTTTTTTTGCCTATTTTAAAAACGCCCACCCATCCCCGAAACACAGACGCAAAAGTTTTAAAGTGCTAAAAAAATTTTAATTTGTATTAACTTTCTCAATTTGTTACATTTATTGCAGTTATTGAGTGCACATTTTAAAAATATTTTTGGTTATACAGGGTGTTCCAAATCTCGTGGCAGCATAAGCTTACATTTTTAAAATGTTTACGGTCTTTTTAAAGATCTTGTTGAGAGCTTTAAAAATATATAACATGTCAATGTATATTGTACATGTATTTTAGAAAATACTAGATAAAACCCCTGTCCTATCGGACGGGACCAGCATAAAGAAAGCCTTCTTAGTAGACCCCCACTCCACAAACCCCTAATCGCCCCCATGCTCCATCAACTTAGGTTTAGCCTAGCACCTATATTGACCAAGTTTATAGAGACAAAGAAACAGACAAATTTTGAATTTTAGTATATAGATAACTACCTATTACCATTGACTATAAAGTTACTAAAGATCTGCAACGCATATGAGAAAAATGTAACGTACAATTTCCCCGATTTGTAGATGACTCCACCGTCGATTTTTAGCAAAATAGTTTTAGTTGCTTTCTTACTTTCGTTGAATTAGCGTCACCGTTGAACCGCTCCGAGTTTGTGCGTGTGTCTAGAAGCTATTGTGATTTGTTGCGACAATGGCTAAGTGCGAATACGTAAATTGCAAAACAATACTAAGAAGAACAGAGTAAATTTTTTTTCATTTCTAATAAAGATGGAGACCGTGCCAAAAAAATTGTAGAAACATTGTTATTGCTCTTGTAGATATTGACGCTTTAGAAAGCTAATTTCTAAAAAACATTTTTAAGGTCAGACATAATTATAAACAATAAAAGAAAACAATTTCATAAAAATGCAGTGCAGGCAAAATTCGAGAAAGAAGGTACTTATAAAGCAAATTAATATTATTTTTATTTGCTTACTGAAATAGTTTTGTGTAATAACTTATTTCTTTAGTATTTTTTTAGTTTCAAATTGATAAAATAAAGAATTATGCGCTTGTTTGAAGTGATTCACATAAATTCGTCGCGTGTTTTATTAACTTTATTCTGTTTGAAAATTGGACGGATATAATTTATGATTTTTAATTTATCCAACTGTAAGTTTTTGCGCAAAAACAAAAATACAAACCAAATTTAATAGCTTATTAACAACTTATTTGTTGTTTGATTACAATGTACTAAAAGTTGTTTGTAATTAAAAAAATTAAAATTTTAAAAAGAATATTTAAAATTAAATACAATTGACTCAGCATATCTTTTATCAGTGAATTTATGTTATTTTTCTTCTTAGAATCAACTTGCAAAGTCCTTCTCGATTCGAAAGAAAAACTCAGCAGATTCATCTTTTCTAACTAGGTCCGAAGCGAATAAATTGTTTATGTAAATAATAACCACAATTACATGTAAATACATAAAAATGATATTTTTATCATAAGCGTTGGCGCCTCTAGGCAGTTGCCTATGTTGCCTAATTACAAATAAAATAAAATTAATAACACAAATATCATCCAAAGTCGTTATATTTAACCCCACTGAACTATACTTGCGATGTTTTCAAAAATATAAATTGGATTTGAAATGTTTACACAATTTATAAGACTTGTAATATACGAATACAAAAGCTGTTCACAGCATTACAACAGAAGTTGAAAACAATGTTTTGAATAAACGACTGAATTTATATGGATATAAACTTATGTGGTCAACATTGTGAACAATATTATAATTTTTTTAACATTTGTAAATTACACCTAAAGCATATTGGCTGAAGCTCATTTTTTATATTTAAAATAATATTCTCTATTTTATAATTGTCTAACGTATTAGTTGTTACTTGAACTTTTGAAATGTTTTACACAAGTTCATTTAACAGTGGTTTAATGCACTTTTAAATTAAATAGCTGCAATGATAATTACTTCTAGCAATAAGTAATAAACTTAAAATGCTTTTGTTTTTGAGACTAATGAAAACGTATTATACAAAATAATGCACTCTTTCAATGCTTCAATGCAATGTTTGTAAAATGATTATCTATATACAATTTTAATAAAGCTTTCAATAAAAATAACATTTAAATAAATTATAAACAAAATTTTAAGTATACAATTAATTGCTTGAAAGACTTTGCACTGAATTTCGTTCTTATAAACGTTTTTTTGAGATGTGTAAAAGTTTCCCATTAGTTATTGTGAGCACGTAGAAAAAAGTATATTTCAAATATACGAAAGAATAAGTTTTGAAGCAGTATAAGTATTAAAAGTAAAATAATAGAATAAAACTTTTCTAAATTGAACGGTTCTTTAGATATCGTGACATTAAATTAATTGATGAACCAATTAAATGGGGATTAGATGTACTAAAATCTGGAAGAGGGATTTTCTTTCTTTTGACACTTTCTTTCCACAAAGTAAGTTAAATGATTAGTTACGTTAAAGTTACTATCTTATAGGTTTAATTTTTTAATTATTTAAACCTTATAAATGTATATGTATTGTTGAAAACGTCAAATGTAATTTGTGTGTCTTAGAGCGTATTATATTACATAGTTTGTTATTATTTTAATTAATATGGTAATGCAGCAATGTATAATTGCTCGTGATAGTTTGGGGTGTTGTAGTATTCAATAGGATGGTATTCATAAAATTAATTTATCTCTGCGTAGTACAGGTTCTGACTCGTGTTAGTTAAATTGCGATGCATCTACAATTTCAACAAAGTATTAATACATTGTTTTAAAATGACAAGTGGTACAATATTACCTTGATTAATTGCCTGGATGTCGTAGGGCAAAGCATTTCAAATTGCTCAACTCAAAAAGCACGATGCAATTTGAAGAGAAACAAGAAGCGTCACAATGTAACATCGGATCTTTCAAAGCGTACAAATAAATTATAACACTGATGTTTTCTCAAGACGTCGAGAGCAATAAGATGAAATGTATTAAATAATTGTTTCGTTTCATCCAGCTAAGATTTATTTCAAACTGAGTTTCTATTTTAACAGATATAAAATACTAATTTATTGCAGTTACAAATTTAACAAATCGTGATTTAAAATTGACATTTATTAACACTTAACAATCCCGTGTTTTTAACGTAACTGTTTTCAATGTAATTGTAGTATTTTTATTCTATAAATTCTGAGTGTCATTGTATTTGAAAATAAGTTTAATTCAAAAATAATGTTGTATATGTATATGTACTTGATTTTATGTAATATTAGTTTAAAATAGTGAGATGTGTGATATTTGAAACAATATTACATAAACCTAAAAAGTAATTATCCAGATAATAACTTTTTATTATTACCGATATTACAAAACATACACACATTCAAACACAAAGTTGTAATACATCACTGATAATAACTTTAGTCAAAACATATTCTTTATGTTTTTACTTTTTGAAACAGCAACGTCGGTTGTGATAAAATTTGATTTTTTTTGCAATTTATTATTTCAAGAAAATCTGTAAAACTCCATTTGTTTAGGTGTTTTATTCGATAAACGTACGTATAAGCAACTAAACAGCTAATAGTCTGTAACTGAAGAGACAAAATTGGGAAAGGTAAGATTCTTTATTAACAAATTGAGATATTTGAGTGGGAGAACATCTAAGGCGAAGCATTTCTAACATACTTTAATATGAAAAAAATACGGTACAGTTATCTTTGATATTTGCAATTAAAGTATTAAATTGATGACCACGGTCTATTAGAATTTTCGGAATTATTCAAACTTATACAGGGTGTCCCAGATCACTCTCAGGCTTGTATTTCCGTTATTATGCTATTTGAAAAAAAAAGTTGAATATCGCTACCATTATACAAGTGCAGAATTTGACAATTGTATTTACTTATCTTATAGAGAATTTAATCTCATTTACAAAATTTTTTAAAATAAAAAATAAAAAATAACGGAAATACAAGGCTGGTGAGTGATCTCTGGGCACCCTGTATAAGAATCAATGTAGTGTAACGATGCGTGACACGCAGTCAGTATATATAAGCTTTATATTGGTTTTATTTTTAGTATCGGTTCGCTGATAGCTTAGCTATTGAAACACGTGTCCGAGTGTAGTTTTTTGGTGTTTTCCGTTCGTTAAAGTATTAAATAATAACTGAAAGTGTGGTAACCGTCAATACCATTTCGTATGTCTTATTTATTTGTACGAGGGACTTATTTGATGTCAACTCATTCATGGAGATGAAATTTTTACCATGTTTAGTTCCATTCAGGCTACCTTCATTAAATTAAAAAAAAATAAAGGTTTTTCTTGATTATACTATAGGTACCCATTTTAATTGTTAGATTATGTACAGTTGCATATACACTAAATACTATAATAATAACACACAGGACGACTTTTTAAGTATTAAAAACGTTTGGTAATGTAAATGTAAATTAAATTAATATAACACATTAAAAGGTAACCTTATATCAATCGTTCAAACATAAATGAAAACCTAAGTACAAAATATGTTGAGATCATGAAAAGGGCCGTTAATATGTAAAAATTGAAGACATGGTTGGTAAATAGTTAAGTGATTTCTTTGGTTAACCCGTTATAAATGGAAGCTAGTTGCTGTGTGTCCGTTTTATAGTTTATGTTGTTGTCAAATTTATTTATAAAAATCATTTTCGAAATAAGTCTTTCGTGGTAGTTATGTTCCATATCTAATATTTTAGGAGATTTGAAATCGAAATAATGTGTGATGTTTTTGTGGTGTGAGGCTAGTGCCGTGATTGAGTTATTGGATAGTTTATTACAATTTAGACAATTATATCTGTGGTTCTGGATTCTTTTTTTGAGGTACTGTTTAGTGTGACCGGATTCTTTTTTTTTTGAGGTACTATTTAGTGTTTATGACTTTATCACCCTGACGTTTCTAACATCGTTGTTTTAGAGTATTGCCGTATGTAATACCTATGTAATCGTACAACACATACCGAGATAGAAAGAGTTTTATTTTTGTCGAAAAATATCTTGAAATAGCTAAATTAAACTTCTACCGAAGTGGTATACTATCTATTTACTATCATTAATTTTTGCCCTAACGTCACTATTAATTTTGGTAATAAGAACTAAGTTATTAGGACTGGTATTTGTTTTTAATACAATACAAAACGGAAATATCTACAAATTTGAGGTTAGGTTTTTGTCTTGACTAGAATCTAACATAAACAGTACGCTTTCGAAGTTTATGCAGATTAGGTAAATAATAGTTTCTTTGTCAACAGAGAAAACATTTTAACCTTTCATTATCCAATAACTGTTGAATCGGATTTTTTTCTTCTTTTGTTTGTTATTTTAATTTCTTTTGCCAGAAAGGTACAAGACTTGTGGATCCTTTTTAGTGAAAGATTTCAGGTTAGGTGGAAAAACACCCAGTTCTACTTTGTTGGTGAGATTTTGCAGCTTTATATTGCAGGTGTTTCTTGAGGCTAGTGCCATATCAAATTGTTGTTACTGCATAAGTTAATATTAATAAAATAATAATAATAAAGTTTTATTTGCTATAAATTTACAGTTTTACATTTATTGACATTTACACTGTTTTCTTCTTTTCAAACTTCCAACATCAATCTACCCCCTCTCCTTTCCAACTTAGTATTTATTCCCTACTCTTGTCCTTCTCTCTTAACTCGTTAAATTCTCTTAATAGATGATCTATATTTTCCACCTTTCCCCACATAATTTATACTTCCTTTTTCGTCTTCCATCCAGTAACTGCTCTTTGTTACCTCTCTCCTTATTACCACATCCAAATCTGGCTATCATTTTTTCATTTTTTTCTCCTCCTGTGATATATTTTGGTTTTTCTTCTTCTATTATCTTCTCATAATTCCTATTATATCTTGAATTTCTATTTCTTTTTCTTTTTGTTTTTCTATGTCCTTTGTCTTAAACTTTTTACTTCACTTGTTGCATATCTATTTTTCCCTCTCTAATCTCCTTCTAGCATTTTTGTAGTATTTTACAGTGTTTCCTTTCTTTCATACGTTGTTCAAACTTTATTGCCCTTCTACCTGCCTCTATTCTTACTTTTTCCCCTTTACTTCTTCCATTGTTATTTATTCTGGCGTGTGTTTATCTATTCAAGCACTCATTTCCAGTATCTTTACTGCACCCTCCCATTTTCTTTTGTTTTTCCATCCCCATATTTTCGTTCCGTACAACATTACACTTTTCATCAGTTTCTCCCACATTAGTTTCCTTTTTTCTATATCCATTCCAAACGTTTTTCACTCATTCTCTATACCTGACCCAATAGTTTCATCACTTTATGCACCCTGTCTTTCATTTGACCTTCTTCCTTGTTGTTTTTCTTAAACACATATCCTAGGTATGTGAATTCCTTCACACTTTCTACTTCATCCTCCCCCATCTCCACATCACTTATCTTTCTTGTTAATATTAATAAATTTAGAAACCGTCTTGAGCAAAATTTTACCTTAAGTGTAAGGGCATTGGCTCCAAGAAGAACCCGCAATATAAGGGTGCGAAAAGTTGACAATAAACTAGAACTAGTTGTTTGTTGCTTAACTTAAAATTTTGCACTAAAAAGAATCCAGAAGCTTCGTACCCTTCCCGGCAAAAGGGAAAAAAATTATTTAAATTATTGACTACCAATATTATGTAACTATAATTATTAGGGATCTCCAATTAAAATTAAGCCTTCTTTAAGTAGAACATGAATTTATGAGTTCATTAAGACCCTGTTACTTATTAAGCGGACGTTTCGCCTATGAAGTACAAGCTTTATAGGCGAAACGTACATGTTCGCCTATAAAGTATAGGCTTTATAGGCGAAACGTCAAGCTAATAAAGAACTGGGTTTAATAAACTGATAAATTCCTGCTCTTTACACTCCTGTTAAAGAAGGCTCAATTCCAAATGAGGATCTATTAATGAAATAAAATTACCCAATAACATGCTTCTTAACTTCCATTGGTTGCAATTTAATTGTGATAATAAGTACCTAGTATGTCACAAGAAGTACATTGTATGACAAAGAGTATTTAAGTTAAATTATTCAACCGTTTTTGTACAACATGTAACACTAAACTTGATAAAAGAAAATAAACATGTATAGTGACTAGAAACAAACATAATTACTGATATCGTTTGTGCTCTTATTTTAACATAACAAAGTAATAAACCGTAAGTGACATGCATAGCAATTGTAACATTCATAATCATTGGCAATAGTATGCCCAATAATCCCATTAACATGTTATACATTTGAACATAAGTATTATGCAAAAAGCGAAAGAGACGTGATTTATTCTTTTTTTTGTTTGAGATGACAAACGCTCTTAGCTCAGGTGTGTAGAGAGCGTGTCGGTTTGAACTATATAATTTAGTAGTAAATGAGAAAACGCCACTCGAACTAAAAACTGATATTAACCTCTGCAGTTGGGAACATGGTAGTAGTTTATCAAAAAAAGGAATGGTCGTGATAGCCAATTCAAAAGCAATAACGTCTTTAAGAAAGCAGCACTTACATACAAATAAATACTGAATATCGTTGTGCCACGAAAAATTGATTATTTGTTGTAAAAGTTGAAAATCTAAAAGGTATATATCAGTTTCTGCATTTCTGTCTTGATCGGTTATTCAGTCGGAGTTGATTAAAGCTCTAGAATATTAATTTTTTTATTTCGCAAGAACTACAGTTGATAACCTGTTGTGAGATTATAGTAAAATGGTAGTTAATTAAAAATTTTACAAATATGAACAAATTAGAAATCGTAAGTGTAGAAATTGTAGTAAAATGCGCTTTTCTTATAGTAACACTTTATTGTATTGCAGCAAATATTATTAATTTTAAACAATACCAATTAATTATCAATTGCAAGTGAGTTGTACGTTAGCATTTCCGTATTGTCTCATTTGGGATACATGTAACTCACATATGTCATCTTCATAATTGAGTTCCCATTCACGTTTAAATTCATAACAGAGTACACAAGCTGTGTTGCGTGTTAATGAGATTATGTTAATTTCAATAAATCATGCAGTACAATTAATTTTATTTTATTTTATCTTGAATTTAAGAAATCGAAATTGGTTGAACGTTTCAAATCCATCTGCGGATTCTAAACAAATGTTTTATTAGCACATTAAGGAGGAAGATTTATTATATGTGTCACAATCAAGGATTAATTATATAGCTACTTTACCACTTTTACAATATCTATTAAAGTAAACGTTGTCGAGAATTAACGATATTTCTCTAATCGCGGTAATAACAATGAAATTAAATTTAATACTTTTTAAAACAATTTTATTTTTATAATATCTAGAAGGTAAATAAGACAGCATATTCTAAGACATTCTTTTTATTAAATATTTTATTTATTTAAAAATTCAAAGAAGTACATCTAAAATAAATCAAGATTTTAGTTTACTGAAGAAAAATTCTGCATAGAAAAAGCAATAAATAATAAAGAATAAAGTTTCCAAATGTGAAACGTTCTGGAATATTACAATGATATATTAAGCTTTTTGTAACTGACACCTAACGATTAAGAATATTTTTTTCTTTTAAGTTTGAAACAATCCATAATGTTTAGTGCTGTAAAATGATAAACAAAAGTTTTTAATAAATGTCACTGATTCAATGTATTATGTAAAAGTTGGTATTTAATCAAAAGTTACTGTACATGTCTATTATTTCAATGTGTGGTGATACTAAGTTACTTATTAAAGGACCACCCACTTTAACATTTAAGTTTGTATGCAAACTTCATGAATGTTTATTTTTATATCTATGCTTTTTTACGACGACGCCATTGGGTACTGTAGTTTTGGTGAATATAACGAAAATGACAGAAACCCATGCCTCATAATTTACTTATATCCAATTTTGCATTATTCGTTCTCATTATTAATAGTTTATGCCAAATATTCTCTCTACAAGAAGATTATGGTGCTTATTAAAAGTAATTTGTTTCATTTGTGCAAAGTAATTAAAATGATCGCTCATTAACTCATTCAATAAAGAGTTTGATACCTGCTCAATTTTGTAGAACGGACATAATTTAAAAAAAAAAATGCGAGGGTTTGAATAAATGTCTAAAAACGCCTAAAGATAATTAACGGGCTCAAATGAACCCCGAATCGTAGGTATTAAATCAAGCAATAAAGTTGGAATTAATGTTACATTATGTTGAATGTGAAAAACATTTAAGATAAAAGTTGAAAACAAATGAAGTCGAATATATAATGTATACCAACACTATTCCGCCAGATAGTAAATTTGACAATAATTAAAGACAAACTGCTAGAACTATAGATACAATACATGTACAAACTAGTAAAACCCGCCATTACAGTTAAAATGTAAACGTGATATTTAGACACATACAATGTTTGGATGTTTTAATTTAAGGCAGCCCATTAAAACAGCTCGTTAAATTACTTGTTATGTGATTAAGTATCAATAATATTTTAGTCTAATGAAGAGTAAACTTCTGCTTTAATAAAAGTTACGTTTATTCTGCAGAACTTTTATTTTTTAATCAGTAGTTTAAATTTTGTATTGTTCTGTCTTCTAGCTGTAGCTACATTTAAAAAAACTAATAAAATTTACGCATGCAAGATTGTTCGTTTTTTATGAGACCTTTTATCTTAAATATATCTCTCGAGGGATGTTTGATAAAAAGTATTTGCAAAACATATGTTTTGTGTTATTTCTGAATTATTTATTTTATTTATTAGTAGCTGCAAGCGTTTAATTTTGTATTTTTACATTATCTACTATAATTTAAATGTTAGAAAATAGTACCAATGTTTTTTTCTAATACTTAAAACACATAATACATTAGATAATTAGAATACTAATAATTGTATTTAATATAAATTAATACGAAGATAATTATTGCATACTTTGCAATAAATAATTGCATTTTAGTATTCCTATTGATCATATTTTCTGAAGGACAAGTGACATAAATAATAATGTCCTAATTACTACTGTTCAATAAAATTAATATTATGTTATCTTAATATTTAAAAAAATCTAGTTACTTCCTTGACCAAAATGGATAGTTTTCGAATAAATTTAAATTTCAAAACATTAATATAGCATCTCATTAAAAAAATTAGTTCCAAGAGAAACGGCGACGATTCTTTTTCAGTCACGGTGGAGGTGTTTTACTAACGGTATAGTCTGAACCAGAGTAACCAGTACAGTGAATCCACTACATTCTCGTTGGAGTTGAATAATCATAGGTTATATCCCGAGAACTGTAAGTTGTGCCGGTTAAACTTTATTAAATGTTTGAAACATAATAATTCGCTTACGAATTATGAGGATGTATTGATATCTAGTTAGCCTAGACCAGTTCCTTGCATAAACAAAATATTGCGTTACCATAGCAACGAACAATAACTTATTAGAAGTGTCAGTGTAAAGTTTGACGTCAAAAAAGTAAACCAGAGTCACGCAATAAATTAAATGAAAAAAATGTCCACCGAAATTGTGAAAATCGAAAAATTAGAGTATCGAGCCATCATCAAGTACTTGTATTTAAAAGGGTTAAGAGGTAAGCAGATTTACAAAGATATGCTTAATACCCTTGGTGATCAATGTCCTTCGTTGGCGACCGTCAAAAATTGGAATGCAAGCTTCAAAAGAGGTAAATTTTCCATTGAAGATGATGACCGATTGAGAAGGCCAGTTTCTGTGTCAGTCCCCGAAAATATCGATGCAGTTCATGACATGATTTTATCAGACCGTCAAATTGGGCTAAAACGGATATCTGAAGCACTGAATATTTCATACGAACGCGTTCATCATATGGTTCACGTCAATTTGGACATGAGAAAAATTGCTGCAAAATGGATCCCCAAATGTTTGAATGTTGACCAAAAAGCGTGCAAGGGTAGAAGCATCGCGTTCGATCTGTGCTCGATTTGAAAACGATGTAGACTTCTTAAACCGAATTGTTACTATGGATGAGACTTGGGTACATTTCTACGATCTAGAAACAAAGCAACAATCGATGGAATAGCGACACTCTGGTTCTCCAAGACCTAAGAAGTTTCGTGTCCAAAAATTTGCTGGAAAAGTTCTTGCTTCAGTTTTTTGGGATTGCCATGGAGTAATCATATGATAAGGGTAGAACAATAACTGGAGATTACTATTCGACATTACTGACCACTCTACGGGAAAATATTAAAGAAAAGACGCGGAAAGCTATCCAAAGGTTGTTTTGTTTTGCAGGACAACGGCCCTGCACACAAATCTCATGTTGCCATGCAAAAATTCGAGGATGTATTGATATCTAGTTAGCCTAGACCAGTTCCTTGCATAAACAAAATATTGCGTTACCATAGCAACGAACAATAACTTATTAGAAGTGTCAGTGTAAAGTTTGACGTCAAAAAAGTAAACCAGAGTCACGCAATAAATTAAATGAAAAAGATGTCCACCGAAATTGTGAAAATCGAAAAATTGGAGTATCGAGCCATCATCAAGTACCTGTATTTAAAAGAGTTAAGAGGTAAGCAGATTTACGAAGATATGCTTAATACCCTTGGTGATCAATGTCCTTCGTATGCGACCGTCAAAATTGGAATGCAAGCTTCAAAAGAGGTAAATTTTCCATTGAAGATGATGACCGATCGGGAAGGCCAGTTTCTGTGTCAGTCCCCGAAAATATCGATGCAGTTCATGACATGATTTTATCAGACCGTCGAATTGGGCTAAAACGGATATCTGAAGCACTGAATATTTCATACGAACGCGTTCATCATATGGTTCACGTCAATTTGGACATGAGAAAAATTGCTGCAAAATGGATCCCCAAATGTTTGAATGTTGACCAAAAGCGTGCAAGGGTAGAAGCATCGCGTTCGATCTGTGCTCGATTTGAAAACGATGTAGACTTCTTAAACCGAATTGTTACTATGGATGAGACTTGGGTACATTTCTACGATCCAGAAACAAAGCAACAATCGATGGAATGGCGACACTCTGGTTCTCCAAGACCTAAGTTTCGTGTCCAAAAATCTGCTGGAAAAGTTCTTGCTTCAGTTTTTGGGATTGCCATGGAGTAATCATGATTGATAAGGGTAGAACAATAACTGGAGATTACTATTCGACATTACTGACCACTCTACGGGAAAATATTAAAGAGAAAAGACGCGGAAAGCTATCCAAAGGTGTTTTGTTTTGCAGGACAACGCCCCTGCACACAAATCTCATGTTGCCATGCAAAAATTCGTGATTTAGGGTTTGAATTACTAGAACACCCCCTTATTCACCCGATTTGGCTCCGTCCGACTATCACCTCTTTCCTCAACTGAAAAAAGTTTAAAAGGTCGTACATTTTCTTCCAACAAGGAGGTAATAGAAGCTGTGGAGGTCTTTGCAGAGCAAGAAGAAAATTTTTTTGAAAGGTCTAGAGACGTTGCAGGTTCGCTGTAATAAATGTATCCAATTAAGAGGAGAATATGTTGAGTAATAAAATATTTTGACATTGAAATTTTGTTTGGTTCTATAGTAGGCTAAGAATTTTTCAGTATATCCTCGTATTATGTTGAAAAACTTAGTATCAGTATCAATGTAAAATAATATTGATGTCTGAGCGTCATCAAAGGTTTATTTTCATAGTGTTCTCTTTTATTGAAGACCAAACAAATTAGGTTTATGATTACTGTTATTGTTTCATGAAAAATTAAAATAGTTATTTACATTGAGTGTGGAAAGTAGGATTTTACGATACGGCAGCTTTTATTGAAGAATGAGCCCGAAGTCGTAAAATTGGCAAGTAGTGCAAATATGTATACATTTATATCTCCGTTTTAAGTTTAAAATAATAAGTTTTAAACATAATCAAATATTTTGATTCGAAAATAAATTATAGAAATTAAACAAAAATTAAGTGTAATACCGATTCTCCATTGGTTGATAAACCCCGAAAAACGTATTCGCAGTTAATGTTTTCACTTGTAATTTTATTCCCAATGTAGAATGATGTTAAATAATTGGTTACATATTCTATGTGTAAAATAGTCATTAATAAACAACCAAAACAAAATTAAATCAACATAAACAATATAGTTTCATTCAAAAAGGAACGGTTACAAATCATCAGCAATGTAACAAAACAAAAACAAAACGTATTAGTCGAGACAGTGTTGAAACAGAATGAGCACTACAGTTTCGTTTAAAATGAAACAGTTAAAAATCATCACAAATGTAATGAAACAAATTGATTGAAACTTTGTTTAATAATTAAAAATGAAAATCATATTACGAAATTGTTTAAAAATAACATTGATTTTGTGTTTACTAGGAAGTCGTTGTCCGTTTCGAGTTTATATAAAAAGTAAACCCGATGAACTAGAAATTAAAATTTGGACCTATATAAGATTCACAAGAACAATGATTTACTCACATTAACTTCTCCAAAATTACAGTGTCTTATTTGCCAAAATTCAAATGTCTTCAAGAGTAAAAATAGTTTAAAGATTCATTTATCGAGGTGTCTTAAAAAGAAAACTTTTCTGCAATTTCGAACAAAACAAAATCATCCTACAATTTTATGGGTAGATTAAATAATTTGAAATCAAATGTCTTGATTTTGAGGAGAATTCCTCGTGGTGCACGTATCCAAGTTGCTACTAAATTAACATCTATTATGCATTCTTGTGTATCCTTAAACACTGTAAAAGTATTGAAAGAACTTTTCTTTTCTCATATAAAGTTCTTTCTGTACCACCAAAAACAAACAGCAAGGACATGTCTTTAACTGCAAAAGTTAAAAACAACATCACCAATTAAATCGTCCAAATTTATTAAGATTAAACCAAACCAACATTCGGTCTACAAAACAGTGAAAAACAAAATAGGAGATGGAGACATTTGTGGTGCTATCGTCTCTTAAGTACTTTTGATAGTTTTGCTGAGAATAACTCCAATACTCTTGAACAACTCCGTTTGAAGCATCCTTTATCATATCGATTTTCACAAATGCTTCTTACCTTCTGCTAATCCTATCAAATCAATTCTTTCAAATAACTTTGAGATGGTGTACTTAGCTGAGGCATTAGATGTTTGGAAATCACTGTTCCCTAACAAACCTTTACCTGACAAGTCTTGTTTACAATGTAGTTGGGATACTCCATGTGTCAAAACTATATTTGATTCTTTGTTATCACAATAGGACACTCGACATAAAGCTATTTTACTTGCCAGTGCCCAACCAAAATCAGGTGCTTCTTTAAAAGCGCTTCCGCTTTCTCAGATAAACAAACTCTTCAAATTGTCACATCCTTAAGAATTGGAACTAATGTTTGCCAACCACACACTTGTCATTGTGGTTCTGAAGTTGATACTCTTGGTCATCATGGTCTCTCTTGTAATAAAAGTTATGGTAGGTTTTCTCGACACAACAACAATAATGATATTTTAAAGGGAGCTTTGGCTTCTCCTGAAATCCCTTGTATTTTAAAACCATCGGAATTATTACGTGATGACGGTAAACGTCTTGATGGTTTGACTTTAATTCCTTAGAGTAAAGGGAAAGCTTTAGTGTGGGATGTCACATGCGTCAATACAGTAGCTGGTTCATATTTAACCTCTTTACCTCTTCTTGCCTGTTCTGCTGCTAATTTAGCACATTCTGCGAAACACAACAAATATAAAACAATTAAAGATGATTATTTTTTTGTGCATTTGCTGTTGAAACCTTTGGCTCTTGGAGTGTTGACGCAAAAAATCTTTTTTCCTCCATATCACAAATGGTTATAAATCAATCTGGTATTCCTCAGGCTGGCAGTTACAGTATTAAACAAAGCATTAGCTTGGAAATCCAGAAAGGGAATGCTGTTTCCATTTAGGAACCATTCTCAAGAGGAATACTTTGGAGGAAATTTTAATTTGTTTTAATTTTAATGACATTCAAATTTTATTACCTTGTGTTTATTTAATTTTTATTAATCTAGAACTTATTTTTAATTTTATTTATAAATAAATATTCGTATATTACACTATTAATATGCAGGTACATTTAGGAAAAACTGGAAACAAAAGTAATAAAAATCAAGGCAAAACAATAAACGTTAATCTAAAAATATAACAAGAAATAGTTTTTTACATGCCTATTTTAAAAACACAATGCCACGGAGTACAACACAATACCAATACACATTACTACATATACACAAACAACGTTGGATAGATGTGCGACTCTCCGTTATTAAAACACAACTAAGTTTAACGTGACATCTAGCGAAATTTCACAGTAGTAACTATTAAATTAACCTAGAGATCTGTACAATTTTTTATTCTTTTATTTTACAATTGGCGGGAATATTGAATATACGTGAAGGTTTACTTTTCTCTTTTTTTAAACATACATAGGAAACACGTATCCAATATGAAAAAAAAAACAAGATTATAGTTTTCACATTAATCAAATTATAATTATTACCTAAATCACAAAATGAAATGCAAACATCTTACATTATCGAAATATAGTAAATATTAATTTATTTCACATATAATTACAAAAAATAATAAGAAAAATGTTCGTATAAAGTTTCAAAAGTAAAACGTGTCGCATTATTATTACTTAAAATTTTATGTGTACTTAAATAAAAAGTATATTAATGTACTGACATATTAAATCTACAGTACAATTTTCATTATTTATAATACATATTGATTAATAATACATACTACTAAACTAAAAGTAAAAACTGAAGGGCAAACATTTGAATGAATATAAATAACAATAAAATATTACAATATTAATTGTCAATAGAACGTCATAGTAATCTTAGCATTAAATCATTTTTGTTGGTGTTAGTAGACAAGTTTTCAATTCTTTGTAACCATATAGCTCTGAGGTCCACGTTCTTTGGGATTGCAAACCTAACATTGCAAAAAGGAAAAACAATCCTCTAATTTCTACCAGTTGCAAGAAATTATAAACACTTACCGACGTGTAACATTGTCAGAACATCCAGGTACACTACCTTTAGACAATGAAAAACCGAATGCATAGATAAAAGATATATACCGCGTTGTTCAGCGTTGTTTACATAGACAAACAACGTTGCTATGATATTCCGGTACCGGATGTAAGAAATAGGGTTTTTATTGTTATTTTTGATACGCAAACATAGATGACTCAAAAAACGACATGGACTAGCGACACCTATTGTATGGATTTAGTACACTCGTCATGTAGCAACTCTATCTAACATAATTTCACAGTACTAAAACACTATTGTAAACAATTCTATATACTACAATAAACAAAAAATGTGGCTAGAAACCAATCTGTTCTATTTTTGCTTGTTCTTTTTTACCTTGTCTGCTAGCACTAAATGCGATTAAAAGAGATGACATTTTAGCCTACGTCAACTACTTTCGGGTGCCTATTCATTTTTAAGTTATACCAAAATTTCAAAATTATACTAATCCTGAATCCAATTTGAAAATTATAAATTATAATTACCTATGCTCACAACGAAGATACAGTTTTTGTAAGAATTTGACACAAAATTTGTTGGTAATGCACGAATGCCAATTGTCAAAAAGAAAAAACCTAGGTAGCGTTTTTTTTTTCACACAGATACGTCACTTTTTAAAACAGATGTCACTTTTCATTTAAGTTTTGACCCACTAATGAAAAGATTAATTTTCAAAGTAGATATGGCGTATATTAAACGTATTTTGCATAGTAGTCGTAGGAAAAGATGTTTGTTTCGTTGCAAGTTTACAAGTTCAAGAGAAATTGCTTTTTTTCTCGCCGATTCGAAACATTGCTTAAAATACGTAACAGTCAAATGCACTTATCTAAGATCGCCAAAAGAATTATAAATTGTAGAAGGCGACTAATATAAAAAGCCTGCATTGTTTGCAAGGATTTTGTATAAACGGAATTTGTACTTTCGGTGTTAACAAGGTATCTATTAGCTACAAAAACCGTGCCAAAATTTTTATACTCAAAAATTTTCATTGAAGTGTATCATAAAATAATTAGAGTATTACTGCTATTACAAATGCAAAACTTCAAGTGTTTTCTGGAATTATAAAATATACTGTATTGAAATTGCCTGTATATCAATACATAATTAACGTCCTTTCAGTAATACTAATCATGGTGTGGAAGTAATAGATAGGGTTTATTGACAACTGAATTAGAAAATAATTATAATTAACATATTATTATACTGCAATTTAGCGAATAGATTGACATTTTGAATACTTTTAGAATTGCAATAAAAACTATTTTGTGGAAATCTATGTACCTATTAGATTTCAATCAACAATTTGTTTAGAATTTGATAACATAATAGTTAAACTGAACATATGATATGTTTGTTCTTAAAATACGCTACATCATTTTCTATCTAAAAACAAATTGTTTGAAATTAAACCAAACATAAGTAAATACAAAGGCATAGAGTTTACTTTTATGGAAATTTTATACATTTTCATTTTGTGTACAGTTTGCTCTTTTCGAGCCCTTCTAGGTGGAGGTGAATGAAATAACAACTCAATATGTTGTCAACGCCGACGTTTCGCCCCCTATGCGTAGGGCTTTATCAAGGCTCATAACAATAAAAAGTTGATAGTCTCAATTACCATCAATTGATGGAACGTCACACACGGATTAAATTGAAATTTGTCGTTTGTATCAAGTTGGGTTTGTTTGTTTGTCTTTTAATTAAATATCGTTTTAATTTAAGTTTTAATTTAAAGACAAAGAAAAGAAAAAACTGTAGCACTTAAACATAGGACATTCTTATACCATTCGAAAGGGAATTTTCTTGTTAACGTTATCAATTAATCAAACACAAGGTGTTCCATTTAAAATAAGGCTTATATTACATATTGAATGATCTAACAATTAACAGTAAATTGTAAAGAGATGTTTAATGTTAATTATGGAATACATTCATCTAATATCAACTATTAGGACGCAGTAAATTTCTTATAATTATAGATATCCCATCTTCTACTCGGAGTGGTAGTGGAGTGAATTATTTAGAACTAATAAAACTCCTTGTAATTTTTTCGGCCAACGTTTCGCCCAGGACAAGGCTGGCCTTTATCAAGACCTATCTATTAAAAAAATCATAAATTAATACAATTAATTTGCAGAAAATTTAGGTATAAAGAAAGGTACGATTTACATACTATTGAACAAATTACTATATCAATTTAACAATTATTAACTAAGAAAAATTAAGAACTAATATCTATCACATTAATTGTTGAGTAGAAATTTTAGAAAAAGATAATTTTGTATAAAAGTGTAAAAAAACGTGTCTTAAATAATTAATAAAGAAACAAAGATATATCACTTTAGAACTAACGACATAGAATGAACGTGACCAGGCCCCTCCTGGTAGACCCTCGCCACCTAGACCCCCCATTCGCCCCTTATGCTCCATTCTAAGTCCAACCATATACTTGGCTTTGGCCTAACACTTATATTGGCCGAGTCTATAAAGGGACAAAGAAACAAGGAAACAGACAAATTTTGAATCATAGTATATAGATATTTGGAATTAGATCCTGGTTAGTAGAATTATTGGGCCCGTTATGTGATAATTTTTAGATAATTATTTTGTTTTAATATATTAAGAAAACGTTCTTTATTATCATCATAAAAATAGGACAATATTTAATTCCATAGATTCAAAATTAGAAGACAACAATCTAAAATTATAAAACTTAGTTAACAAAATTAATTAATTCCAATTTAATGCAAACAAATTCTAATGGCGAACTCTGTCTACAACATAGTAAAGTCCAAATTGAAAAATAGATTTTTGTATTTTGTTGTTTTTAATTGATGTGTTGTGCTGTTATTAAAATTTCATTTTGTATTTTTGATTTGTATAGAATTTTTAATTGGAATATTATGTAAAGTAGTATTATATTTATAAAAATTAAATTACTTTATATTGAACCTTTTTTTGTTTTCCATGGCACCATTGACATTTGTTTGCATTACATTGAAATTAATTTATTTATTTTATCACTAGAACTTACACGAATGTTGTAATAGTAATATGTGATCATATTCAATAAAGAAAGTGTTTTCATACTGGGTGTTCAAAATTACGCGGAGTCATTTAAAAAAAGGGTTAACCGTGAAAAAGAAGTTATAAACTTTTTATTATATTTAACATATTTTTTAAATAGTACCATAAATAACGAAGTTATTGCTTAAGACGTTTTAGGCATATTAATTTTATTCTAGAACTAAGTACATATTATTGTAAAAATTTTGTTATTTAAACAACCGTAATACAATCGTGTGAATGAAAATGACTTTTCAGACACTATCCGGTTTCTATAATTCATACGCAGAAGATCCTCTACATATTCAAAATTGGTCTAAGTCTATTAATCATTAACAAATTCGGATAGATGTTTCAAATAATTAAATTTATTTTTTTTGTAACATTGTTCAGAAAGTAATTAGTGGTTATAAAAAGACTGGATACGATGTTAATTAATGATTTTGTATACATGATTGCTTCTTAATGGAAAATATATTTAGAGGTAATTTAAAGAATTTTTTAAGATTCGATTTATTTAGATTAAGTCTAATTAACGGCGAAGCAATTTCGTTCCTAAAATTAGTCAGAATAGAAAGTTAGGGCAAACTTTTTTTCCAGGATTGTTTACTGGCGTAAACAAATTGGCACAAAAAATATTGTTTATGAAAAAAGAGAACCACTCATTGTAAATCTTCATTACTTATCATAACATTCAAAGTAAAATTTGCCAAAAAAATCTTCAGAAATGTCACTGCAGAGATGCAGACATAATGTGTATAGTAGAAGAAATTTAACAAGGTATAACACCAAAATTATTCCACTTTGAAAGACAGTACCTACAAACAGAAAACAATATCTCATACATTTGCTATAATTTCTTCCCTTAACAGACTATGGACAAATTGTAAGTAGGAATATGTGCATTTTGAAACTATAAGTTTTGCGACACCTATTTTTTAAATAAATGTTCTTAGTTGATAAAGCTGGCTTCTATAATTCTAATGGAAATGAAATTGAGTTTTCCTTCATTTATTTTAAGGTATTCAAATAAATTAAATATTTGAATTATGTTATGCAATTAATACAAGAAGAGTTAACATTGCAAGCAACAGTAAACATTGGTATTGATTGTGTGTTTGAAAAGTAGAATTTTAATTATGTAAAAGTATTTCGTTGATTTATAACACCAAACCTTGTTTCTAAATAATTATTTGAAAATAAGATATTTTCAGTAAATGTCTTGAAATAGTCTTCATTCTTATAAAATTAATCTACAGGTATAAGTAATATGAAAGTTATGGAATACAATTTTATACTATAAAACAGAAGTATATTTTCTCTAAGTACTTTGCCACGTACGGTTATTAATAGATGTCGAAACCATCCCCTACTTAGAAACCGCATCCATTACATTTTTTTGAATCTCTATATACCACATACAGACGCAAAAGTTAAGATTTTTGTTTAAAACAAAACCCAACCCTTTCTTGTTATCTACTTCAAAATGTTTTTTGCAATTAATTAGTGCAAGAATAGTATTTTTGTAAATCTAAAAAACCTTGTCCTTAATTTTTATTAGCACGCCAAGAGAGAAAATACAATCTTTAAGATTGTTTGTAATTTTAATATTGTGTGTACAAAGCGTAACGTTACGCAAAGTTTTCTAATTTGTTTTAGCCAGAGTACAAATTAGGAATTTACAAGTAAAATTTTCTTTTCAGAAAACATTTTAAATTATTTGCACATCTGGTTAATATGAATTAAGTACCACTCAATTTTATACGAAAACACACCGCTGCTGCTTTTGTTATAAAATTATTGAATACATTATTGGTTAAGCCCAAACAATTACTTGCCTGTGTTCAAGTTTTGGATGGTGCAGTAATAGAATTAGATTTTAATTTAAGTTAATACAAACTGATTATTTACAACTACCGCATACAGTAGATAAGTTTCTTGAATTAGAAAACACATTTAAGCTATAGATCTAGTTTTAGATATCACGTAAATACGACTATACTATAATAATTTTCTGAGCTTTACAAATTATTCAGAGTATTAATTTGTAGGTGCCAAATAATCTTAGGTACGTTATTTAAAATTGATCCGTCGTGCGTTTCTCGTGGAAACAAGATTCAAAGTCTCGTTTTGCATTTTTAATTATACTTTGTTTACAATGCTCTGTTTACAGGTTTAATGAAACGCCTTTTTTATAATTTTAAAGTAAACCTAATGTTGTAACACTTTAAATTATTCACAAACAGGAAAGGTATGTATTTTCACACGTATCAGAACGTAGTTACAAACCAACTATGGCGTGTTAAATTAAACAATATGCACATCCAACCATAAAATTTTAAATTCACAAACTACACAAGCAACATGAGTGTTAAGATTTACAAATGAAGTTTTGAAATTTACCGAACACGTTAAAACTTTGTACAGGGTGGGAAAAATTTTGACGTTTGTATAGGGTATCTTGGTAACCATAAGAGATAAAGAAAAATGGATGTCGGTGTCTCGATCTGTTTTATCGAGAAAAACTCGTTGGTGAAAACTAAAATCGTCTATCGTCTTTTGTTTTCGAGTTACAGCGAAAAGATCAATTTTTCTATATTTTGAAAAAGTGTCTATTTCCTAGTTGTTTATTAATTTAGAAAAAAATTAGTAATACCTTCTTACACTTTTTGAGGGAAATTGAATGGCGTTGACGGATTTTAAGTATCTACATTTGTTTACGAGTTATGAAATAATTTTTTTTTCTTAAATAGAAACGATAGTTGGCTGTGATTTATTTTGATAGAGTTTTTGTGACGATAGCCGATTCTAGTTTTCACCAATAAGTTTCTCTCGAAAAAAACTGATTGAGACACCGACATCCATTTTTTATATTTCTTATGGTTTTCGAGATGTGCCAATTGATACGGTATTGGAAACACTAACATTTCTTTTACAAACAAGTTTGAGTTTGCTGTAAGCAGATAAGTGATTTAAAAAATACAGTCATTTAAATTATTAGACATTGTGGGACTTGTCCTTGTCTTATTATTGACGGTACGCCAATGACCTTCAAACAAAACTTATGCGCAATTATTCAGGCTTTGTAATGATGTTATTCTCCTTGCGGGGAAATACGGAACTTGAAAATAATTTCCAAAATTTTCTCATAGCCGTTTTAGTAATAAACATTTTTTTCCCGATTCTCTATACCCAATAGTTTTCGAGATATGGCCGCGTACCAAGCTTAATGGAACAGCCTGTATACCGCAGAACCAGACTTTGGATATGGCTTTAGATATAATGCGGAACCTCGTTTTCCAATACGATTTCAAATATATGCCACTACTTTTTTTCTCCATGGCAATAGCTTCCATTGTGCTTCTTCAGCACGCTGTTTTATTTTTAGCATCGTGAACGGCTCTAGCTATTCTGGCGGCACTACCGGCAAGTGCTTCAGTTGCGGAAAGTTCGGCAAATGGCAGTATTAGAAATGGTAATAATCCTCCACTTTTAGGAACTGGAATAATGGGAGGTATTTCTATATTGCGTTTTCCACCAAAATGTCGAACAGAGGTAGGATTACCCCCATTCACATAATTAGTTTTAAGATAAAAAGTAACTGTTTGCTACTATTGCCAAATTTCACAAATTAATTTGTGGGAACTATTAATGCCTTTTGATACCGCGAAACAATTTTGACCCTATTTTTAAATAAACTCCACGATGATGAATTGACCACTGATTATTTTTAATAAGGCAATCTTAATTTTTGTAGAATTTTATGCTAATCGAATAATTAGTCATAATACAGAAAGCCTAGATCTTATGACCTTAAGCCATGTGATTTTTTCCATGGTCACATGTAAAAAACCATATATACCGCACTCCACTTACTAATCTTTAAGAACTTTGAAAATGATTTGTAGATGAAATTCATTAAAATAATGATAATCTTCAAATTTTTCAAAGTGTTGCGAATGGCGTCAGAACAAGAATTGAATTATGTTTACAGCAAAGTGGTAGATATTTTGAACAGTTATTGAAAGAAATTTATTAAACGAAAAGCAGCTTTCTTATTGCTAAACGCAAAGTTTTGACGCAAAATTGACACGCACCTATTTTTAAATTAACTACTTCTACAAGCTTTTATTAAATTTCAATGTAAAATACTACTACAACTACAAAAAAAAATTTCGTACAAAAGTTTCTTCACTAATGAAGGCAAACTGTAATCTATTTTTAAAAGGATTATCAAAAGAATGGTTTTGGAGATATTGATAGTAACTTTATGGACGCCATATTGTATTATTTCATAAAAAACTTCTACTCTTTTTCTGCCTTCAAAAATATGTCAAATATGTTTGAAATAAAAGTGTTTTACAAGCCGGTTATTTTTATTATCCATGCCATGGAAACTCAGACGATTGTTTAAGTTATCACTTTCGATTGTTCATTAATTTGTTGTAAAATAAGAGAGTGGTGATTACTTGAAACCAGTATTATTAGTGATTGAACAGAAGAAATTTTTCAAAGGCGATCTTTCACTAAATAAACAATATGACCGTTAAAAGTTACAGAGCTGATAAAACAATTGCCTAACGTTTCACAAAACACATTGAATCCGAAGCGAGTCTGATTTTGATGTGGAAAAACAAAATGCGGGTTTCCTTGGGTGTGATGTTAATTGTGGCAATTAAACAAACCACTTCATAATATGCGATTGATGAAACCATAATTTTCTGTCGTTTTATTAGCAGCCCATCAGCAAAATATTCTTCTACGCAGATAACCATTTAGCGATAAAGTTTGAGCTATGTGTAATTATACGGAACGAAACCTATGTTTTTTTTTAAATTATAGACGCTTTACATTTTTCAATATTAAGTAGAGCTTCTATTTCCCCAGTTGAGGTCTTTGGATTAGCTGCTACGCACGCCAGTGTTAGTTCCTCTTTTTCCTCATTTAAAATTGTCTCGTGTTTGGGTTTTTTTAATGATTAATATCATTTTGTATTCAATGTGTTTTGTGGAATATCGGGCAATCGTCAAATCACCATTGCAAAATATCTTCTATACAATCACTAATAATACTCATTTGAAGTAATCACCAATCTCTTACTTTACAACAAAGTAAGAAACAATTGAAAGTACCCTGAACAATCATTGATGTTCATTTGTTTCATGGCTCACCAGATAATAAAATATAATAACCGGCTCGCTAAGATCCTTTATTTCAAACATATCATGTGACATATCATTGAAAGCAGAAAAATAGTAGAAATTATTTATGAAAAAATCGAACATGGCACCCATTTAAAATAATAATAATATTTCCAAAACCATGTTTGCGATAATCTTTTTGAAAATAGATTACGCTTTGCCTTCATTAGTGAAGAAACTTTTATTCGAACTTTTTTTTAGTAGCTGTCTTAATAATTGAAATAATTGAAATTTCTAAAAATGGCATTTTCGGTTTTTTTTTTGATATCTTCGGAACGGATCGAATTGATGATCATAGATAACGGTTTCTCAATCGGTATGAAAATCTGTATAACATAACGCATTTAACCGAATCTCTATCTTTATTAATAACAAAGATACCCATGCAATGCTACTTAGATTGGACACACTGTATATTGTGTAGGTTGCCAGATGGACGTTAGGTCCTTATCAACTGGAAGTAGTGTTACACCAAACAAAAACTTAAGTATTGGTTGAAGGGAACGTTTTGCTTCATCAGTTCTTAGTCAACGAATTTAGACGAGTTTTGTAGCACTTGTAGTACACAATTTTCATGATAATTAATCAGGTACAGTTAAAAATATATTTCCCTCAATTAAGTGATAGTAATTAATTAATAAGGTACTTAAGTAATAAAATAACACACGTACAATAAGCAAACTAATTCAATATCAATATGAAGACTTGTATAATATATACTCTTTGCTTGTATTATATTAGCTCAACAGAAGTTGCCGATACTTTTCCGTTATGGTCAATTCTGGTAACCTTCAACACGCCTTTGTTGTTCTGACTTAGGTTCTATTTCTCTGAGGAAAAAACTTGGTATCGCGTAACTATTTAAGTGAATACGTAAAAAAGGGTATGTGACATAATTGTAGCAAAAACATGTAGAAAATTCAATGAAATGTATCCTAATTTGAAGCCAGTGAACGAAAGAAAGTTTATTGCAAATACAGAAGAACTTTATCAATGATGGTTCTAAGCTTAAACCATAAACTTTCTTTCGTTCATTGGCTGCAAATCAAAATACATTTCATTGAATTTTTTACATGTTTTTCTACAATTATGTCACATTCTCCATGAAGAATAAATAGATTCATCAAAACTTCATGCGAGTAATTATTTCGCCTCATTGTAATTTGTTATTGAATAAGTATTAAGTAGTCAATCACAATCACAATTTCAAAACTTTGACGTCCGTCAAACACAGTGAATAATTGAGCAATTGTCAAATCACATGGCGCTCCATGGCTAACTAATGCAAATTACGCGAAGACAATGTGATTTTTAATCATTATTACGATTATTTCAAAAAGTTGACAAGTTAGCTATACCACTATGCTATATCAACTTAAAGGCATTTCAATTGTCTATCAGAATTTCTAGTAATATACAGGATGTTCTATTTAAAAAAATAAAGTTTTGACCTTTTTTGTATGTCAAGTCGAAATCATTAATTTTAAACCGCCCTGTATAAGATAAAATAAATTTATTTAGGTAGTTGTTAAATACAAGGTTTTGCAAACTGCATCTAAAATTTTAGCCTTATATGGGTTGAAATAGCAGCTAAATTTAAATTTTTGTCTGATCATATTTTGAAAAAAAAATATCCTAAAATAATTATTATCTCGAAAACCGGTGTAGATACGTATAGGGAACTATTTAGAAAAAATTATCAGTACGAGATTGCAATTCTAAAAATTAAATAATCTACAGGGTGTGGCGCGAAGAGTTTTGATTAAAAGTAATGGCGGTGGCAGCTAAGTTTTAAACACTCTGTATGAAATATTAATGAGTTGGACACATGGAGTTAACGGGCAAGCGCTTGTTGTTTATTAGTTACAATTTCACGTCACTAACTTCCTAATTAATGGAGATATCGGTATTCAATGTAGACTAGGATTTTTTCAAAATTTTTAAAAAAATCGAAATATCTCGAAAATACTTCATTTTTGGTATAAGACATTGTTCCTAAATTTAATCTAAAATTTCATGTAGAATCCGAAAATAAAATAAAAAATACTATATTCCATTTAAAATAACAAAGTTGACGTCTACTTCCGGTATAACCGGAAGTGCCACATTAAGGACAATATTATATTTGAACTCGGCGTCATCGAAAACCTATAGCTTCGTAATTTTCAGATTTTTAACATAACTCTATCCGCCATTACTTTTAATCAAAACTCTTCGCGCCACACCCTGTATAGGGTATTTCATTTAAAACTAACAAGTTATTACTACTTTTGAGTAGAAGGGGCAACACCGCCAAAATGAAAATATTTTAGAAAGATAGATCGTGTCTATTTATGGCAGTAACCAAATTTTCAGATTACTTTTATGCCCCGTTTTCCATAAACTTCTAACCTACCATCGACCATCAATGACCATGTATACATCGGGTGTGTACCTGAAGGATAGAGAAATTTAAGGAGTGAAAGTAAGATTACCCATTAAATATGTGAAAACCGAGGGTTAGAATTCAGTCCTAGGTGCGATTTAAAAAAAATGTATCAGTTGGTTGTTTGAACAGACAATGATGCCATTGAATAAACGAATGAGTGATTTTGATACCTTTACCGACGATTTATAACTTTATTTTCAACTGTTCTTAAAATGTATATTATATTTTAAGGTTTCTATGTGAGTTAAGTGGTTGCATCTGTATGATGGTTTATCTGGTGGATTATTCAGAGTAAGTATTAAGTAGGGAACACCTTAATTATCTAAGAAACAGGTGGCACGATTTTCATAGATTTTGGTGTGCAAGGGTCCTATGATACCGCCGATATTATGACGGTACTTACATTGTTGTCAGAGATGAAGCAAATGAACAGACTGCAGCTTCGAGATAAGGTAATCGAGTAATTGACACGTACACACAAAACAAAAAAAATTTTTTCGTTTGACGGAATTTCAGCGCAAATTAATTATGGAAACACAAACATTTATTGAGTATTTTAAAACAAAAATACCAAAAAGTCACGTTTTTGAGATAATTGAGGCGTTTTCTACTTAAAACTCACTCTGTGTAATAATGTGGAAAATAGTGTTGACGTAAACGGCGTTCTTTTGAACAAATAACATTTTTATTGCTCTTTAATTTAATTAAAGATTATCCTTTAGTAAATTATTACCAAAGCATGTTCGTTATATTTCAAAATACAAATTCTAAGTGTAACGTTTCCAAAAATTGCTTCGCTTATAGCGTTTGTCAGACACACGTTGCTTCCAGAACATCCTTTAATTTTATAATCTTATTCCAATAAACTAAATATCGTTGTATTACAGTCTTTTAGAAGACATACGTAAATATTTTGTGTGACGTTTTTGTAAGTACAGTAGAAATTTCTTAACAGCTACTACAATTGTCACAACATTAACATGTTGTTGGTTGAACATCTTTCTGCAGTAAAATTATAATTTACAACTGAAAACAATTGATTACCATTAAAAAAATAGCTTAGCTACTTTTAACAAACTTTCCCAAGTCATGTATATTTCTAGATGTTTTAGTCTGTCTCTCGAAAGGAATTCGACTTAACAAATATCTGATATAGTTCAAAAATTATACTGTTTATAAACAAACTTGAATCTATCTAATCTAATTAATTTTGTTACTTTTCACGAATTTGGTTACATAAATTCGCATTCTGAGTGAATACTTAGTTCTGCGTGTTAAAATTAAAAATATGGTATTTTTTATTTTTAAAATTTTGTTATATTAAACTTTAAATATTCTATTACTTCCAATTATTTGTAACTATCTTTGATTTATTTTGGAGTAAACTGAGGATTGCACAATCCAATATTGCGACGTTACGCTGAACAAGATCAATATGTTGACATTAAATGAAACAACAATTCACAAAATTAGATAACAAAAATTAATATAATGTAAAATAATAAAAATTATTGAAATATTGAACTCAATAATAAATTGGAATTCATTAACTTTTATTAATGGTGAACGGCTTACTTTGAATATAATAAATATGTTATTGTCTAGTATGCCTATCTTGGAGATGAGAATATTGCAATTTAATGATACGTATATAAATAACACCAATCACACATATTCTTATCCAATTTTTTCATAATATAAAGAAACTGACAGGTACAACTTGATTTAATATGTGTGTCTAATGCTTCATCTTGTTAACTTAAAAATTCTAAGCATCCCATTTCATCTAAAAGTTTTTTTTAATTTAAAATTTTTTGGTGTATTTTGTATCTTAGCAATGTGAACTTTTCTGTTTTACATATTTTCTATATTTTTCTGATTTATGAATATGTCTACTACTAAATCTTATAGGTACGTATCTTTTAGTACAGCTTCTTTGTATTTATAGCGGCGCTGTACTCAATATATACTGAACTACTAAGACACAACACAACAAAAACTGCATATAATATTGTCATAAAAATGTAAAGTGGAAAATGAAGTTACGTTTCAATTCCGAGGTGTTTTATCGGCAGTCATTGATTTCTACTGAACATCTTGTTAATGAAATTTATTTCACAATACCACAAAATGCATTGCCTGATTGTTACGTAGTACGTTTAATTATTTCATTTTTATTAAACTAAATAATTTATTATACTTTACATACTATTTGACGTTCATTAATTGCAGTGTTAATTTAGAAAAACCACAAATCACTAAAAACAAACAGTTAGTACTAAGAAATTATTAAATTACACCCAAAAAGTGTTTGAACACTTGCGTTATGAAATTTTTCATCTGCGGTATTAACAATATATGCTATATATTAATTGTACCTACATATTTATATCTATTTACTTAGAACTTGAAAAATTTAAAGGTTACTTACCAAATGTTCTAATGAAGTTAAGTTTCATTTTGCGCTTCGTATTAGAAGTCATTCTTGAAATCTAGATTTCTACATATCTTGAATTGTAATGTTTTCATTATGATCTGTAACAAAAAAATTTACTATTACCATTTTGTAAACTTCATAAAAGCATGGATCCATAATTATTTAAATTTATTCATAAAAAGTGTTTATTGTGGGATTTTATTCAGTAATAAAATGTGCAAATGTTATGCGTGAATGTATTTATAATAAAACAAATTGAATATTTCTATTTGCAAACAATTAAAAATGGTTAGTAGACACCCGGATTGAGTACAGAAAACAATACATTACACTGGTAAACAGTGGCTTTGTTGCATGAAGCTTTATACCTGATTCTAAAAGTTCTTACCTTGTTTATTTTAAATCTAAAATCCCTTTTCCAATAGCAGTTTTAGTTATTGTGATATGAAGAAGAGGAAATTTAAGAAAAAAATCTACCAGTTTTCAAGCAAAATTGTTTATTACTAAAACTTCTCTGGAGAGAGAACTTTTTTTTTACATGTGCCGATTCAAAAGTACTACACTGCATGCTCTAGTTACAATCAGCCATCATATTCGCACACCAGTAACTGTGGTATCGATCTTCCATTGTGCGAATATCTTGATAGAAGCATTCTCCCTGTTCTTCACTCATATCACCCAGATTTTCACCGAAGGTCTAAATGGCTGAAGAGAAAATGTAGATTAATGCTCATGTTGCATCCAAGTTGCTGGAATAATTTCTCAATATGTTGTTGGTAGCTTGTCGACATTTTATTCCCCAAGAAATTCTTCACTAACCAAACGAACTCATTCTACGCAAATTTTCAGCAATTGGTGCTGGTAAAATTTTGATTATTTATTAATTTTCTGATATGAAGAAAATCAAAAATACCAGGTTTTATCTTTTCAGTACTCAGTCTTGAAAACATTCTTAAAATGTACTTAAAACAATTTTCATATTTGTTAAGAGCTTTTACATACTGTTTTATTAGCTCTAATTTAATATGCAAAGAATGCAATATTTATACCGTCTTTCGTTACTTTAATTTATCACATTCAGCATTCCCGGAACCGATGCGTCTCGAACAGGTTAATTTTTCTTAGTCCAGTTTTAGCTCTGCTGTCCCATAATCATATGAAACAGGTATGGTGTGTGTATATAATTATTGTTGCAAAATACAAATTCATCCTCTTTAGTAAGGAAATGGTGTAAATTTCTTTCGCGTCTGCGACAAACGGAGATATTTGAATCTCGTGTTACTAGATTTCTTTCTTTCAACCGAGAAGCTATGGAAGCCCAAGATCTCTGATCAAGTAACCTAGATAATTGTCATTGAGCGGTCTAGTTTTGGAAGGGTAATAAAAGTCATTATAGTTTCCATCGTCACTACCTTCTGCAGGTTCTTGAGATGTTATACCAAATGTAGTGGATTGGAATTGTAGTAACACTGTAAGTCAGAACAGGTCTAATTGCAGGTTGCAAGCTAGGATAAATTCACTTGGAACGATTTTTACGGTTTATTCCGGTAATAACAGTCAACGCAAAAATAACAGTCATCGTGATGGTTCACGCCAAATCATGGAACTTCTGTACTTAAAAGTAGGTTTGTTTTTATTTGCCTACAAACGTAAAAACTTGACACAGTTCTTATACACTAAATTTGGGATCCACGATTTGACACTTGTTTCTAATGGCTTTCCAAAGTAATCCACATAGGCTTGTTTCACAAAACCATACACATTTAAGCGACATTCTTTGAATATGTACACGCCACAAATTAAGCAAAAAGTATTTGGATTGTTTGCACGGGTTCTCCTTGACGACGACATCCCGATAGATTAAGAAAATGTGGTTACTATATTTCACAGCTCACAAATATTTTCTGACTAATAAGTGAAAATCTAGAGAACCAAAGACATCTGACAAACTCGAACTACTAGATAAAAAGTGAAGAACAAATACATTTTTTTAAAATTTGTAGATTTACATAAAAAGAACTATGCTCTTTCAAATGAAGATATACTGGAGTTGTTGTACAACTTCTAGTTGCACCGGAAGTTGACATTAACTTCATTATTTTAAACAGAATACCCTATATTTTATTCAAATATATAATTTTGTATAATAAAATAAAAATAATATCATGTTAGCATTAATACTTTAATTTCAATATGTCTAACCTGACAAGAGATATCTACAGGGAATGCTAATGCAGATAGATGCAGAACAATATTCTGAGTAAAATTACATAATTATATACAGGGTGTTCTATTTAAAATAATTACATGATTAATAAAGAAATTTCGAAAAAGGAGGGAGAATGTATGGAATGTTTATTGACATCAAAGCAGCGTTCGATAATGTGGATAGAGGGCTACTATGGAAAATTATAAGGAAATAGAGATAAATGTAGAAATTAAGGATGCAATTGAAGAAATATATGGGAAACAAAATGTAGAACAAGTAGGTAGAAAGTTGGGACCAGAATTTTGAACGGAAAAGGATTAAAACAGAGATGCCCATTAAGCCCCAGTCTGTTCTCAATATATATACGAGATTTGGAGGAAGAACTAGAAAAGCATCAGGTGGGGGGAGTAGTAATAGAAAGAAAAAAGGTATGGGTGCTGGCATGCTGATGATATAGTGGCAGTAGCGAAGAAGGGAGAAGAAATGGGAAGGGTGATTAAGGTTTTAAAAGAATACTTAGACGGAAGGAAGCTACAGGCAAATGTTAAAAAAAACAAAAATAATTGAATTTAAAAAGAGAAAATGGGAAGACGGAAGAAGAAATGGTGGTGGGGGGAGAGAAAGAAATAGAGAAAATAGACAATTACAGGTACCTAGGTTATAACATTAGGTATGATAATAAAGATGAACACCATATAAGAGAACTCGGACAGAAAAGGAAACAAAATAGTAGGACAAGTTTGGGGTATAGGTGAAAGGACATTTGGGAAGGATTTAGAGAAAAGACGATGGATTTTCGACAAAATAGTTAAAAGTGTGATGTTATATGGAGCAGAGATTTGGGAATGGAAGGAATGGGAACTATTGGAAAGGACACAGGAGAAATATTGGAAGTGGACATTAGGGCTGGATAAGGAGACACCGGGTTATATAGTGGAGGAAGAAATGAAATTAGAAAAATACGGATAGAAACTGAAAGAGAGCTTTGGGATTCGAAGAAAGGATGGAAAACAGGAAGAACAATGAATTTTTATATGAATGTTGGAAAGAAGTGGAGGCACAGAAAATTAGTTACAGGGGAGATGAAAGGAAAAAATATTATGAAAGGTTTGGATATGCGAGAGAGGGAGATAAGAAGTTTGAGACAGGAAGGAAGATATATGGAAAAGGAAATAATAACGAAAGATATAGACACGTAAATGCAAGAAAGAAGAGCAAGAATAAAAGAAAAAACATACAACGAAAAATATGGAAAATTAATAACTGGAAGAGTGCCAAAATATATAATGGAGGAAATCGTTAAAAGAAAAAAATGATAGCAAGGTTTAGAACAGGAAATGAAGAAAGGGAGAATAAATACTGGTTGGAGGATGAAGAGAGGATATGTAGATTGTGTGGGGATGGATGGGAAAGCATAATGCACATGAAAGAAGGATGTAGTGAATTAAGAGAAGAGGAAACGAAGTGGTGGGTGCTATTGGGTGAGAAAGGGAGAGGGAATACAGTGGATGAAGGAAGTGATGGAGAGAAGAAAAGATGGACGAGAGGAAAAAGAAAGATAATGAAGATAAAGGGATAACAATGAAGGAGATGAAAAGAAGATTTTGTTAAAGGGAAAGAAGATGAAAGAGGTTTAGAAAAGAAGAGGTAGGAGAGTTAATTTTGTTAAATAATAATATTGTTAGTTTAGTAGTATGTGTTTTTTAGTTTGGTAGTATATGATTTTAGTTTTATATTTGTATGAAAACCGAATTCTTTTGTTAATTGTATTAAAAGACAAAATAAATAAGATTCATTCATTCTATTTAAAATAAATAAGTTTTTTAAGTTTAAAATATATAATTTTTAAAAAAAAAAATACAATGTACAACAAACGAATTTAAATACACATGTCTATTAAATGTGCAACTATATTTTAGCACATCATTCTAAAATTTTAATTATCTGATTAAAACAGTACCTGAGAGATAGGCGACTTTAAGAAATTGTCTACTAACATGCAACTACAAATTTAGACAAAAATGAATAACGCATAAACGGTTAGACTTGGAATAGAAAATGATCGTTTACAGAATTCTATGCTGAATATAGAATTTAAATATATAGAGCGTTTGATTGTCAACTTCTGCTTATACCGGAAGTTGTAACCGGACGTTGTGTACAATAACCATAATTTTTTATATAGATCTACAAATTTTGCAAAAAATCTAATTTATTTAATCTTCATATAGGACTAATGGCCGCACTTACGTGAGACATAATATAAAATAATGTTTAAATAATATTTAAGATTCAATTAAATTGATATGATTAAATTCATACTTGGGCTACGGCACTGCAGTGTGTGGATCATCACCAAAATCTAAAAAGCATGCTAATCATAGGCTACTATAACTGGTGTTCAAATAAAAAACTGGGCTGGCTACCTAGCTCATGGACATTCGGTATTTTTTAACAACGTAGCCAGCTGATACAGAACCTTAGGTTAGAATTTGAGCTCCGTAGCGTATGTAATATGTAATTTTCTTGTGTTTCAAATTTTGTAGTTTTCATTATTTCTAAAATCAGTTATTTTTAGAGCTTCTTGGCTGGGCTGCCATTTTCCATTTCGGTATGGAAAGTTTTCTTGATTTCTTCCTGTTTTTTATTAGTATATGAATAATAAATATTCTTTTAGGATGGTTGTTTCGTGCCCTTCCCTAAAAGAAGATTCATTACTCATATATTGGTAGGGAATGTTCGGCCAGATCATTACTGAACAAACAACACTCTCTGTTGAGACTTGTCATGTAGTTCTAAGAAACGATTTTGATTTGAATCCATAAATGGGAAGCATTAAATCAAATACAAAATTTATAAACTAATAGTAAATATTTAAAATTGGTAATTAATTATATTGGGTGCGATTCTTCCGCATGCAATTCTATAACTTGAAATTCTTACTGAACTACATTGTTCTACACTATATATTATAATTATTTTTCTTAATCATGACCTTGATTTTCTGTTGAGCTTTCTATCTTTCCTACCACACCATTCTAATTTTGATTATTTTCGAGGTAATTTGGTTCTGATATGTAGATGTGCTGTTAATAACCATCAAACATATTACTCAGGAAATACTAACGGGGAACATGTAAACGCAGTAGCTATAATTTTAAAAGAACAAATTGTTAGACACATTACAAACTTTGTTCCAATATTAGAAAGATTGCTACTCATTCAGCTCAATACTACTCAAATTAAATGTAACATTATGCAGCCGATAAAGAAGATGAAATAATCAAAGCATTCTACAACGATTTAACGAACACCCTAAGAAAACTGCCAAAAAATCGTCATGGGCGATTTTAATGCCAAAAGTTGGTAATGGCCAAGTCAAGGTTTTATAGGACCTTTCGGGCTCAGAGAGCTTGGAGAACGGCATATTGATTTTGTGATGGCGGAACAACTTATAGCTACCAACACCTATTTCAAGCTCTCTTTCAGAAAACTGTATACCTGAAAATTGCCTCAAGACACCCCAGATTACATAGTGAGGGACCAGATAGATCACATCATGATTAACAAAAGATTTTGAAACTCCATAACATCAGTCAGACATATCCAGCAGCCGACATCAAGCAGATCATAGCTTTGTCTTTGGCACAACCAAACTTAATCTGAAGAGAATCCATAATACAAAAACCACAAAATACGACATAAAGCAACTGAAAATCGAAGACATAAAACAAAGTGATCAATAAATAATACATGAAAGAACATCTGAATACTGAAAAAGACATCGTTGATGCAGAGGAAGTGATTGAAAAACTACCCACAATAACACACAAGACATACTCGACAAGTACCTGAAACCAACAAGAACGAAAAAGAAGAAATGGATGACTGAAGAGTTCTTAGACATGTTGGAAGACATACGAACAGCAATATAAAGGAATAGACAAAAGAAATCAAAAAAAAGCTATCAGAGATTCAAAGGTAGAAGGATAGATGCACAGAAATACAAATGTTACAACAAGAGCATGATTCTTTCAACCTCTACCATAAGGTTAGAGAGGCGAAAGAATTGTACAAATCTCAACAAGTTGATCGCCTGACAGATACTTGATAATAGTGGCAGAACAAAGAAGGGACACTTGGATGAGATATGTGGAGGAAACCTTTAAGGATGAACGACATAATGACACAAAGAACACAGAATGTATAACAGGGCCTTTATTCACAGCCGAAGCGATAGAAATGGCTATAAGAGAAACCAAAAAAGGCAAATCAACGGGACCTGATAATTTTTACTCAGAATTTTAAAAATTAATGGATGACAGCGGAATAAAGAGGCTCTCAAAAATATTCAATAATATTATAATACTGGTAAACTTTCTCTAAATTGGCTGAAACCGACATTTCTACTCCTACCAAAAAAAAACCAAATGCAAGAAAGTTTGATGAGTATAGAATCATTAAATTAATGAGCCACCTACTCAAGACCTTCCTAAAAGCATACACTGGAGACTGTACAAAAATGCAAATAACATCTAACACTGACACAGTTTGGGTTAATCAATGTTTATTTTAAAATCAAACTCCTTGTATCTCAGCAATTAACCGTTTAGGGTTCATGTTTATATCAACATTCACTAATTTACGAGACCTCTCTGGTGTAGAACGTTGTCGGTTGAATATAGCAACACCCTGTATATTAAAAATTATATTTAAAATTACATTAATAAATAATAAATCACAGTAAAATGTATAAATTAATAATTTTGGCATTATTTTCTTTATTACAAAAATGTTATTAAATTTGTTAACAATTTGGGTAGTAAAATGACAGTAGGAATCGGTAAACCCTGTTTAAAGGGATTTCTTAATTTTTCAATGAGTTTTATTAAGTTTTTATTGAATGTTTAAAAAGTAATTATTAGATAATGTGACATTTAGCAGAGTTTCACAGGTAGAGGAGATTGTAATATTGAAATTTTTAATTTTATAAATTTTAGGTAAAGTGTAAGTTTTTACTTATGTAGTATGTTCCTGTCTATACGTATTAGATAACTTTTAGCTGTATTCGAAAAAATCTTTTTAGTTTCTGCTTTAATGTTGTTCTATTTGTCAACTTTAATAACTTTAAATTTGTCAGAGATAATAAAATTATTTAAAGATATTAATGCTATTGAGTTCTTTGTTTAATAAGTTGTTCCCAATGCAAGTCAGAATCTGTATTCAATTTCCTATTTTTTAAATTAATCAGTAATTTAAAGAATTTATTTTTAAATGACGCATTAGAGATTACATCATATTAATTATCAAAGAATTAAATGTTTCAGCTACAGTTAAGTTGAATTCATTCATTCAGTTTCTCATACGAATAATTTATCAAAAAAATGGTTGTTTATAACATTGAAATTAATGTTTGATATCATTCCATTTATTGTCTACAAGAGTATCTGCAACAAGACATAGCGTGCAGTGTGATATATTCTCCCATTTTCTAATATTTTACTGTAATGTAACAGTTCTGCTTTAAGGATCGTGAATAAGTTAAATATATACCAAAAAAAGCTTCTCGGCTGCTTAAATTGATGGCATGGCGATTGGGGACATTATATCTATAACTTTTTAATAATTTTTTCAATATGTAAACATTTCAGATAAATGATTAGAAATGTTGGTATTTTTACTTTACTTTCTTCTATGGGTTTGCTCGAAAACTAAATAAAATGTATTTATCTCTCAAATCTTAAAAATACTTAGTACTGTCTACAGCACAACTCATTGATTTGATTGATTTGCTGTGAGTTTTTACTCTGGTCCAGTGAATTTATGAAATTTTTATAGGAGTGACTTACCATTTTTGTACACCTGTTTTTCCTACCCGTTTGAAAGGGTCTCCCTCGGTAAGTTTAATTCTAAAATTTGCGCACCCCTAAAATCACCCCTTTTGTCGACATCTTCGATTTGGTGTTTTTTTTTTAATTTTCTTATCTCGCTTTCCAATTATCGCAGTTATAAAATTGGTGTCTTTGAATTTGTTTTGAGTTACATTTTCAACAATGTTATATGACAAAAAATTGTGCCTTTAAAGGAAAAAAAGTTATTGATCTTTAAACAAAACGAAAAAAACAGTTTTTTTTTCTTTTCGACTCTTATCTTTTTCTAGTCTACCTGACGCTTTTCGTAAGAGTACTTTATTAAAGATAAAATAATTTCTAGCATTTACAAAAAAAAAAATATCCCAATATGACCATTTCTCACCCGTCAATCCACGCGCAAAGTTGTTCCGTGCGTGCCTTCGAAATATGCTGAATAACGCCCGCGCTCCTCGCTGCCTTTCGTCGTAATACGACTTGCCCTCGTTCATTTATTAAAATAAACGATTGTTATGCATCATACATTGTTTCAATATGTCTATTTGTTCAATAAAAATTTTGTTGGAGGAGATTTTTATTTAAAAATGAACATTTCGATGAGTTCAATGATGACTTTATTCTTTCCAAATATTATCCAGTTGCACTATTGCCATTTGTTAATAATTATTGGTACAGTGACAAATTTCTTTTTTGAACGCAGAACTGTGTTTATATTGAAACAATTAATATTTTTACAATACTTATTTTTTTTTGCTTTTTCCGAACTCACTTCCAGTAAAAAATAATTTTATTTTGAAAATTTGTTTTGTCATTTATGCTAATTGTGTTTAGTAGTTTTTATGCAAAGTGTCACTGTAAAAGATTTGCATATATACGACTAAATTGCTCGGGGCTATGTTTAACGACTAATATAATTAATTAAACAATGATTACGTAGAGCGTTTACCAAAATTGTATTCAACTCATCCAAAAAAAGGAGCAATGTAAACGAAGATACAATTATAAAGTACGTAGATGTACATTTTGAAATAGGTGCAGCTTTTCTTTGATGTTGATTATCGCTATTCTTTACACAGACAGAAGAAAACAAGTGTTGCTGTAGTGGTTGGGGTTTTAAAAGCTTCCTGATACAATTTATATAAGGCTTGTATAGAAAATTAAACACAATTAAATGAATTATTAGAAACTGAAACCAACATTATTAAAACTATAAAAACATCTTTTTAACAAATTCGTATTAACTTCTTTAACGAAAAATTGGATTAATCGATAGACTGCTAACAGAAACGTTTAGAAAACTTATATTATGTAATATACAAAATATTGCAAATTGAAGATTGAATAAAAAAATTAAAATTGCGGAAGCTTTTATTGATTTATCTAAGAGTATCATTTTACTTCGTGTCGTTTTCACTTGTGTAGTTAAACTTATATAGGATGTCCTTAAACGACCATTAATTTTAACAAGGCATTTTCAGTGTTAAACACAATGGTTAACGACAAATAACTTTAGCCCGATATTTGGTATGTACATCAACCAGAATCGATTTGTGATTACAATTGTTAATAAAAAAATTAACAAATCTTTCAAACTTACAAAGTTCTGACCCACCCATATACACTTAAATATATGCAGTGCTCCTTTTGTGGCAAGGTCTTAGAGTCATTGTCACAAGTAATGTCAGAGAAAAACCACGCAGATTGTCTATGTTTGTATGTGATTAAGAGGGGCATTTACTTAACGCATCATTTCAACTGATTTGCGAGATACAATTTTTTCGTTAAGTATTATAAAGACCATTTTTTGGGAAAACAGTGACATATGTCAAAAACGGTCAAGGATAAGATAACGTAATTTATGTTATATAATCTCAAAATTATATGGCAAATTATTATTATTATTTATTTGTCAAAACGTCAGCTTTTTCGTGTGTGTTTTAGGTGTTTTAAATACAAATATAAAATATGGAAGGTGATCATGGTCAACAAGAAAACATGTTGTTATAATCACCATTTTGGTTTCTGGACCAACACAATTTCACAAAACATAATCACACACTAATACCATACGAAAAATAAATAAATGGCAAATTGACCCATGTTAAAAAAAATTATAAGTTTGTATTTAAAATAAGAAAGTTGATAGCAAGTTTTGGAACACGCTGTATAATTAAAGGTCTGAAAATATTTTATATAGAACGAAAATGATCGATTATGCCCGCGTTCAAGTTTCTGATTTATCTGAAAGCTAAAAAACTTTTAATGCACGCTCTATGCAGATCACCCTGTATAGATACGAAATTGTATAATTACATTTAAAAAAATTCAAAAATGTCTTTCTTGTAAAAGTAAATAAGCTTTAATCTTTGTATAATTCACACTTTGAAGTAGTATTTGTTACATTTTTGTGTTCATTTTATGATCATATTTTATTCGTTTAATAATTTTAAAGTGCAAAATTTAAGTAAAAGTTGTAGAAATTGTTCTGAAATTATATTATACAACAACTTTTCTTTGATATTATAATTTATATACAGTGAGATTTTTTTACAACTGAAGATTATAACTATTTTGCCATTGCTTGACATGAACTTTTTAAATTTGAACATAGGGATATGGTCATAAATTTTAATAAGCAGGCTTACCATATTAGTCAATAATTAAATACATTAAAATTTTTGACAATATCCTGTTTTATTGCAAGCAAGTAGTGCCACAAAAAAAGATAAAATTGTAATTATTTATTCATGTACGTGGTGCTTTAATTATCATATTAGAATACGTACAGCAAAAAAATATTGTAAACTGTGGAACAAGTTCAATAACAAAAACTCATACATTGCATATAAAAATCGATAATTTCACTTTCACTTTGCATTTATTATCGTAAATTGTAAATGAACATTATGTTTAGGGGTCGAATATTGTCTTTACGCAAAATACTAATTTTTTTAAATATTTACTTTATTTTCTATTACTATGCCCGACCCAGGGTTCTGCAATGGCAAGATAATAAAATAAATATTTCTGGGATGGTGAGCATGATTTTTTTCAATTACAATTTTATTAGTTTTCGTTACTGGTAGGCATGCAGAAATGTATTTTGTATTATATGTACAGCGAAAATGCAGGTACTACTCCAAAAAGGACATATCTGCCATAAAAATTGGACAGGTTCAATAAATTCTATAAAAGCAGTCATACATGTGGAAGGTTTTCAATAAAGTATGCAAATGTATAAAGCTAAATATGTAACAGTGATAGGTAATAACAAAAAAAACAAAATTAATATGATTTAAATTATTTTCTCAAGGTGACGGAGACAGTAGTGGGCAAGCTGAGAACCATTCGTGCTTATGGTGATAATGAGCCTATTGAAAAGTTGAATGCACCAATCATGTATGCAGGAACTTGAACAATAAGTTAAAGGAACTGAAAAAAAGCATTCATTCTTCTTCTTCTTCTATCACTGCCTTATCCCTGTGGACGTTGGCTATTAACATAGCAATCTTGATTTTGTTTACAGCACTTCTAAACAGCTGGACAGATGACAGTCTAAACCATTATCTTAGGTTGTGCAACCATGAATGTCGCCTTCTTCCCGGACCCTTCTACTATCCACTTTGCCTTGAACTATTAACTGCAATAGACGATATTTATCGTGTCTCATAATGTGGCCGAAATATTGGAGTTTGCGGCTCTTTATTGTGAGTACGAATTCTTTTCCTTTTTCTATTCTTCTCATGACTTCACGTTGGTTGTGTGGTCGGTCCATGGTATTCGAAGAATACGCCTGTAAATCCACATTTCGAAAGCTTCCAACCTCTTTAAAGTTGCCTCTGTTGTTGTACAGGCCTCTACCTCGTAGAATAATAAGACAGAGAAAATATAGCATCTAACTAATCTTAATTTTAGTTTAAGGGATATACTCTTACTGATAAATAAGGTGTTCATCTTATTAAAGCGTAATTCGAGCTTTTTCAATTCCTGTGAACAGGATTTCACTTGATTGGTCCCAGTTCTTTAGTAATAGAAATGTACTTAAAAAAAACCTAGAAAGGTTTCGTATTGCGGTTTATTGTGCTATCAAAAAAAGAGAACCACAGAGTACATAACCCCTTCTGAAAAGAACAAAAGCTCTTGTTGAAGACTTTTAAATACACCACACCACATATTTTTAGATTCAAATTCACAGAAATTGCATCAATACATCTACTCGTTCTCAAAACGGGAAAATGAAAAATAATTGTTTAGTATTGAAAAATTGTGGTTTGTGGGATGAAATCTTGAAATTAGTTTGTGATATTTTAATTAAAAATGCAGACACTCTAATATATAATGTAACAAATAACCATCAGATTAGATATACCAAATGATTTAGATCCAAATAAAATGACTTCGAAAACTAAACAATTTTTGGAAGAATTAGATAATTTCAATGTTGAATTGAGACAACTCAACAAAGGCACAACGTACTGTGGCATACTGAACGTTTGAAAAGATTAACAGCATCAAATTTTGGAACTATTTGCAAAATAAGAGATCAATAACCAATCGAAAAACAGTGCAGAATATTTTGTTCTTCAAATTTACTGGCAGTAAAGCAACAAGGTGGCCAAATGCACGAAAATGATGCGCTAAAAGAAGTTGCCGATAAATTATCTTTTAAATATAGATAGTGTAGATTATTCGTTTATAAATATTTTAAATATTTCGGAGCATCGCTCGATGCAGTTATAACAGATAGGGATGGAATCGTAGAAATTAAGTGTCCTTCACAGTGCAAGACATCTTACTCCACAACGTAAGCAATAAAAAAAAAGTTATTAAATTTTGCACTATTTTAGATAACGATGAAATCATATTCAAATTTATACCTATAATTATTATTATCAGGTCCAAGGGCAATTAGAAATAACAAAACTTTTTGTATTTTTGTTATTTGAACACCACATGGATTAGCATTTGAAAGAATAGAGCCCGATTCTGATTACCTAATTTATGTAAATAATTAATTCATACATTAAAATTTTGGACGACAGTTTTATTATGTAATGCATTTCATAATCGCAATGATAATGTAGGTTTTTCTAAATAATACCCGGCATAGAAGTAGCATTGATTATCAAACTTTACGTACCCACAGTGACGTAATCTAATACGAACAGATGATAAAATTTTAATGGCACCAATAGTTCTTAAATTTTGCAAATTCTAAATATCCTAAATATAGAATATATAAAAACTTTAGTATGAACTTTTGCTGACATATTATTTATCTTGTCCTATTAATTAGAATGTGTTTACTACGTTCCCTAGAAGATTTTTTATAATACGTCAATTTGCGTTTCCCATATCGATCGTCAATGAAATATAATACTGTCTTCAAGAAGATGCAGGAACAGAAATAAAATAGATATTTTTCAAAATTAACCGTGTAAATCTTTATTAACCGACAAGTAACGACGAAGTTTTGTCGTAGCTAGACGTTGCGAACGAATGAAGTGGGGATAGACGATCGCCCAGACGTTATAAAATACTTAGAAAATTGTGTGCAAATGCTCTTGGGGTTTTAGATATTTTGGATTTAATTATTACTCCATCTTAATCCTATTTTGTAATCTGTTTTGTAAAACATGCAGCTACAGCACCACGTTCGTATTTTCTTTCTATTTGTTGTGTTAGTTATGTAAATGCTGTTCAAAGTTAAGCTTTTATTGTGAGTTTTGAGATCTAATAACTATTTAAAAATAATAAATTAAGAAAAAGTCGAGCGCCACCTTCTAGATTTAAGTTTCTTGTACACATACAAAATGTAAAATGGCTTTTCAAGGCTTAAAACGGCAAAGGTCTAAAAGTGGACTTTTTTGTGCAGGTAAACGCTACTAATAAAATAAAATTTTTGTCAGATCGTTTATTCATTCAATGAGTTTCTTATTATTTTTTATAATATCATGCATGAGCATTTAATGTTTCGAGATAACAAAAAAGAATGATTATATATATTATCACAATATGTATCAATACTATTTCAAATAAGAACATCATAGAGAAATAAAAGTATATAGTAAACCGATATATGTTCGAAAATTTAGTACTTTTTCCGCTCTCTCGTGTGAGAGATTCATTATTCCTTAATTGACATTAAGGTATGTGTTAGATCCGTTTATCTTGTACAGGGTGATTCATAACCGATGCCACAAAGTTTTACGGAGAATCGGCATATATTCGTTAACTTCTATTACAGTTGAATTATGTAAGTTGCATAGAACCACATTTGAAAAATACTTTTGAATATACAGAATTCTCCAAAAAAATGACATACAAAAGTGGTATTTTTTTAAACAAAAACACCCTGTATATAAATGCATTTTTAATTAAACGTACTTAAAAATTAAACTTCGCTTTTATAAAGGTTTCCCATACCTAAATTCAGAGTGAGTTAAGTTATAAACATTTATATTTTTTCTTTCCACAACTGTTTTATTTACATCTAAATAAGATATCATAAGATATTCTGATTTTTTTCTAAATCCTTCCATTTAATAAAAATAATCGTAATAAGGAAACTGTGGTTAATAACATAAATACCTACTGTATATTTTTTCTACCACAACTGTTTGATTTAAATCTGAATACATGTATTTTGAGAGCTATGCTCTCACCTCAGCAAAAAAGACTAATACTAATAATAGTGTTCCGTTACTCAAATATCATTTTCTTGTAATTTACAGACATTTGAAGAAAAAAAGTAGCATATTTTATTTAGCCCTCCATTATCTGCCTCATTTCATTCGTCTTCTAAATGTAGGCGCGCACATGAAAGGTATCAAGCTCCTCCGCATAAAAAATATACCTACTATTTTTTTAATAAAGATATTATTATTATTAATTGAATTGAATAATACAATTATCAATTGAATTACGAAAATTGTTAAAATGTATATAGTTTGGTGAATGCACTTCCGCTCAAACATAATTTAAATCGTATGTCTTATTTTATAGTACACGTCCCGTAGAAATTGCTGAATACAATAGTAACCCCACGTGCTTTGTTCTTAATGAACAGACAAACCTACATAATTATGCGCCTTTCCCAAGGTATCTAAACCACGAATGCATGTAGTAAATGGACTATCGAAGCAACATCCCAACAGATAGCGGTTTGAGCTTTGATAGAATTAATAATAGTACGAAAATGTAATTACAAATACAATTTAATGGAAATTCATCATTATACATTAATATTTATGTATTTTTCTTATTGTTTAAAATTGAATATATGTATAGAATTAATTGTAACAGTTTTAAAGAAAATTTATTTAATAGCCTAACATCTAGGTCATACATTCACAAATTTCTTACTTATAATTCTATCTAAAATGTAGACATTACCACTGCCTTACCTGTTTATCCTTATAAAGTTTACAACTATAAAGTTAAGCATAAACAAGTAACTGATACTACTATTGCATGCTATTAAAGCTTGAAAATAAAACAATATAATCGCGCTAAAGCAAATTATGGAATCCATAAATTCTCAATTAGAACTAAAGCTGCGACACTAAAACAAAGAGTAAAGACTTTAGAATAAATTATTAGTATTCAACGACACCAAATTTATAATAAGTAATTTAAATATTATCTCAATATAGACTGTGTCCAAGATATGAAAAACAGCATGGGAATCGTGAAAACGGTAAAAATACAATGTCGCTCAAATTGCAAAAAGTTGCGCAATTTAAACTATTTCATACAAAATTAGGTTATAAACCATTATAAGGCATTTCAACGATTTTGACAAAATGGAGTCTGTAGGGGCAAACAAATCTTTGTTTTGATTGGAATGTGTGTAATTTCTGTTGACTTTTAGAGGTTGTTTTAATTAAGTTAAGTTATAGAATCTGTGAAAGAGTATTTTAACTCAATTTATGTTTAAAATTACAAATAACAGGGATTCTAAAAACTTAACACTGTTACGGTTTTCTCTACTGCCACAGTTCACTAACACAACCAAATGCTGGAATTATGGTACATTACAAATTAATTAAACGCATAAACTATATTAAAATCCTATAACTCAATGATAAAAATCCACCTAATTATACGTAAGTTTGTCCCTACAGTAGCCATTTTTAAAGTTGTCTTTGACAACTATCTGACAGCGCATTGAAATGCCTTATGTCTGATACATTGTTGAGTTTGTAATAAAAAATACTACCAAATACAAGGTGTTTTTTTGTAAGCGGTCGGTTATATAAAAAAAAGGTCAGAGGTGAGATGTTGGATTAAAAATTTTAAAGCACCATTTTCTTAAGTTCTAAAAGTGTCAATGAAAAAGTGTTTTTAGATTTTTATATTTTTAAAAATACGAAAAATAAAAATCCCAAAATTTGATTTTTTGTAAAATCTCAAAAACGAAAAAAATTAAATCTTTTTTTAAACACTCTAAATTGATCAACTTTTTTGCTATTTGAGCATATCTTCTACCGTTTTCAAGATCCCCATGCTGTTCATTCTTATCTTGGACACAGTGTATACGTTGAATTACCATCTATTTTAATGCAAATTAAAAAATTTAAATTGTAAACAATACAAAGTTGGCTAGGGTTTGTTATTAAATATTTTCTTACAATACAAAGTTTATTGAAGGTATATTGTTGGTTAGTATTAAAATAAATAAAAATATTTAAAACGGAATAGAACGATTACGAGCGTAGAAAGGAGGTTATTATGTAAGCAGACAAAGTTTCCGGCACGAGCGAGCGTAAGCGAGCGAGTGCTGGCAACATTCTAAGTGAATAATAAGAATTCTAAAGTCTAATTAATTAAAAAACAACCGTAATGTCACTGTCATAGTCGCAATCAATATTATCTGAAAAATTATGGTTTATGCCCAATTTTCCACAGAGTGTTTAAAAACAACTAGCTATTGAAAATTCATACAAACAAGCTCCATGGCTCATCTTCAAATTTGAATGGTTGCTTTGGTATTCCTTCTAACCTGGGTAGATATTTTAAACCTAATTATCAATATTACAAAAAGTTAGTGAAGTCGATGCTGAAAGACACAGATACATATTAAAACCGAAATTCCCAAAATGCGTCAAACGTCAACAAAGAAATCGTTTCAGAAAGTACATACAAACTTCTCATATTCATTTCTCTTATGCGAACATTTAAAACTGAAATTTAATTAAACTGTCACATTAAGAAATTCCATCATAACCAATTTTCTATCATAGAATCCAACGAAAATTTGCAATTGTCAACATTGCAAAATAAACTAATTTTTTCACACAAAAACACAAAGGCAAATTCCAAAAGCACCGATTCATCGGGAGTTATGCCTGGTTTATGGACCTACAGTTATGAACGAAGGTAAGGTTAGACAATGGTGCCGTGATTTTAAAAATGGCCAAGCAAATGTCCATGACAAAAGCGGAGTGGCAGGCCCAGTATCCAGATCAATGAAATCGTTTTACAAGTGGACCAAACACTGAGATCTGATCGTCGATTAACGATTAGTGGCCTCGCTGAAAAATTTCCTCAACTTGGACGTGATTACTGTTTACAATATTGTCACGGAAAACCTCGCATACCACAAATTGTGTGCAAGGTGGGTACCAAAATGCTCACCGACCACCACAAAGAGCAAAGATGTCTAGTGGACAAAAGTTTTTGGCCCGTTATCAACAAGATAGAGATGATTTCCTTTCTTGCAGTGTTACGGGGGACGAAACGTGGGTATCCTACAGCAACCCAGAAACAAAACAGCAATCGATGCAGTGGCGACACTCTACTTCACCAAAACCGAAAAGTTTAAGCAAACTGCGTACACAAGTCGAAAATTGATGGCAACAGTTTTTTGGGACAAAGACGGTGTTCTTTGGTTGATTTCATGGAACATGGGACAACAATTACAGCTGACGTGTACTGCGAAACGCTCAACAAATTGAGACGTGCGATCCAAAACAAACGCCGCGGGAAACTGTCATCTGGCATAATCTTCCTCCACAATAACGCGCGTCCTCACACTGCTGCCAAAACCAAAGAGAAAATTCAAGATTTTCGTTGGGAACTTTTTTGACTACCCACCGTACAGTGCCGACCTTGCACCTAGCGACTACTTCCTTTTTGCATTTTAAACAGTGGCTCGGTGGACAACGTTTTGCAACCGAAGAGGGACTCAAAAATGCCGTTGTCAACTGGTTCAACTCTCAGGCGGCAAGTTTCTATGCAGAGGGGTTAAAGAAGCTGGTGCAGCGGTTAAGTGAACGGTGATTATGTAGAGAAGTAAAGTAAGTTTGTACCTAACTAAATATGACAATAAAATTTGTTTCTTATCAGTATATTTTTTTCTGTGACCAAACGGCCCTTAATTTATGAACCCGCCTCGTACAAGTCTAATAATTACGCTCAGTTCTTATAGTACTCAGAAACAGTCATATTTTATTAAAATTTGGATAAAAGATTAATTTACCCAATCAGATTTTAATACATTGATTTAACTAAAATTAGAAAATTTTGAAACAAAATAACTCAATTTGATATATTCAAATTATTTTCTGTTAATGAAAAGTATTTATAATTATAAGATTATGTTTACATTTTTAAATATTCTTAAGTTTTTTAGAAACCATGTGATCTTGTGGTGATTTGGTGTTTTAGTATAACACATAACAACGACGGAGATGCTTCAAATATAAGTTACAAATATACATCTTCTAGTGTTATAAGTTATTACTTATTACTTATATACTGTCTTCCAGAAAAATAGCAACACCTAGAAATTGTCTAACGATTTTAATGAAATTTTTAAAGAAAACGTTTATTTTCATTAAACAAAGTGATGGTTAAAATTTGAATAAAAATTTAGCCAGTAGTTTTTGTTTTTTTGCCTGTTGTTTCCATAGCACATAGTAACAATAAATTTGAAGTATTAAACTATTTAGTAACTGTCAAGTTTGCAAATTGTTGTAGTTTCTTCACAATTTCACTCTGAACTTGAAAACATTGCCCAGAGTACGTCAACATCAACATTTTGACCAATTATGATTTTGAACGTAGCCGTATTATTGGTATGAGAGAAGCGAACGTCGCTTAAGAGTTTTGGCCACAAGAGATAGATTTTCAACAACTCGATCAATTGCAAATGATTGGATGAGAGGTACAGGACTTAGGATGTCAATGTCATCTGTTTATCGCCGGATAAGATCTTATGGGTTGCGTTCATATCGTCCATTTTATGTCTTCCTCTTACATCACTTCACCGTCTAAGCAGACTAGAGTGGAGCAACGAAAGGGTTAATTGGGCGCAAGAATGGCATCAAATTGTGTTTAGTGACGAGTCCCGATTTTGCTTATGGGCCCACGATGGTCGTAGGAGGGTCAGACGGATGCGTGGAGAACGTAAAAATCCAACATTTTTGTGGAACGCAACACAGCTCAAGGAGTTATGATATGAGGTGCAATATGTTATGGTAACAGATCACCCTTGGTTTTTATTGACGGCAACCTTAACTCAGCTGGTTACATTGCTAATGTGCTACAACCAGTTGGCCTTCCATATCTTCAGGGCTGCAAAAATCTCATTTTCCAGCAGGATAACGCGCGCCCTCATACGGCAAAGGTTACAACACGGTTTTTAGAATAATCCAACATTGCCGTCCTCCCATGACCTGCTCGGTCGCCTAATTTGTTGCCAATTGAACATGTATGAGATATGATTGGTAAGCGACTGAGTAATTTACTGCACTCTTCAGATAATTTACACAATTTTCAGCAACGGATTTAAGAAGCTTGGGATGATGTACTACAAGCAGCTATAGATCACTTGATTGATAACATGCCAAGCCATCTAGATGAGTGCATTACAAATAGTGGCGGAGCAACTCATTATTGAAAAATCTTTTAAGCTTTGTTCTTTTATTTTAAATTTTAATCATTACTTTGTTTAATGAAAATAAACGTTTCCTGAAAATTTCATTAAAACCGTTCAACAACTTCTAGGTGTTGCAATTTTTTTGAAGTCCGTATACAGGGTGTTTCTAAATTGATGCGAAATATTCAACAGGGTAATTTTTTAGCAAAATTAAGGGGGACTTTCGTATAAAGTTTTGTTCAAACCACTTTCCCTCCAAGTTACAGCCCTTTAAAGTTAGGGGGAAAACCAGTTTTTATTTAATATGTCCACTATGGAAGAAGATAGAAGAATGAAATTTGGCAGATAATTGATGCTAATAAAGTGACATTTTTTCGCGGTTTTGTAACTGCAAAGTTTATACAAGGGGGGTGAAAAAAAATTAACCCTTATAATATTTTGCCTCAGAACTTTTTAATGCGTCTACATTTTCCTACTTAGAAATTTTATTTATAAAGACGGATATAAACTGCAACTGTTTTATGTTTTCGCTATTTCTCGTAAAGTTCTTAGTTTGATCACAAAAAAAAATAAAACATTACTCGTTCCTTTTCGCATACATTCAGAAGGGTTATTGTTTGTTTAAAAAAATTAAGTAGGCCGGTGTCAAATGATGTCATTCTTCTAACTTCTTCCATAGTAGTCATATTAAATAAAACTGTTTTCGCCCTAACTTTAAGGAGCTGTAACTTGAGGGAAAGTGGTTTTGAACAAAACTTTATATGAAAGTCCCTCTTTTAATTTTGTTGAAAAAATTACCCTGTTGAAATATTCATCAATTTAAACACCCTGTATATCCGGGAATCACCTAAGTTTGATTTGAGAGTACGTTCAATTGTTTAAAAAGTTATAATACAAAAGTTGTATTTTAATATTTCGACAACTTGTATTTAAAACATGTCAGTTGCAATTATGAATTTTTGTGACCCAACAATTGTTTACGTTACTTAGAATCCAATAAAATTAAATTTATTGTAGTGGTATATGATGTTACCAAAGAATATTTATGTTACTATTTACTTGTTTACTAGTTCTATTTTCGTGAAAGTATTAATAACTTGTAAAAATCACATGTAAAAAGTTAGTTTATTTAAAAGTTACATAATACAAAAACTTTATGGCGTCGTAATAAGAGAACCGTTTAATTAAATTAGTTAAATAACTATTAATCTACTTTACTAACATTAAACTGTATGTCACAAAGTTAAATTGAAAAGATAGATTATGTAGCATTTATCTGCATAAAAATAAAATGTATATTAGTGTAATTTTTTCGCAAGCTGGGAATTTTTATGCGGAAGTAAAATTAAACGAGACTAATTAATGTATTACTAACGTTTTGCTCTTGTAAGTAAAGACGTTATTAGAGTTGTCTAGAATATCTTCGGAGAAAAAAATAGCGAAAAAGTCTTATTGTTGAGTGCTTGTTTCCTTAATTCAATATAAGATGTTTGATAAGTTACGAAATTTGAATAGAGATAATTTATATTTTAAGATTAATAAAGCACTTCAAAACATAATTATTAATTAATTATTTGGATAATAGTTATTTATGTATCAAAGCATTAAAGTTTGATTTTTCATGACGAATGTGTTTTAGTTGCAGAGGCGATAGGTGAAGCAAATAAAACACGAGAGTCATGACAAAGGACTTTAGTGTTGAGGTACATATTATATTTTTCCAGAAAATCGTAAATCGGAGACTTATAACGTTTTTTAATGAGTAATTCAAATCAACTATTTTCATTTTTACAACAATGTTTGTACCGCGCATGCGCGATTATAAAAATTTACATACATTTGACACATCTCTACCGGCAAAAAATGTTAACTTAAAAAATCGTCGTATAGTTAATCACTTTAGTGCCAATTATTAACTTTACTACCGATTTTTTGTTACTTTATTGACGATTTCGGAAAAATATATTTTATGTAATGCGGTATTAGGACGACACTAGATGTCGCAACACTTACTGTTTTGTATATTGCCCTCCAGTAGGGAATGTAGTCGCCAGTACGCATTTGTATAATAGTAAACTTACACACAAGTTCTCTTACTCCTGAAGAGTCCCAAAAGGACAAAACAACTATCGAGTGATTTTTGGTATTGTTATTGTATAATCGGTTTACATAACTGCTTAGACATCTGTCGACAAAGTTGGTTTAATGCAAATACATTTTTGGACGTGTTACGTTAACATGAGACGACACTAGGTGTTGCAACACTTATTGACGGTATTATTCTTATATCAATAAACCAATCATGAACTAATATTTCGAATTAGTAAGTTGCAGTAAAATGGTATATAAAAGACAGATAAAGTACTTGATTCAGAGTGAAATAAAAATTTTAATTACATTTAAGCTGATTATGAAATTGGCCTTAAGAGAACAATACTTAATTTAATTCAAACGACAAACAGATCATGGTTTATTCTCAATATTGTGTTATAGTCTGTGACAATTATATGATTTTACTGATCAAACAATCGATAACAGTTATTTATTGTATTTTAGATAGCACTTTATCTACGCAAGAATGTTTAAACGCGAGTGCGAATCTACAATCACAGTAATTAAAAACCAGACTTCGTAAAAAAAATATTAAGAATTTCGCAGTGACAGCGACTGTTACCTCAAAAATCATTAAAAAATATTGTGAGGTGCTATTTATTTTTGATTACTTATCGATTTCATTTTCAAACATTTGTAAAGCTGATGAAAAATGGAAGAAAGCGATTTTTTTTCTGAGTTAATCTTTGAGAATGCTGACGAAATGACACGCTAATTTTATTGCCTGTTCAAAATTAAAATAATTACAAAATTGTCATCATTTCTTCAAATAAGTCATAAATATAGTTATTTTCCGACTTTAATGAAACGAAGGTGTAATAACAATTAAACGAGCGAGTCTTGCTACCGTATTTTTGAATTTGAAGAAGAAGCTGCAGTATTTGAAAGAGGAGAAGTAGAAGAATTTTTGACAAGAGCAGATAATATGATCAAGGTATAAGTATGTCTTCACTTTTTTACATTATAGATAATATACTCGTGAAATATTTTAGGTTGGATTAACAATGAGGATGTTTGATAAAGTGTCGTTGCTGTGAATTGACAAAACTTGTTAAGTAAGTAATGTAGAAGATAGGAGCGCATATCTGCTTGTTTTGTAAAGTTGTAACTAGTTACAAGACAATAATAAAAAATAAAATACATGTTCTTACGTCCGAAGAAGTCATCCAACGATTGATTCTTTTTACGATACACTAATCAAACATGTACTTTACAACCTGTTGGAATCAACTCGTTGTCAAAAGTTCTTCATGAAGTGTTTCATTTTTGAATCTGAGCTTATAGAGGCCATTGTATGAGACGCATTCCTACAACTTTACTGCCTAATGAAGGTGCTTGTGACGGTATTGTTTACGAACAAACGAAAATCCGTAATTAAAAATTGATCTGTGAATCCAAATCTCTCCTAGAGTATAGACAACTGTGTTTACTAATCTTATGCGGTGAAGAGAAACTCTTCATCTTTTTGTGTTATAAAGTTTTCTCACCTAATGTTCGTGTTCTGAGTATACTTTTACGTTTCATGAAATCGTTTGCTATCGCAGTGTGGTCTATCTAAATACTCTGGCACACCTTTTTCGCTTTCTCCTTGCGGAGTCTTTCTTGATGGTTGTTCTTATGCTAGCGTATGGATAATAATTCGGAAAATTACTTAATCTAACGAAGCTGAATCGAGATATTATTAGTAAAGGTCGCCAGCGTTGGAATTTAAATCTACCTTGGAGCCCTTTTTGTTGTCAGGACGGCACCCAAGATAATATTACTGTTGTCTGGTTCATTGTGAGCACGTCTAGCAACTGTTATCCATTCAGAGTCTATCTTGTGGCTCTAGAAAACCTCTTATACGCCAATACTAGGCGGCGCCTTATAATTTCTTTGTGCAGTGTAAAAGCCTTTGTTATAACCATTCCTAATTAAGCCCACGACCACTGCCGACTACTGGAGCTGCTGGCAAGGTTTTCTAACGACTGTTATATCATTGTTTAGTTCGTTTACAAATAAACTGTAACATGGTGATGTAGAACAATTAAAAGTCATGGTAGGTGGAGAAGCTATACTATAGCAGGATTTTCGATCCTATAATAATATCGCAAGAAAAATTCCAGGATCTTCTGATACTAGTTGTTTCTTACAAGATGAAACACTTGTTTTTTTCTACAGATTTGTTGAAATCTTTGAAATAGCGATTTCTTCGAAGATGACTCCAACTTCAAGCTTTACGGGTGTTAAGGTCAAAATTTTAGCGAACTGGGTGTTCAGATTCACGATGAGTTGAGGGTAGTACAGGCACATTACTCGATTAAATTACTGATTTATAAAAACACAGTCTAGACTAAAAGCATGCAAAATCAAAAGAATTAGGTTTTCTGGAATTAATATATTAAGCGCAAGACTTACAAAGTTTGCCACCACAACCCATTTTCTTAGAAATATTAATACTTAGTTGCCGAATTTTACAGAACAATAAACATTTTTTTGTTTCCAGGTTACCTCTAAAGCTCTCACAGCAAAAATATAGTTGGATATATCCATAAATAAAAGAGCAATTTGTCTAAGAAAAGACAATGTTTTCGACAGGTACGAGTCAGCTAAAACCTCGCCTTAAAGAAGTGAGAATTAAAATGTGGCATAAAAATAACATGCAAATGTGTTAATGCAAATATTAATCAAATTAATTTGATTTTAGCCTACACTTTTCATTATTCAACAAGTAGGAATAAAGTTACTTTATTCCACTAGTGAATCATAAGTCTTTTATACGCTTCATAAATGTGAATACAAATCTCCTTCATGACTTGATTGTGGAAAAAATAAATAAAATAAATTTTGCTTCTATTGTATGTAACGATAAATGCAAAATAAAATTATAAAAAATTGGTGAGTTAAGTTTTAATTATTATTACTTACCTTCCGAATTTGTATATTGTGTAACTTAACCTATTGTTTGTTTATTTTATGAACATTTTGAATGTTGTATGTATTACCGGTTACATGACACAGTACGATATGTTAACATAATCGAGTTATATGGTCAATCACATCAAAGGACCAAATTAAGATTTGTCCAAAGCAGAAAAAAAAAAAAGAAATGCAGAATCAGTTGGACAGATTGATGTAAAACATTTAAATCAATTTTGTTTTGTTTTCATAAAAGCCCAGTTTTCCAAAGTAAAAATTGTTACCACCTAGTATATTTTTTTTACAAACGAAACAAAGCAATTAAACTTCGATTTTTTACGTAATGTGAAGTGATAAAGCTTTCTGACAGTAACACCTTCAATGTGATATGTGTACCATACCATTTTGCCGGACAAAAAACATACCATGATTTAAAATATCTACTTTTTCATATTATGTTACAAATTTTTTAATATATAGGGCGTTTCCAAATTTATGCGAAAACATTTAAATAGTCAATTTATTAATATACATTTCATACACACGCATTTTTTTTTCCTTCACACAAATTTGAAGATTAATTATACCGGATCAGATTACATCACTTGTTTTTAGTTTCATAAGGTTCGAGTATATGTAAGCTGAAGTTATTTTTAGTTCTTAGCATTGATGATTATCAATGATTTTGTAGTTACTCCAGTTATTATACAAATTCTTTGCGACTGTTGCGCTGTTTGTTTCACAAATATCTTCATTTAAATAACTTTTAGTATTGCTATTATAACAGTAGTATCTTTAAAATGACGGTTGAATTACTTCAAATCTAAACCACATATTTCTCAGAAATGTTAAATTTCATTCTCATAAAATAAAATAATAGTTTACATTTTTAAAGATTTTTTTAATAGTTTTATTTATAGACACATTAAATGAAAATAAAGTGTTTGACGACTAAATTGAGTTTGATATAAAAAAGATGGTGGGATGTTTGATGTGAATTATCTATCTTTTCGCAAAGGTCAAGCTATTTTTAGTATTGTAGAAAACATCCTACGATTTTTTATATAAAAGTCAATTATTTTGTCAGTTACTTCATTCTCAAATAATAATACTTTCAATTTTTTTATTTTAAAACACTGATTTTAAAAATACCCAAAAATTTTTTTAAAATATGTTTTCAAAATACAGAAAATGCATTACATTCAAATACATTCTCATTTTATCAAATGTAATAATTTGTAGTATAGTAGTAAACGCAGGCTGTGAACTTTTGAACATTACAGGAGGAAACTAAGCGCATTTTTAACGCAATATATAGAATTCCTGCCAACCAATTTTAAACAATTAATAAAAAAAAATTGATTGGTATGTTTTCTCCATCAAAATTCTACTGTAAGAAAGAACATAAAAAAATTAAATGTTGGAATTAGAATTTGCAACACTCCCATTGAATTGATTTAGTTTTTGAGGTTTACATTAGTAGTTAAATAATATGAGTAAAACCTAAATTAAAAATTTTTAAATAAAGTATGCCTAGAAAAAATTTTTTTCAGTTTCTTATAAAATTCTTCAACAAAAAGAATACGTATAGTTAGTCTCTTTTACTAATTACCTATGATAAAATCTTCCCAATTTATTAGTAATTGTAAAACAAGAGTGATTTTATTTACAAAATTACAAACTTAATCTCATCACCAAGGGTAGGTAGTAATGAATAATGAAACACATCACGAAATTAAGTTTGTTGAAATTGCATGCAAACATGGCACTTTAGAACGTACATACGTATGAAAATTGTATCATAAATGTGAAGTACTTGTGACGTTCATTAGAAAACCATTGGATATATTAAATATTGACATCGTGGCTTTAAACTGTATGTGGCGTGGTCGTGACAAATTTGAGGTAGCATTCATTAAACATAATGATTACTGGATGAAGTTGTATTCATTTAGAAAATTTGTAATATACTACGTTATAATAAATTAACTATTAAAATGTGACACTTTAATAGGCTGTTTTAAATTAAATATGTCGTATACTTGTTAACTAATACCTTTTTCAAGGTGAAATTAATTCTATTAATATGTTATTATCAATTCAATTTTCTCATATTATGACCAGGAAAGGTATATAAGTTGGAAATGAATTTTAAAGATTCATGTTAACTTAAAATTCAAATATTCCCCCAATTTTCTTCTTCAGAGAAACCGCAGGAGTATAAAATCGAGATTTTCCCTATACTTTAAAAACAAAATTTTAAAGGAGGTGACGTAATCAATTTTATTTATTTCTGTATAGCTAAAATTTTTTAAATGTGAATATAAATGATGAAAAATTAATAGGTACTAACATTACATACAATCTGTTACTTACCGCTTTCGGTGGTGTAAAATACAAGCTCGTTTTTAATTATTTTATCAACTACAGTTAGAAATATGTTTATCTCATGAATTTCATTTTCACGCCATCAAATAATTGTAACTTTCTAGTTTAAAGTTATTATAACGCAGATTAATTTATTCCCTTACATTACATTAATGACAAAATTGAAATGAAATGTAAATGTCTCACGTAAAAGGTTCAAATGTAAATCCTGTTCTCATTTCTTAGTACTTTACATTAGTGTGCTCTGATAAATATCACTGGTTGAAACACCTGCTACATCGCTTGAAATAGATGGGAACACTTTAAACAGTGCACTTTTTCAACGACATCGTCAACATTATAGATTAGAATTAGCGTTTTTTAGTACAAATGGTGTATTTACATTTACAACAAACCAATGCTTTGTAAATATAAATGATAACTTGTCACATTAGCTATTCTTATGTTGGCGGTTTACAATTATTATGAAAAATAAGTAATTGTCAAGATAAATTCATTCAATCAAAAATGAAATACTTTTTTAACATAACGAAGTTTATAATGTGTAACAAAAGATAGGTCATAGAACCTCACAAATTTAGAAAAAACTTTTTGTGGTAAAAGTTGTAAGAAAATAGAACTTATTGTTTTTTTTGCAGTTACTATTTATCGACATTCTTCACCTAAAAAATTTTAAATCTTGTTTAATTAGAATACCTTGTATATTCCCAAAAATAAGTTAAATTAGAATCACGCTCGGGAAATGTTTTGATTATTCATTCTTTGTTCACTCTGGTTTTTTTTTTTAAATGTATATACTCGGACAGTATTGAATTTTTGTATGGCTCATTACGTTCGTTGATATAATTGAATTATTTTATAATTCACTCTCTTATTTTATTATTAAATATATAATAAATTTAGAAACGTACGTCGTCCTATACAAGGAATATGATCTGTGAGAAAACGTAACGTCTCGAATTGTAAGCTCATGCTTAGTTTTTGACTGAGATTTGTTTATATTTGTTTATTGGCACTTGATTTTTCTCTGTTTTCTTTATTATCTATCTCAAATTGCTTACACAACAGTTTAGTTTCAACGGTGAAAAATCTTGCACGAAGAAATAATATAATCAAGACATACGTTTAGTGTATATTAAAACCATATGAATGTTAACGATGAGTCATACACGACACTAAACGCGGCCCTAGTATACTTTACATGATATGCAGGTGGTTTAATATATGAACAATCTAGGAATGAAATGATAAAGTTTATTGTTATAATAGGTTTGTTCCAAGAACCGAAGTTGCAACAAATGCACTTGTATCAGCCCTGGATTGTGCGCAGAGCGAAATAAGCGTGCCAACCGAAAATATTATCGTTCATTGTATGATTTTGTTTCGTTCGAAGTACATTATTGATCGCATCGTAAGGCGATCACGTTGCGATCATTTCGATACTTGGGCCGCGAAGAATTTTGACCTGCGCAGTAGGCTGCTCTCTTATATTTTATGTTTACATATCACAGAACTTCCACTAACCATTTTGTAATAACACTTGTTATACAGGTTATATATTTTCTTTCGAGGTTTAGTGTTGCAATCTCTAGTTGGTTTTACAAAAATTGATATAGATTTTACTTCAGGGGATAGTAGCAGTGACGATGAGTTTTGAGCTGTTGTTAAGAAAACCGAAAATGAAAAACAAAGGTATCTAATGCATTTAAGCAAATAGCATTTAATAAATATAAAGCAATCTACTCAATAACGATCCTAATTGTGTTCGCAGGCATTTTTTTTTTACTAAAATGCGTTTTAAAAACAGTACCAACATGTGACATGCGCACGAAATTATTACAAACGATTCTGTGGCGGTCACGTTGCGGATCCCAAAATATAGGCATAATGTCATTTTATAGATACAAACACTTCTAACAAATACTTTTTCGACAATGTATGTAATATATTGTTGTTGTTGACTAATATTGTTTTTAAAGAAGTTCAATATGTCATTTATTTATTTAAATTTGTGCAAATTTTAGTAAATAAATTTGAATAATTTTCAAAATTTAAATATCTTCGTTAACTATCCTTATAAAGGAATCCTTCAGGTCAAGGACCAAAGTCAAAGACCACAGCCTCGGTTTCAATTTGCTGACGTTTTGTCCGACCTATTCCGTCTTTTTCAACACTTTTTAAAATTATAGCATGTTAGTTACATCTAACATTAAATTAAAATCCAACATTAACTCTATGAAACTATTAATCACGTTAATTAATGGCGGTCAATTTTAAAACCGTAAATATATCTGAACTTTTTCTGGGCGAAAAATTTAACCACGATTTGTATTTGGATGAATATATCATGATAAATTGTAATGTATTTCAATTTATAAAAAATACTAAATGTGCAATTATCACAATTCTTAAATTATTTGACAAAAGTGTCATTAATTGTTGTTAAGAACGCAAATAATACTAGAAGTTATTTTGTTGATTTTGTTTTGTTGATTTGTAATATAATTTTATTGTTTTGATGGAACAGGGGATTTGTTCGTATACCTATAAAAGTTATAGTCAAAATTATAGCAGTATATAGGGTAGTTATTAAGTATGTACCTTAAATTAAACAGAGACGATTTTTTGAGTAATTTTAAGATAAAATTCATATAAACCTAGGTCCGTTTTCGATTCCTTTCTAAAATACAGGGTGTTAGGAGTTTAAAATAATATTCCAAGCCAATATTATTAATTATCGATTTTTTTAAAAAGCTTTAACAGCCTGTATTTCTGAAAATAATTAAAACGGATCTAGGTTTATATAATCTTTTATCTAACAATTACTAAAAAAATCGACTGTTTAATTTAAGGTACACTCATGAAATTTAAAACTTGGACACCACAATTTCTGTAAACAAAAGTTTGCACATTGTGAAGCGGGCTTAAGGGTATCATTTACAATTCTAACAGCAGGTAGTCTCAGCAGGGGTTATCTTATAGAAGGACTGTAGAATGAATCATTACACTAAGCTTACTTAATTTTTGAAGGTATCGCTAATTAAACACCATAGCTCGATTAATTATCGAATCAAAATTTTGTTTAGGAAATGTTTACAAAATAAAATTAGAAATAATTTTGATTTAAAAACGTCTACAAGCAATAACTTTTAAATTAAATCAAAAAACTAAACATGGTTATTTGGGTTGACTGATTATTACTTATTTTTAAATAAATCTAACCTACTAATTATTGTAAGTTATTAAAAAAAATCATTAAACTCTCTATTCATAATATTTAGTCCTTACAAAATGTATATTTTATGACGTTTCATTTTTTCTGTAGTTAATATAAAAGTGAAAATAAAAACTAAGGCAATTCTTATTGTCAACGTATATATTTAGTTTTTGACAAGAATTTATTACATAATTATAATTAAGATACCAAGTTATAGTTTAAAATTAAATGAAAACTTTTTTTTTAAATAAAGGTATTACTATATAAATAAATATAAGAAATCAATAATGGGTGTGACCTCCATTATTATTGATACATTCTTGGAGGCGTCTGCTCATTGACGCTATCAAGGTATCAATATAATTAATATTAATCGTTTCCCATGCGGTATCAATGGCTGCAATTAGTGCATTACGGTTTACTGGTATAAAATTTGGCCCTTGTTGTCTTCGGATAACAGCAAGTATTCGAGCCCAAACATTTTCGATAATGTTAAAATCTGGGCTTTTGCTGGCCAGGGTAACAGCTCCAAGTTATTTGCTTGTATCCAGTTGCGCACAACCTGCGAAGTATAGGGTCATCATATCCCGATAGTTAATTATCGAATGTTCCAAGAAAATATGTGTAAATAGTAAATGGAATCTACTAACGTAACGTTAAGTCGTTAATTATAATTACATAACTCTCCTTTCATAAGATATAGTTCATATTAATATGCTTATTGTAAAGCTTCGTACACACCTGAACAACAAACCGAGGAACAAACAGAACAACGAACCGAACGGCAATCGGAACATTAATTTGGACGGTGCTACGTACGAATTTTAGAACAGATTCGCAAGTCCTGATTGTTCCACGAACGGTTTGCGGCGTTCCCGCAACTTGTCGGTTTTTCTCCGACATCAAAGAAAATGCGCGCGAATGCGTTTGCAGGTTTGGACGAATCTAAACAAAACGGCGAACAAACTTATGCGGGAGAATTAAATTATTTATTTTTGTCCTCCCTTTTGTGGGTTTGTTGTGTTTTAGGTAATATTATGGAGTTGACAGAAGAAAAATGTTTTAAATTAATCAGTGTTTAAGAATGCAAAAATCCCTATTAGCATCATTTGGGCGGGAAATTTCCAAAATAAAAAAAAAAGCGAAGTAAATTATAATTTTTACTCTTCTTTGTGCGTGAAAATTTGGTTGGCACTATCCAATTTTCTCTTCTCAATAATAAATATATATGAACTGAAAACTACTGAAAATAATTATGGAACAGCACAAACGTTCCGTTTGTTGTTCGGATTGTGGAAATCATAAAAGATCGTTTGTCGTTCTGTTTGACTTTCGGTTCGTTGTTATGTTTGTTGCTCGGTTTGTTGTTCAGGTGTGTACGAAGCTTTACAACTTAAGCAACAATTTTTGGCGAATAAAGATTAGTTTGTGATGTAATATTAGAAACACAAATTTATATCATATCAAATTTATGACAACTTAAAACCAAGAACGTATGTTATTGCTAAGAAATTATTAAGGAAAAGCGTAAATATTTATAATTAGATATTTTCGAAAGTTTATAAGTCCTCTATTGTAATCTTAATACTTAAAAGAAAATCCTGTCCATTAGCATTATAAGGAAATGGCTTTTACTTTATGAATAAGTTTCAATAACAATAGAATATCCTTGCTTGTTTAATTTACTTCCTTTGAGTCATATTGCTCTAAGGGTTGTTACATTGGTCATTAGAAGTATGTAATAAATAAACAATTACCTACTGTTTGAGAAGGGGTAGTGTGAACCAATAAATAAAGTAAGAAATGTAAATTCCATTTTAGTTTAAAATTTCAAGTGTTGTGAAAATGCCACCTCATCTCGGTGCTGATTTGAAAGCGCGGATTGTTTCGGAATTAGCGGCGGGCCGTAGCGTGCGTGAAATTTCACGTATGTTAGATATACCAAAAGCACCGTAGGGCATTACCGAGTAAAATGGAATCTTGAACACACTTTGGAAAGAGCCATCGGAAGTGGTAGACCTAAAGTATCTACACGTGCTCAAGATCTCGAGTTGTTTCATTACGTAACAAAACAACCATTTGCTACATACTCCAGGGCTATAGCTATACACATTTTCCGGATGCCGTATAACTGCACAAAAAAGATTAAAGAGAGATTAAAGTATAATGCTGCTGCAAAGAAGTTCTCAGTGACGAAAATATGAGACGTCGTCTGGAATTTGCAAGGCGATATGTGAACGAACCTTTGGAATTTTGGAATCGAGTGATTTTAGCGACGAAAAAACGTTCAATAGCCGCAACGATGGACCACTAAAAGTTTTTAGAATGGAAGGAACTACGAAAATAATCACATATGTCCTAAAAAACGAAGTGGTTATTTTTCTGTGAATGTGTGGGGTTGGGTTAGCGCGCGGGGTCCAGGAGTTTGTTTGGCTATCGATGGACGTCTTGATTCTGCTGCGTATTTAGATATTTTGGAAACTATTATGAAACCTTCAGTCGAAGTGTTTTATCCAGACGAAGATTATATTTTCCAACAAGTAAGTATTCTTATTTCACTATACTTTCTCCAAAAATAGTTCGGGATCTGTTGAATTAACATTTTCATAATGTATTTTTGTTGTTAAAGGACAACGCCCCTATTCATACTTCGCGGGTTGTGCGCAATTGGATACGAGAAAATAACTTGAGCTGTTACCCTGGCCAGCAAAAAGCCCAGATTTTAACATTATCGAAAATGTTTGGGCTCGAATACTTGCTGTTATCCGAAGACAACAAGGGCCAAATTTATACCAGTAAACCGTAATGCACTAATTGCAGCCATTGATACCGCATGGGAAACGATTAATATTAATTATATTGATACCTTGATAGCGTCAATGAGCAGACGCCTCCAAGAATGTATCAATAATAATGGAGGTCACACCCATTATTGATTTCTTATATTTATTTATATAGTAATACCTTTATTTAAAAAAAAAGTTTTCATTTAATTTTAAACTATAACTTGGTATCTTAATTATAATTATGTAATAAATTCTTGTCAAAAACTAAATATATACGTTGACAATAAGAATTGCCTAAACAAAATAATTTTTGATTTGATAATTAATCGAGCTACGGTGTTTAATTAGCGATACCTTCAAATATATTCTTTAAAGAAAAAATTAAGTAAGCAACGTAAATTTCCTATTTTCTAAAACGTGCTTGGTGTAATGATTCATTCTACAGTCCTTCTATAAGATAACCCCTGCTGAGACTACCTGCTGTTAGAATTGTAAATGATACCCTTAAACCCGCTTTACAATGTGCAAACTTTTGTTTACAGAAATTGTGGTGTCCAAGTTTTAAATTTCATGAGTGTACATACTTAATTAACACCCTGTATATTCAAAAATTCAAGATTTAAAATTTGAACTTTAACTACATTTTCTACAATATATTAGAAATATTGACTTTGGAAGAGTTTTTTGATTAAAAATTACCTCACCTTAGAACAGTTTCATACATAATGATTGAAAATATAGTTCAGTAAAGTTTAAAGAGCGGTGACTACCTTACATTTCATGATTTTATAAGTACCTATAAAAATTCTTAAAGTGGCTTGAAAGCCTTTATCCCTTAGGACCTTTAATGTTTTTGAAACTTCATTCAATAAAAAATGGATTTATCCTCTACCTTGTCTCAGATTAATTTTGGTTAAACATTATCGAACGTAAATTTTCAAAATAGGTCATTGCGTTTATGGATGACAATTTTAGCTGTAAGACTAAAACTACCCTCGACGACCAATTGTGTTATTTTTCTTTCTTAATAATGGTAAGCTTTCAAAATAAAAACTTTTGTCACTAGTAACAAAAGTTAATCTTTCGTCGCTTGTCCGATCGTTCTGGACACGGCTTTTTAAAATTGAAATTAAAAATATATATAGTCAGAACACGCCGGGTGTATGGGTACGAATCTGTGTTGGAAACGTTTAACAAAAAACTATAAACGATAAATATTTTAGTTAGGAATGTAGTAGTGCAGAAATGTTTTAATTAGGTTTTGAGTAGTCGTTTGCCAATTATTAAATTTCATATTGATAGAATATCAAGAGATCGATAACACTCACCCGACGGGCAACAAACAATTATCCTGTATATTATTCCGCAGACTAATAGGCAGATCAAATTACTATAATAAATTATATTTCAACAACTGCTTGTAGTAAAAGGTGCTAAGCAAAATATAACCTGGTTTTAATTTGTAGTGTCGTAATGACTGTGTGTGTAAATCCCGCCATTTGGCGGTACCACACATACCCGAAATATTAATCAATTGTTTTAGAATGCACTTTAGTTTTTACTTTTATTCCTTATTAATTGGCAGAATTTTTAATATTCAAAGAATTTAATTACGTTCTGTACCACAAAAAGTTTGTATGTATCTTACCTTCATTTTTCGATGTAATTACTATTTGGTTAATTATTACTCTAGAGCTAAGCACGATATTATACTATCGGCTTTTAAAATCAAAAAAACTATAATTATTGGAGAAATCATTATAAATAAATATTTGTTAAGTTTGTTTAATAAATTAATGAGAAAAAATCCTGCAATACTGTTTTAATTTTTATTTAAATCAAAATCAAGCTTGTCTCAACTGCAATTCACATCCATCTATGTTCCTATACTAAAAAGACGACAATAATCAGTAACACACAATGCTTTGTAGTAATTCTTATCCAAATTGTAAATGATGTTACAAACAAATGACTAATGAGAGATCTATGTAGTAGCAAATGAGCAAAGTTACAGTTTACAGATGTTGGAACCCGTTAAAGCATATATTGAATACGAACGTACATGCAGTAGTCAAAATGTAACATTTGAATAAACTGAGCATTATAAAGAATTTTTTATATTGAAATCGATTTCAATTACTGAATTTGACGTGACTACATACATTTGCTGTAAAATTACAAAGTAAAGTTTGAACGAATTCAGTGCACAATTATACAGTTATTTAAATTATTTCAAAACTTTGGTAAAGTTATTTAATATTTAATTATTATAATACATAGTAAGGCAAATTTTAAAAAATGTAAATGTGTGTCTTATTTGTTATTACGTTATTATATCTTTTAACTTATCTCTGATTTACTCATATTTTTTACACAAAATTGTTTCACTATTTGTATAGCACTTAGAAAAACCAATACCTATGTTTTAATAAATGTTTTGTATAGTTTCTACTTTTTAATTCTAATGATTTAATTTACCGATTATATGGCAATTTCATTTCAATATTTTTTCAAAATTGAAAGAAGATATCTGATTAATTGCGTATTATAGAAAACTATTTCAATAAATAGCGATTATGCCCAATTTTAAAAGACAATTTTTTGTTTTTCTTATAAATAATAGAGAAAAAGTAGAAAGAAACTTAATGTTATTCCTAATAATACAAAGTTAAACCATAATTTTAACAAAGTTTATCTAGGATACGTTTTCAATTTACAAAGATCATTTTAAAAATTAAACAAAAAAGAAAACAAAAATTATCTGGAACAACCTGGGGAGCAGATGGAAAGACACTTGTACAGGGTGGGCAAATTTTGACGTTTGTATGGGGTATCTCGGTAACCAGTAAGCGATAGAGAAAATAGATGTACGTGTCTCGATCTGTTTTTTTGAGGGAAACTTATTGGTGAAAAACCAGAATCGGCTATCGTCTTTTTGTTTCGAGTTACAGCGAAAAGATCGATTTTTCCATATTTTGAAAAGTGTCTATATCTTTAGTTGTTTATTAAGTTAGAAAAAAAACTAGTAATAGCTTCTTTAGATATTCTTTTTTGAGAGGAATTAAATGGCGTAGACGAATTTTAAATATCTACTTTTTGTTTACGAGTTATGAAATATTTTTTTCTTTTAATAGAAACCATAGTTGGCTGTGATTTATTTTGATAGAGTTTTTTTTTTCTTTACGACGATATATATCATGTAAGGTCAATCATAGTTAAATTTAATCAAAACTCATATTTTCCAATATCAAATAAAATTATCGTAGTTACCAAAGACAATTTGTTTTAATTTTATGACGGATGTCATGTATGTATGCTGCCTCTAATTACTTTTACCACATATGTTAGAATGCTTTATTCAAAATAGATAACAATTCCGACATTGCATCGGAAAATATACTTCAATCGGTATCCAGAAAGAAGACAACCTCATAAATCAAATTTGTTAAATTAAAAAACTCACGAATCATTCCTATTACATTTATAGCCAACTTCTTTCAGCATCTTGAATGTTGTCCTTTTTGGTCTTGGCTTGTTAAATGTTTCATAATTTGTGAAATTTTCTTTTAATTTTTCAAAAAATAGACATTACTATGTTGTTGAAATGGGTGCGATTTCTAATTCAGATTGTGACTGGAAACGAATTAAAGACCGTTCCACATATTGTGAGAAAGATTTCAAATAACAAAGTTTAAAAAGGGTTTGTAAACATTCACAACTTAACCGATGAAGATGGTAATATGGTTTACTAATTTGAAGAACATCTGAAGTTAAGCATTATTTTGTATTCTCTGTTCTGATTATCTATTCATCTATTATTTTGCTTGTTATTTATTTATCATACTACTTTTTGTCATTGTCGTGACCGGTTCATTATATGTTGTCATCCAATGGCTTGCTGTTATAATTTTATGTTCTTATTTACCTCTACAATGTATACACATTAATCAAATCATTATTATATATGAATACTAAGGTGGTAAAGCTTGGCTTGTTTAAGTATTAGCAGTTTCCCTAAACCTTGAAGGAAATGTTTTGCCAAGACGAACCAATCCACAATTGTAACACGGTTTTGTCACCACACTATACAGGTTTATACTGATCTTCTGGGGCATCATACATAAAACTTCACAATATAATAATAAAATATTATTATACGAATAAATAAATAGAATTGCTAAACATGATCGTAAAGTTATTAGCATTTTATTTCATTTATTACAAACTACTAACTTTAATAAACAAACTTTAGATATCTTTAATATCTTTATTAACGGCAATCACCGCTTTTTTGAATGTAAGAAATAAAAATAACCGTTAATACATGAGTTGAGTTTGTCTCTAATATAATAAAAAATTTACCGTTTTTATGTGTAAATGCCTATTAAAGCGGTCACCCATCCAATTACTGACCGTGCGCGACGTTGCTTAAGGTGGTTTAATACTTAATAGGAACAATTGTTCGTTAATAGACCAAACATTTCATTATTTAAAAAACCATCTTTTATCTGATCCAGGTAAAATGCGTGGCGATTTTAATTCTACATAAAAGCTCTAAATTACGAATATTACGACTATGTATCGTATCTTAAAGTTATGCCTTGTTGTTAGGTAGAAAAAACAGAAAATTGTTTGAAAATGAAATCCATTCTTCAACAACCGTTCTTAAATATTATCTTAAATTAACAACACACTAAATTAAATAACAAAAATTAAGAAATTCGTTATTGGAACTGTGAACCGTTCACTTCCAAGCATAGCTGAACTCACTTTCTTAAATTTTTATTGATCTTAAAATATGCCTTTTTCTTATTTTAGTGATCTTTCTATGTGTTTATTTCTTGAACAAAAGTGTCATTTCCAAAGCAACAAAACAATTTTCCGTTATTTTCACCAAACTATCAATCAATCAATATATTTATTTTGTTTTTTAAATAACAAAAGAATCAGTATTTTATTTTATTTGCCACCAAATCAACTTAACTTCCAAACTTCTTCTTTCCTATCATCTATCCATTTCCTTCTCTCCAACAGTTCCCCTCATCCATTGTATCCCCTCCCTTCTCCCCTAGCAATGGCGTCTTCCATTTCTGTTTCCACACGTCTCAGCTACTGCGCAACCGTCTTTCGTGTGCATGTTATATCCTGACCATTCCTCTCCACACAGCCTGCATCATCTCTCCTCCTCACCCCTCCAATACTTGTCTCCATATCTTCATTACCGGCTCTAAATCTTGCTATAATTTTTTCTTTTTAGGCTTCTACCGTCTGTAATGTATTACTTCAAGCACTTCTTCTGTTGTAATTTGTCTATACTTCTCGTTATATTTATCTTCTTTTGATTCTTACTCCTCTTCTTGTATTTGTACGTCCTTATCCCTCGCTATTATCTCCTCCTCCATAAGCCTTCCTTCTTGTCTTAACCTTCTTGATCTCTTCTCTCGCATACCCGCATCGTTCATAATATTCTTCTTTCTTCTCCATATCGCCTTTCTGCCCATCCACTTCTTTCCAGCATTCAAAGAGTATCTCGTTATCTTTTCTGTTCACCATTTTTTCTTCATACCTTAAAGCTCTCTTTCCTGTTTGTATCCTTATATTTTTCTAGTTTTAGTTCTTCTTCGACTATATAACTTGGTGTCTCTTTCTCAAGTCCTAACGTCCACTTACCATATTTTTCCTGAATCTTCTCCAGTTCATCCCATTCCTTCCATCCCCAAATCTCCTGCCCCATACTACATCACACTTCTTACTAGCCTCTCAAAAAAATCCATATTCCTCTTTTTCTTACAACCTTTCCAAAATGTTTTTTCTCCTATCCCCATACTTGCCCGACTATTTTATTTCCTTTCTGTCTCAACACTTTACATGTGATCCCCATCCTTATTGTCATATCTGATAGTGTACCCTAAATATCATATACTTATCTACTCTCTCTATCTCTCCTCCCCCCACCACCATTTATTTTCCTTTGGTCTTTCTTGTTTCTCTTCTTAAAATTCTATTATTTTCGTTTTCTCAACAATGCTTCTAATTTTTTTTCTCCAGGTAGCTTTTCAAAACTTTAATCACCCCTCTCATCTCTTCTTCCTTTGACGCTAATGCGACAATATCGTCCGCATACGCCAGCACCCATACTCTTTTTTCTTCCAATTACAATTCCTCCTACCTTGATTTTTCTTCTATTTCTTCTTCTAAATCTCTAATATATATTGAAAATAGGCTAGGCTTAATGGACATCCCTGCTTTAGCCCCTCTTTCCGTCCAAAACTCTCTTCCCAATTTCATTCCCACTCTCGTTCTACATTTTGTCTCTCATATACTTCCTCTATTGCGTCTTTCACATCCCTATCTATCCCCCCTCTCCCATAATTTTCCATAATCGTTCCCTTCCACGTTGTCGAACGCTGCCTTTATGTCCAAAAAAAATATAGCAAATACCTTTCCCCTTTTTCTTTTCTATTTCTTTGATTAACTAGGTGTTTTAGTATGTAAATATTATCTATCGTCCCTCTTCCTTTTCGAAATCCGTTTTGCCAGTCTGGGATAATTTTCTTCTCGTCTAATTGTTTTTCTAATCTTGCTCTTATAATTTCAGCATATATTCCTGTATCCACATTCGTTAGGTTTATCCCCTCTGTAATTTTTCACTTGTTTTTATCCTCCTTTGTATATTGGGCATATTATTGCCTCCTTCCATTTTTCAGTATTCTTCTAACTTTCCATATTCTTTCGTATATCCTTCTTAGCTGTTCTCTCATTTTTCTCCAGTGTATTTCCATTGTTCTCCTTGCGTTCCATCCGTCCCTTCTGCTTTCCTATTTTCACTTTTTTCTATTGCTCTCTCCATCTCTCTTTTCTATCCCGCCTTCTCTATGCCTTATTTTTTGTCCTCTCCATCCTCTTTTGCCGTTACTTTTTCTCTTCGTTCCTTTAACATTTTCTTGCAGTATTCTTCCCATTCGTTTCCTTCTATTTTAATTTCCATCCTTTTTGTTTCCTTCTTTGGTTAATAAATTCCCATGCTTAGTTTCCTCATTTTTATTTGTTCTATCCTTTTCCCATCTCCGTTTTATATTCTTTCTTTCTTCTTTCACATATTTCTTTGAAATTTGCTTTTACTTTTGTATTGTTCTATCTCTATCTTTCCTGTTTTCCAGCCTTCGTCTTCCTTTCCTCACTTCTCTTTCACATCAAACTATATGATGGTTAATATACGATACATTTTCGTAATCGCATAATAAAATGTAAATTTTAAATGTATGACAAAAAAATAAAGTTGATGATGAGTGCCAAAAGACAAAACGTTGTATTTCGAATTTAAAACACCACAATGAGACGTAATAAGTATAATAGAAAGTGTTAATGGGTTGCATTTCAATGTCCGAACGCAATCGGATTTTTTAATATAAAAAGCCATTTTACTGAGTGTCACACACACGCAACCTTGCTCAATTTAATCAACTTTGTTTCTCTTCAAATAGCAGAAATCCCCATGCTTGAGTTCTGACAAACGGATCAACAACTATAATATTAAATTATAATTTATTGTAAAAAACAATTTTTGAATAAGTTAAAAACATCTTAGTTCTGTGAATCAACACAAACAGTAATTTATTTTTGCTGGCAGTTTCATGCAAACAATTTAAAACTCAGCAAATATGCTATCAGTTCTGCTTATTTAGAAACTAAACTATAAACATTTTTTAATTTCTACAGATAAAGTGATATTTTTATAAACAATGTAGGTTTCCAAACGGTTCACTTTTCGTAACTAGTTACGAAAGGTACCGTTTCTAGCTACTGTCAGATTGTTTTGATATCAGTATTGAAATGGTAACCATGGTAACATCGCTCACAATCGATTAGAATTTGAATTCAAAAGTTTTAATTTTTCTTAATTTTTTTTTTTAAATTAGAAAAACATTGTATGTTACACATAACAGAAACATGATGTTTTGTGTAACATTTGTTACAAAAATCATGCATTTTGTCACTGTAACATAAAAACTACCTATATCAATATTGTTTTGGTACCGTTTGAGACAGTTATTCTTTGAACTCAACCTCCTCACCTAGAAGGTTAAGAACTTTAAAATTAGTTTTGTTTATATGTATTTTTGGTGCGCTTCTATAATATACTTTTTGGATCTCTATGCCTACATTCCTAGTGAAATGCGTCCATTTATAATTTCTGGGAGAAGGAGGAAATGTATAATAGTTCATAAAAACTTTATTGCGTTCTTACCAAGATTCCGTTTTAAAAGATAGTAAGGTTAGTTAATGTCTGCAAGGCGGTTTTACTAATACATTTAGGGACAAAGAATGTAAGCAGAGTTTTTGGAAAAGATAAGGTGGTATACTCATGAAATTTAAAACTTGGACACCCACAATTTCTGTAAACAAAAGTTTGCACATTGTGAAGCGGGCTTAAGGGTATCATTTACAATTCTGCACAGCAGGTAGTCTCAGCAGGGGTTATTTTATAGAAAGACTGTAGAATGAATCATTACACTAAGCACGTTTTCGAAAATAGGTAATTTACGTTGCTTACTTAATTTTTTTTCTTTAAAGAATATATTTGAAGGTATCGCTAATTAAACACCATAGCTCGATTAATTATCGAATCAAAAATTTGTTTAGGAAATGTTTTATAAAATAAAATTAAAAATAATTTTGGTTTAAAAACGTCTACAAGCAATAACTTTTAAATTAAATCAAAAAATTAAACATGGTCATTTAAGTTCACTGATTATTACTTATTTTTAAATAAATCTAACCTATTAATTATTGTAAGTTAAAAAAGTCATTAAACTCTCTATTCATAATATTTTTAGTCCCCAAATAATGTATATTCATGACGTTTTAAATTTTTTTCTGTAGTTAATATAAAAAGTGAAAATAAAAACTAAGGCAATTCTTATTGTCAACGTACATATTTAGTTTTTTTTGGCCGCGGAATTTATTACATAAATATAATTAAGATGCCAAGTTATAATTTAAAAATTAAATGAAAACTTTTTTTTTAAATAAAGATATTACTATATAATTAAATATAAGAAATCAATAAGGGGTGTGACCCGCCAAAATTATTGATACATTCTTGGAGGCGTCTGCTTATTGACGCTCTCAAGGTATCAATATAATTAATATTAATCGTTCCATGCGGTATCAATGGCTGCAATTAGTGCATTACGGTTTACATGATATAAAATTTGGCCCTTGTTGTCTTTGGATAACAACAAGTATTCGAGCCCAAACATTTTCGATAATGTTAAAATCTGGGCTTTTTATTTCTAAAGGGTAACAGCTCCAAGTTATTTGCTTGGGTCTAGTTGCGCCCAACCTGCGAAGTATAAGGTCATCATATCCCGGATAGTTAATTATCGAATGTTCCAAGAAAATATGTGTAAATAGTAAATGGAATCTACTAACGTAACGTTAAGTCGTTAATTATAGTTACATAACTCTCCTTTCATAAGATGCCATTCATATTAATATGCTTATTGTAAAGCTTCGTACACACCTAAACAACAAACCGAGGAACAAACAGAACAACGAAACCGAAACAACAATTTGAACATTAATTTGGACGGTGCTACGTACGAATTTGCAGAACAGATTCGCAAGTCCTGATTGTTCCCCGAACGGATTGCGGCGTTCCCAGCAACTTGTCGGTTTTTTTCTCTCCGACATCAAAGAAAATGCGCGCGAATGCAATTGCAGGTTTAGACGAATCTAAACAAAACGGCGAACAAACTTATGCGGGGAAAATTAAATTATTTATTTTTTGTTCTCCCTTTTGTGGGTTTGTTGTGTTTTAGCATAATATTGTAGGTTGACAGAAGAAAAAATTTTTAAATTAATCAATGTTTAAGAATGCAAGAAAAAATGATGTCCTATTAGCATCATTTGGGCGGGAAATTTATAAAAAAAGCGAGTAAATTATAATTTCTTACTCTTCGTTTGTGCGTAAAGAAATTTGGTTGGCACTATCTTCTTGTTTTCCGCAATCTTCTCTTCTCAATAATAAATATATATGAACTGAAAACTACTGAAAATAATTATGGGAACAGCACAAACGTTTCGTTTGTTGTTCGGAATGTGGAAATCATGAAAGATTGCTTTGTCGTTCCTGTTTGACTTTCGGTTCGTTGTTATGTTTGTTGCTGGTTTTTATTTGTTCAGGGTGCATTTACGAAGCTTTGACAAATCTCAGCAACATTTTTTTTAGAATAAAGATTCGTTTGTGATGTAATAATAAAAACACAAATTTATATCATACATCAAATTTATGACAACCAAAAACCAAGAACTGTATGTTATTGCTAAGAAATTATTAAGGAAAAGGCTCAATTGCAGTGTAAATATTTTTTTACAATTAAATAATTTTCGAAAGTTTATAAAGTCCTCTATTGTGATCCAATATTTAAAAAAATCCTGTCCATTAGCATTATATATGAAATGGGTTTTACTTTATGAATAACTTTCAATAACAATAGAATGAACTTGGTTTAATTTACACTTACTTTGAGTCATATTGCTCTAAGGGTTGTTACATTGGTCATTAGAAGCATGTAATAAATAAACAATTACCTACTGTTTCAGAAGGGTAGTGTGAACCAATAAATAAAGTAAGAAATGTAAATTCCATTTTAGTTTAAAATTTCGGGGTGCTGTGAAAATGCCACCTCATCTGGGTGCTGATTTGAAAGCGCTGGATTGTTTCGGAATTAGCGGCGGGTTGTAGCGTGCGTGAAATTTCACGTATGTTAGATATACCAAAAGCACCGTAGGGCATTACCGAGTCAAATGGAATCTTGAACACACTGGGGAAAGAGCCATCGGAAGTGGTAGACCTAAAGTATCCACACGTGCTCAAGATCTCGAGTTGTTTCATTACGTAACAGAACAACCATTTGCTACATACTCCAGGGCTATCAGCAGGATACACATTTTCCCGGATGCCGTATAACTGCACAAAAAGATTAAAGGAGATGAGAATAAAGAAGTATAATGCTGCTGCGGAAAAAAGAAGTTCTCAGTGACGAAAATATGAGACGTCGTCTGGAATTTGCAAGACGATATGTGAACGAACCTTTGAAATTGTTGAAATCCAGGCGATTTTTAGCGACGAAAAAACGTTCAATAGCCGCGGGAACGATGGACCACTAAAAGTTTTTAGAATGGAAAAAAACTCGTTACGAAAATAATCACAATATATCCCTAAAAACGAAGTGGTTATTTTTCTGTGAATGTGTAGGGTTGGGTTAGCGCGCGGGGTCCAGGAGTTTTGTTGGGCTATGACGATGGACGTCTTAATTCTGCTGCGTATTTAGATATTTTTAGAAACTATTATAAGAACCTTCAGTCGAAGTGTTTTATCCAGACGAAGATATATTTTTTCCAACAAGTAAGTATTCTTATTTCACTATACTTTCTCAAAAAAAACTAGTTCGGGATCTGTTGAATTAACATTTTCATAATGTATTTTTTGCTGTTAAAGGACAACGCCCCTATTTATACCCGTGAGTTGTGCCTCCTTGGATACAAGAAAATAACTTGGAGCTGCTACCCTGGCCAGCAAGAAGCCCAGATTTTAACATTATCGAAAATGTTTAGCCTCAAATACTTGCTGTTATCCCGAAAACAACAACAAAGGCCATAATTTTATACCAGTAAAATGTAATGCACTAATTGCAGCCATTGATACCATGGGGAAACGATCAATAATAATTATATTGGTTCTTGATAGCGTTCAATGAGCAAGACGCCTCTAAGAATGTATCAATAATAATTGAGGTCACACCCATTATTAATGTCTTATATTTATTTATATAGTAATACCTTTATTGGGGTAAAGTAAAAAGTTTTCATTTAATTTTTTAAACTATAACTTGGTATATTAATTATAATTGTATGTAATAAATTCTTCTCAAAAAACAAAATATATGCATTGACATAACAATTGCCTTAGTTTTATTTACACTTTTTATATTAACTACAGAAAAAATGAAACGTCATAAAATATACACATTTGTAAGGACTAAAATTATTATGAATAGAGAGTTTAATGATTTTTTTTTTTAATAACATACAATAATTAGTAGGTTAGATTTATTTAAAAATAAATAATAATCAGTCAACCCAAATAACCTGTTTAGTTTTTTGATTTAATTTAAAAGTTATTGCTTGTAGAATTTTTTTAAATTTAAATTATTTCTAATTTTATTTTGTAAACATTTTCTAAACAATAATTGATTGGATAATTAATCGAACTATGGTGTTTAATTAGCGATACCTTCAAATATATTCTTTAAAGAAAAAATTAAAGTAAGCAACGTAAATTACCTATTTTCTAAAAACGTGCTTAGTGTAATGATTCATTCTACAGTCCTTCTATAAGATAACCTCTTGCAGAGACTACCTAGCTGTTAGAATTGTAAATGATACCCTTAAGCCTGCTTCATAATGTGCAAACTTTGTTTACAGAAATTGTGAGGTGTCCAAATTTTAAATTTCATGAGTAAAAAAAAAAAAAGGAGCTTACCGTGGAAGGTGTGTTTAAATACTGTATTTTTGATTAAAATCCTTTTATAACTCCAAAAAAAAAAAAAAAAAAAAAAAAAAAAAAAAAAAAAAAAAAAAAAAAAAAAAAAAAAAAAAAAAAAAAAAAAAAAAAAAAAAAAAAAAAAAAAAAAAAAAAAATAAAAAAAAAAAAAATTTAAAAAAAAAAAAAAGAAAAAAAAAAAAAAAACAAATAAAAAAAAAAAAAAAAAAAAAAAAAAAAAAAAAAAAAAAAAAAAAAAAAAAACAAGAAAAAAAAAAAAGAAAAAAAACAAAAAAAAAAAAAAAAACGAAAAAACTACTTGAAAAAAAACTGAATGGCGAAAACCGGGAATCGCTATCGTCTTTTTTGTTTTCGAGCTATAAGCAAAAGTTCGATTTTTAACTTTTCGTTGAATGTCGATATCTCGGTTGTTGTGAAGTTACAGAAAAATATTAGCACGTTCTTCAAACACTTTTTAATGGCAATAAAAATGAGCCGACTGAATTTTAAATATCTTCGTTGGTTCTCGATTTATGATATAAAGTTGTGTTTTTTTAAATGGAAACTATAGTTGGCTATGACATATTTAAATAGCGCTTTTTGTCCTCTTTTCAACAATGTAGGGTCTATAATTTCCGTTTTGTCTCTTTTTATTAAAAAATGTTAAATTAATACTTTAAGAGAGGAAAATTAAATTTAAGGACTTAATTCAAGATACAAATTTTAAATAATAGCAATAATTATTAACTTAAGTATTCAAACTGATGTCCATTATTAATATGTTCTTTTGCGTAAACGATATAGAAAGACTTTGATTATTGATTAAAATATAACTTATTAACAGCAAACTAGAAGATTATCTATATTATTTTAAACCAGCAAACAATCGTCTATTATACTATCAATTTTTCGAAAATTATTTTAAATCATCACTGTATAATAGGTGATTACAATTTTTGATAAATAAGTGGTACATGGAAATTCTAAAGCAATTAATTTTTAATAAGAATACGATTGTGTATATGGAATTGATTTGAGAGTGTTCCTTGATATATTTTATTAATTTTGAATAGTAGAGTAATAAAGCATTTATCAATGAAACATGAAACCATCTGAAACACAAAATAATTTATTAGCCATAATTTTGTTGGTTAAATTATGAATTGTAGATCCATCATCTTGTTTTGTAAATAGTTTGAAAGAAATTAGGGAATAAATAAACGGTATTCAATAATTATATGACGATGAATACATATTCAATGGTAATGAATAATATGGTTTTCCGTCGACCTCATTATAAAATTGAGTTTTACGTACTCCCTGAATAATCATAAAGTAACACTTTTTAACTGTAATACTTTTCGTCCGCAAACACTTTTCATCCGCAAACATCTGTCAATGTCAATTATTATTTTATGTCAAATTAAATAAAGTCGAAGTAACCAGTATGAAAATCCATTTTTAAGAAAGGATGAATTTAGTGACTACATAGGATATTACAGTACTTTAGGTACATACTGAAACATTTTAGATACTGTAGAATATTGCTTGTTTACTTCCATTTATAACCTCAATTTTTCAATCCCACACAACTTTGAACAAAAACAGTTTGTTGTTCAAATTACAAGTAAATGATTTTAAGTGCTTTGAAATGATATCAATAAATTGTTTATAGTTTCTACAATGTGCGAAGCATATAGAAGAGCCTGGTTGTAATCTCACAATACTCGATATATTGTTTTCAATATGTAACACTTTAACTTCTTTAAAGTTATTCATTTATAAGGTAAGACAGAATTCATACGACTTGAGATTGCTTTAGACAATTTTATTAGGTAACATTTGATACAGAAGCGGAGTTCCGATACAAAAATTTTCACGATCATAAAATACAAAAAACTTACAGTAGAAGTGAGTTAATTATGGGTACCTTTCTATTACTGTATTTGATTGATGTAAATAAGTAATAATGCTAATGGAAAACACAAGAACAGTAATTACTTGTGAAAATCATTTGAATATTGATTCTGTCGCAGGAAAAAACAAAAATATAATCATATAAGCCATCAACATTACTGGGTTGAAGATTTATTCTGTACACAAAAACAAGGTGATTTCACAGTTTTCAATAAGCTGAAAGAAGATTATTACATTTTTTGAAACATTTTCGAGTAAATCAAAAACTACGTTTGCATACTTTCTTACGGTCAGGCAATATTTTTATTGAATATAAAATGATTATAAGTCTGACCACGGTACAAACTCAGTATATATAACTATTATATGTCCAATTAGTAAGAATCGACTTTAATGTGTTTAATAGGAGAAACTTCATTACATCTTTGATCATAAACAATTAAAGAAATGCATTAATTTTGAGGGTAGGCTTCAACTATAACTACATTTTTAAATATACTTCAAAATAACACTACCTAAATGTAATTTTTATTATTTTAATAAATTATAAAAAGTACATGTTTTACCTATTACCTATCATAATCAAGTGCTCTTACAAAAATTATGTGATTGTTGTAAACAAATGCTTTATCGGTACAATATTCGAACGCGGAAAGCTTTTATTTCCTTTAATAAATTTTGACACAAATGTTACAATACTGAACGGTGAAGTGAACATTAGGTACAGTAAAATCAGAACAAACGTAAAATTTTTATTTAAAATTACTAAACATTTTGTTTTCAGTAAACGGTAATCAATAGAAAATTAATTAATTTAAGGTCAACGGAAAATTAATATGTACTCGGAAAAAGTGCTTTTTAATAACCTCGCTCAGTTTGCTTGCCTCGGCTAACGCCTCGGCCAGCAAATTCAGTCTCGTACATAAAAGTGCACTTTTTGTCCTTGTTACATAAATAACTATTTTTTAGCTGATTTACGTACTTTTTAAAGTATGTGTACGTTCTCGAGTTTTTAATCTATAATTATAGCTTTGAAGATAACTAGCAATAAATAAAAAATTGAAACTATACATAAGATCAATTGAAAAACAAATATTTGTTTAATTATATTACAATAATTTAACATTGTACAAGTAATGGATCAATTATTATCTATTAAACCTTATTAAACGCAATATTTTGTTGTTCCAGGGAGGAGCTACATACTTCTGAGACCACTAGAGCGTAATTTTAGTTGCCTTTTTTTTTATCCTACAAATTACGCTGCATTCGGTTTTAGTTAGGGGAACCGAATTTACATGACATAAAAGACGCAATTCACAACTCACAAAATTACGCTTATTTGGATTCAGTGTAAATGTATCGGTAAGTTTTCTTAGGTTATTGAGATACTATGTTTAATTCAAATTAGATAACCAAAGCAGAAAGATTATTGATTCAATTAGAGTCTCTCATTTTGCATATAACAGTGTATTTGCGGAATAACTAGAATTCTAAAGCGTACAAATATGACATTTTATTGACACATATTTAGTGTAGTGGAAAACACTGCAGCTAAACAAAGGCATCAAATTCAGTTATATGCATTCAGGGTTACATGTATAAATGAAGGTTAATAATAATTTTTGTTAGGTACACTTACATTAAGGGGCAATTGGTATTATTCAGTCTATCTTATTTTAATTAAATGTTGCACAAGATGGTTCAAAAACATGCATTACAAATAAATTCTTTTGTATACTTTTCAAAAATACGAGTTTATTTAAATTTAAATTAGCAATAAAATTTAAAACAATTTTCTATTTTTGTTTTGTATTACACCGTTTCCAATTATATTTTAATTTAACGAAGTGTTTAAACTTTAAAATCTTTAAACTATAAGTTTTGCGACTCGTTTATTCAGTTGACAGCACTCTCACTCCTGAAGAGCCCCAAAAGGACGAAATAGCTGTCGATTGATTCTCAGTGTTTGTTTGCTATTATACAACCTCTTGCGAACTTACAGCAGAGGAGTCGAGATTTTTTTTTTACTAACACTTATGTTGGCTATAATTATCGAAGGATCGATTTATGTAACTTCTTTTACATACCTGTCGACAAAGTTGTGAAATCTTTGTTGTGTCTGGTGCAAGTTTTTTTAAATCTTATTAAAGATCGCAAATCAATTTGCTTCATTAGAATTCCAAAATTGTGTATATAAAAGAATAACAGATAATGCTATAATAATATAGGCTAATCCAGCCGGAGTCATTATTGAAATAAAAACCGTCTTCCGTGATTAAACAGTATCAAAATAGTAACCTTAGTTGGCAACGGGAAAGTTTAAGGTAGACCACTGAAAGTTAGATAATCGACTTGTCAACTAAGCTAGATTTTATAAATTAGAAGAATACCTTCGTATATATAAAAAAAATTGGCATGGGTTGTTATCCTCGATACTGATTAGTTCAAGTTTACAGAACAGACGCTTTTATTGCCAAATCCTCTTTCTTAATTAGTGGAAAAGTCAAATAGATTATAGATATCAACAAACAACTTCAATCTGACCGCGGTTTCAAACTTTCACCTTTGTGGGTTCCAATCGTTAATTATTCTTGACAATTCTTCTTTATTATATACGGAGGTATTTTCGTAATTACTCAAGCTTCTTTCAGTCACGAATCTGGTTTGGTGTACAAGTTGATTGCGTGACTTTTAACAGTCTACCATGTTTGTTTCAAGTTTCTCGTCCAAATGAAGTCACTTATGATACTGTGTGAAACTTGGCAACTATGGTCATCATGTTTACTTTCAAAAATTCTTACATATGTAAAAGCATTAAATATTCACATTTATTGTTTTATTGAAATACCTATAATGAATAATTTACAATATAATCTTTCGTGGCCAGTATGCCTGCTACTGCCGAAGATAATTCACTCATGCGCTGTTGTGAGACGTATTTCACTTTTATATTATCATGGAATTTAGAATGTATAGTAGTAGTCTAAATTCTATAGTGTGTTGCCAGATCGACTTTATAAAGTAAAAAAATTCTTGTTTTTGGTTTCTCAGAAAATGTCACTTTTGATTATTTGCCCTGCTTGTTTTCAAGCCCCCAAAACACAAATTACTTTTTATTTAACTCAAACTGTTCTTGAGATAATATCAATTCTTTTTTACTTAAACTTAGACTTTTCTCGTAATTTTTAAAAGTAATTCTAGTAGACGGATTTTATTTGAAAATACGATTACCAGCAGATGGTCTATTTTATGACCATCGAGAAGTCCTGATCTCACAATAATAGACTTTTTTCTGTGAACTCGTTTTGTGTACAGTAAGCCACTAGACAATGATGAAGAGCAATTAAAAAACAAGAGACAAAAAAAGAGCATTATTTGAATAGTAAATTTAGTTTAGCTTTTTGAGAATTTTATTTCATTTTACCATTATTGGTTAAATTTATTAAATAAAACCAACCCAATTTGAATATGTTTAGTAAGAAAATAATTTTGTCTCGACAACCGTTCGAGTTACATAAAAAGTAATTAGGGTTTTGGTAGAAATCTAACGCTTTTTCTAAACATTGTTTTCATAACAAATGTAAAACAACTTATTTAAAAATTGCCATGTGGAAGTGAAAATAATACGACGCACGCGATTGTTTTGCTCAATGGATTATGACACGTAAATATGATAACTATAAAGAAGTATCAAATAATTGTGAAATACTTTTTTTACCCAATAGTGTAACGGATGTTCAAATAATAATAATTTCTTTAACAAACTAGTAAGCTAATACAAAGTTTTCATTTCTGTCAAATTTTAGGTTGTACTTATATCACGTTATATCACCACGCCACTACGCTTTGTTTTGCTGTAATTTAGGGTACTTTAAAAATAATTAAATCAATTTAATTCCACGGCCTGCCCCACCCAGTTTTTTGTTTGAATATCCCCTGAGAGTCTATTGCTTTGCAGTAAAATGTTAAATCTGTCGTTCAACTGTACTATTGCTGACAAGTAAAGATCATCACTGTTTTATAACAAACTACGAGCACTTTGCACATTCAATTTCAACTGCCACTTAATTTTCTCAATCAAAGTCTCAAAAAATCATGATTTCAACTTTCGTTGATAATAAATTCGAGCGTTGAATTGAGGTTTTTACTCATTTCTTACGAATTTAAATATCTATTTTACCGTATAAACTTCTATTTGATATAATTAATAATTGTTTTTTATTACAAAATTAGTTATTTATTATCATTTTGCTTGTTGTCTAGCGGCCGAGGTAAGAATGTTTAAAATATTGCCATTTTGACATATTTATTGAATATATTAATTTTGTCCGAAGATGACTATTAATGTAAAATAGTCAAAACCGGTCACAATAATTAAATAATAAAAAATATTCGAATTTGACATTCAAATAATTTAATATAATTACCGTTTTATAGTTGACAACCGAAAAAAGAAACATTTGTTGACATGTACTCACCTTTTTTTATAAATTAAAAGAAAAAATGTGAAATACAAAAAATCAAAATAATCTACAAATTACAAATTTTGGGTTTTTGGTGCAAAATTCATTAAGTAAAATATTCTTTCAACACACAGCGGTACACTTTTATTAATAAAAGTCTTTTCCCAAAACTGTGGGATTACCTATTACTTTGAGAAGTTGTTTAAATCTGCAAAGTTTTTACAATTCATAATTTTTGCTGTAGAAAGTGCATATTGAGTGAACCATACTTTTTTTTTACATTTTGTTACGTGGTACCGTACAAAATTGAGATAAGGCATTATTAGAAAAACATTTTGCGTTATCGGAGACTAGTACTCTACAAGGACCGTATGTCGAAAACAATTCAGTGAAACATTTTATTGTAACAGCGCTTTGTTGAATAAACCTTTAACCATTTTCAAAATGCATCCACACAAACCAACATGAATCGGTAACCACCTTCAGATGATTAATACTAAATAGAAAATACATATTTGTATCCTGGGTTTACAATAAATACATTTAATTATATGTTTGTATGGAACGGTTTTATTAACATACGTAGTCAATTAATAAAATTATGCATTGGCCAATACTTATTTAATTGTTATAGTAGAATAAAGTGGATACAAATATTCTAACAATAACTTATTCGACGATTTTACTAGTTTCGACTATGATAAATTAGGCAAGTCATCTTCAGAAACTGTAAAAAGGCATTATGCGTAAGTGACTTCTAAAACTAGAAGTTGTATATTAAATTTCTTGTTAAAAGCACATGGCATGAAAAGCTTACCTAATTAATAAAATATGTAGATAACAAATTGGTAATTATTTAAAAAATTAACATTATTGTATACTTATAACACAGTAGATTAATATAAAAAGATTAACATCTTAAAATGTTTTTAAATTTAAATCTGCGCGACCTATAAAATGGTGTGAGTACCATCCTATAGTTCAAACAGTAATGAATCGGAAGAAAAATTATGGTATAATTTACCAGTGTTGTAAACTTAAATTGCTAAAGAACTAAAACTAATTTAATTTAAATATTGACAGGTGGGAGGTTGTATTAAATTTACAACGTTCGATTTTCATGAAGAATTCTTATTAATCGCATACATTAGTTTCCATTGCGGGAAGGTGAAAGTGGGAAATTTTGAATGCGCAAGACACAATTAAATAATTTGAATTTACCACGTAACACTCTCCCTCGCGAAAAAAAGCAAAGCGCACAAATGTTAGAAGGCAATAATTTTATTTAAGTATGGGGATCATTATAAGGCTTGAGGAACTTAATATGAGGTTTAAAAGTTTCGTTTGTTTCCGGGTCCTCCAGGATAATAGAGACAGGTGTAGTAAAATTTTGGATTATTTTGGGGAATTCGACAAGCTTTCGTATCTCCTTATAATCCTAGCGCTAATCTTAGTGAGAGATGCAATCAAAATCTCAAGTATAATTTAACATTAATGATAAAACAGTACTCGTTACAACACAAGCGTTGGGAGTTGGGATCAGGTTCTTCCGTTTTTTGTCTTAAATTATAATAGTACATATCATGAAACTATTGGCACTTCTCCTCCGGCATCTATATTTTTAAATAAAGAAATCTCTACCTGTCTAGACCATTTGTGGAACCTTCAGTCGTTTTTAAACGAATTACTTTGACACTGTTAATTCACATGTTCTTACTTATACGTGGGTTTTAGATTAAGTATTTAAGTTATATATCCTTAATTACTTACGACAGGAGGCAAATCATTGATCTCGTATATGAAGACCTCAATCGAATTCCGAATTAATTACTACGGGAGCCAAATCATTGAGTTTGGATATCTATCAATAACAGCGAGAAGATAGTTACCTATTATAGCTGAGTGAAGGGTTCATCCCGAAGATAACCTGCACCGATACGAGGATCGTTTAATGCGTATACTTTTAATATTAGTTTGCTCGTTTCCTAACTTTAGATTTAAGTTTGTACTAATAAATAATCTGCATACAAATTAATTACTGAATTTTTCATTTCTTCAATTTAAGTAAATTGTTACCTTATTGAAGATAAGGTAACAATTTTTTTAATTTTTGAGAGCCTCTAACCGTTTATTTAGAATTCTTTTTATAATTTGGTCTATTATTAAATTAATCATAAATATGGTCATACGTTTTTTAGTATAAGCTCAATTAAAAATATTTTCTCTATTTTGCATATACAATGAATATTTTGTGAAACTGTTTTGACAAAAAACAGCATCACAAAGTAATTTTTTGTGCAACTGAAAGTAGTATTTTTATGTTGCCAGATCAAAGCATTGTAACTTCTAACCTCAACGTGTATCATGCTTTATCTCTTTGTTTTAAGATTTTCTCTTTGATTCTGTGCTACATTCGATTATACATTCAGTATAATACACCATTCAAATCTATACAAATTACGGTATTCAGGTATTCACGTAACTTTTTTTTATTACATAAACCTGTAATAGTTTTACTCATAAAACATAGAAGGTGAATAACAAATTTAAACTTGACTTCTAAAATAAGATAATGAACAATAAAAAATTACTATAAATAGTTTACAATAAAGAAGCTTTGACATATCCCTCTGCAATTGTCGATGACTTTCAGGCCCCATGTTTTTTAATCAGTAAGTAAATCGCTTCCTTGATTTGCAAGATGCGATGCAGAAGAGCGACGAAAACAGTGGCCAGTATACGTTTCATATTTAAATAGCTTCAAGAATTTTGCTATGTTTTTAGGTACTTCACCAATCTTATTAATACTCATTGGTGATACAGTACATCGACCTCTACGGTAAGTTAAAAAAATCTGTCCTGTGAAGTATGGGATGGTCTTAATTGAATATATTTTTTAAAGAGGCCAATCCAAGAATTTTCTGTAATGACAAATAGACGAGATGTATTAGTTTTCTTTTGCATGAACAGTAAAATGAATTACATCAGATTTGAGCTGCACATTCATCATCGTCATACGAGTCAGCTCATCCCGTATACATGCTTCACAATACCCCATGATTAATATAGCCTAAATAGAAGTAAATTTAAAATTTGTAACTTAAAATATAACGTAGGGCATTACCTTCATTGCCAAGAAAGTACAATCGTCAGCCTCGTTAAAAAATTTAATAATATCATCGTACTGTAAAATACTTGATTTTTTGGTTAATAATTTTCTGATTTCCTTTTCAAAAAAGCAATTACTTTTAAATACTTAAAAATGTCAATATTTTTATTTATTTATTTATTCGTATGGTACATTACACAAATATTGTATTGTGATGTAAGTGTTATGTATGGTGCCCTAGAAGATCAGTATAAACCTGTATAGTGTGGTGACGAAATCGTGTGCAATAGTGGATTGGTTTGTCTTGGTAAAGCATTTACTTCAAGGTTTACGAAAACCACTAAAACCTAAACATGCCAACCCTTACCCACCCTAGTATTCACATGTAATAATATTAATTAAGTGTGTAAACATTATAGAAGGTAAATAAGAACATAAAATATAACACCACAGCCATTGCATGACGACATATAATGAACCGGTCCAAGCGCCAGTCACGACAATGACAAAAAAAATAGTAGGTTAAAGAAATAGCAAAACAAAATAATGGAAAAACAAATAATCAAGACAAGAATACAAAACATTGCTGAACTTCAGATGTCCTTCAGATTGTAAGCCATAATATTGCTTCATCCGTTAAATTATAAATGTGTTGGAAACCCTCCTTTAAACTTCGTTAATTGACAATCCTCTACCATATGTGTAACGGCCTCTGGTTCGTTTCCACAGTCACAATTTGGATTAGAAATCGCACCCCATTTGAACAACATAGAGTTGCATTTTGAATGGCCTGTTCTTATGCGATTTACTTTTGAACAAATTTTTCTTTTTTGATTCAAGCCCGGGACTTCTATTGTTGGATCATCAATGAGATGTTTATTGAAAAATCAACTCCAAACCATAATTTTTTCTACTCTTCAACTTTAGAAAAAGCCGTACTTAAGTAGTCTTGCAACCATATAGGACTTCGAGATTTAAATCTTTTAGCAGGAGGGTTCTCAAAGTCATTCCAAATTGGCAACTTTTTGTTATGTTGGCATTTATCCCATTCTCGTTTTAACGCAGCTTTTCGTCGAATGTTTGATGGAGTAACATTACAAAGAATAGTAAGCCAATCGAGAGGAGTAGATTTAATGGTTGCACTAATTAATTTTTATTAATTGAGAGACATGATCGGAGCATGGAGTAATTTGACCACATTGTCGATGCTTTCTATGTTTTACTCATTATTTCGAAGTATGCTAATACAATATTTTCGTTGATATTGGTCGCGTTACAAAAATACAAAAATTTTGATATTCTTTTTCGTATTTAGGTTTGGATTTAGTAGGTAACAATTTGTGGATTGCATTATTGGTAATTTCATGTAACTCTGGAGAAGTACAGGAAGATTCGTCCAAATTGTGAATAGAATCCATTCTTGAGAACAAGGATAAAGTTTCAAGAAAGTAAGGCGATATTAATTTTATACTTACATATTTAAATAAAAACTTTTGTTGCGTACCTACCTAATTAACAACAATAATCTTAGAACCACAATTTACTAATGTCAACAATTTAAATTTCAAATTGCATAGTAGGCAAGTGCTCGTCACTGTTACCAACTGAAATATGTATATACAAAAATTGCTGCTACATGTTACAATTTTTATCAGTAAATAAAAGCACATTAAAGCGAAATAGAGAAAGTATTATGAAAAACATGTGTTACAATGACTACTTGAAATGCTCGTCTATTGCAAACTTACTCGCATTACAATACTTGTCATTGTAATACTGGTTTTACAATATACTATTGCTTAACTAATAGTGGAGTCAAGTAGGTGAAAAAAAGACGATTTGCGAAAATATCGGTTAAAGCTAAGCGATCTGGCACAAAATGTTTGTTTTGGTAGAAATAACAGCACCCTTGAGTTTTCCCTATCAACGTTTAGGACAACACCCTCTTTTTTTAAAAAGTGATTTTTTTACCCTTTTTTGGGGTACTTTTGACTTTAAAAATTATTTTGACCTACTTTCCCTTGGAGTTAAGGCACCAGATTTGCACCCTTTCATTATCAATGTTCAAGGAACATTTTGGTTTAAGGTACACTTCCCTCTGTTCATCCCTCCTCTTGTTATGTATATGTATATACAAAAAAACACGGAAAAATTCAATGGCGTGTAACTCGGTCAAATATTGACAGATTGAGTTGAAATTTTTAGGAAAGGTAGTCATTATGATCTACAAAATTAAATAGTTTTGCCAATATTTAACTTTTACTCGAATTTTGACTATTTTATCAAAATGCTCCCTAGTTTGTCCAAATGGTCGTTGGAAAAAAAACATTTTTTTTATATACTTTTACGTGGTATAACTCAAATTTGCTATTTATGATACATACAGTCTGTCTGCGGATTGAGTTGGAAAGAGAAGAAACATTTTTATTATTAATTTTACAGCAAAAAAGTCATTCTTTATAAAAAGTTCTGCTTGTCGAAAAATTATATTTGCAATATATAAATCTAAAATCAGATAAACGTAGCTTAAAATAAATGAAGAAAACGTGCAAAAGCTTTAGGAAAGGAGTGCCATTATCTATCATGTTAGGATACAATTTTAAATAAAAAAGTTTTTTATAATCTGAAGCGAAGTCTAAATACAAAATTTGATTAATGAATTTAGAGTTTTTGGTTTTCTATTGTATAATTTTTAAGTTTAAATTTAAAATCATATATTCACGACAATTGATAAAGTTTGTTAGGTGCCATTGTACAGCAGGATAGTTGCCCTGCCCATTGCACACTTTTGGTACAACAGTAGTTAACACATTACTTTGGTAACGATGGATGGGAAGATTTTGACCAATTCATTTTCTTGTGAGATCACTTGATCTGACACCCATTGATTTTTTTCTGTGGGGTATTTTAAAACAAAAGGTTTATGCCAATGACCTGCCGCATTACCTCGAAGTCCTTGAAGAAAGAATACGGGATGCGGTAAATGAAATAAATGTACCCTCAACGATTTGTAAAGTCTACGGTAATTTTATTCAAAAGATGAAAAAGATGTTGGGGTTGGGGATCTTGCTTAATAATTTTTATAAAATAATGTTTGAATAGGAACAATGTGTCCTGAGAAGATATGAATTTTGTTGTTAACTTTCATTTCAAATTTTGCATTTAGACATGGTTTTAGATTTTAAACAATTTTTTCAGCTAAAATTTTACCCAAAAATGATAAATAATGGCACTTCTCTTTTGAAGCATTTTTACATTTTCTTAATTTATTAACACTACGTTCATCTGATCTTAGATTCAAATATTGCAAATACACTTTTTTGACAAACAGAACTTTCTATAAAGAATTATTTTTTGGCGTAAAATCAATAATAAAAATTTTTCTATTCTTTCAACTCAATCCGCGACACACTGTATATACCGTAAACAGCGAATTCTGAAGTCGCGTTTAAGTTAGATAAAATTTGAGTTATATCACGTCAAAGTACATAAAGAAAGCTACATTTTGGTTTTTCCATTTTTTCTACGACTATTTGAACAAAACTTGAGAGGATTTTGAAAAATAGTCACAATTCGACTAAAAGTTAAATATTTGACAATATTATTTAATGTTTTTAGTTAATATTTAGCATGCTGTTTGTAGTCCATAATGACAACTTTCCCTAAAATTTTCAGCTCTGTTGATATTTGACCGAGTTACACGCGATTGAATTTATCCGTGTTTTTTTGTCTTCCTTGCAGATGGAGGTTGTTTCAAAAACACCTAGAAGGAAAACACCTTGTATTACAACTACTTTTTAGCTACGATTACACGAGGTTAACATCACCAACTTATCATAGATTAATACTGGTATATACATGAGAAGCACACATATATGTCGTAAATCAAGTTCAATTGTTCTCATTCCTAAAGAGAATTGACTTTTGTCACTAATTACTTCGTTTGTCGAAAAGTTTTCAAAGCGTTAGTACTTTCCAACTAGTTGTTGGCAAGAAAGTTTTATCATTGGACTACAATTTCTTTATGAGACTCGGAATGAAGCACTTCCATTTTCAAAATCATGTATTAAAAAATACATTTTGAACATTATTTTTTTTTGACTTTTAGTTAATTACTTGTAGAGGGTTTATTTAAAACATTCGGCCTTTAAAACACAACAGCTTGGGAAGGGTTAAAATACACTAACATACAGTATTTTGTTCGACCGAGAAATTATATTATTTAACAATCGACTTACTTTTATTTAAAATCTTAGATTAATTTGCTAAAACAAACTAAAATTTATATACACAAATCAACATAATCTAAAGATACTCGTATATCTTATTTGCGCGAAAAAAAAATTTTTGCATCTTTTTTCCAAATTTTGTCTTGAAGAAATGTAAAGTAAACTATTAGTGAAATAAACTTAAATTAATATTTAATATAATTTTAATAATAATATATTAATTAAAATTCAGAAATTCTAAAAAAAGGAACTAAACAATAATTCAAAATTAATCTTATATTGAGCAAAAACTTTGAAGATTAATAAGTCAATAAAGAGTGGGTCCTCCTCTGGAGTTTAAAACCGTCCTTCTTGGCACAGACAAAATTAGATTGTCTAAATCTTCTTGTGGAACAAGCTTTCACTGTTGTGAAAGAAGTTCTGGCAGCTGCTGTCGATTTTGCATAGCGTCCATATGTGGCAGGCATTAAGGTCTGCGAATTGAGATGGCTATGGCAAAACTTCAATTCTTGTTTCATTTATTCATGTGGACGTGCATTATCAAGCATAAGAGTTAAATTTCGGCCCAACGCTTCTGCAAGTAAACAAGAGGTTCAAGAAAATTATAGATATATTGCTCAGAATTTAATTAATCTAGAAAATGGAAATTAATTTTTTATCTAGTATAATTCCTATCCATATCATTTCAGTACCACCTCAGTAGCTGTGCACTTCTTCAGCACATTGAAGCCTTGATGTATTACTAGGTTGACGCCAGACTTTTAATCTGCGAGTATCTGGTCTAATCCGAATCGCGACTTGTCAGAAAAACTATAATCGGCCATTGCTTTTGACTTTAGTTTAAGTGTTCTCGAGCTTAGTTTACGCAATGTGTTTGATTTTCTCTAGTTCATGGTGAAACCCTAAAGAGTTTTCTGGAGTGATGATTAACTGATGATAACGACGCTTGATGGTTTGGCTGTAGACTGTTACGTTATGCAGTTATGACTCTCAGTATCAGAATAGTGAACTCTGTCGTCGAGTCTGACGAGCGTTTTATTCTAAGATGTTGTTTCCTGAGACTCGGCAACTTGTCTTACTCTAATTTCCAGCATTCCCATTTCATCAGGATACAGATAACAACGTTTATTTTGTTCATTCATGTTTGATTTTAACGCAATGTGTGCTTGCACTTATCAATGGGTAATAATTTTTGTGAAACAGCGCCAAAATGGTAAGAAAACTAAAGTTAAAATTTAAAACATTTTAAGATTTATCAATTAACTGCCCTTGTTTAATAGATACTTTTGACAAACAGTTGTTTATAAGTTACCTACCAATCAAACTCAACAACAAAAGACAATATTAACGGAAGTAAAATTAATAAATTTAAATAAGAACTGATATCCTTAGATTATGTTGATGTATGTATAATGATTGTAGATTTGTATAAATATTTCTAGAATATACAGGGTGGTTCACCTGGAACCGCCGCGATTGTTTATGAAAAACTGTACGTAGGAAAATTCTGAAATTTGCGAACATACCAAAGTAGATGCGGGTCAGTCAACCAAAATATTTTAAAGATGACAGAACTTCCGGTTTTACCGGAAGTATGTATCAACTTGCTAATTTTAAATAGAACACTTTATATATTACTACATTTTTAGATTCTACGTCTAATTCTAGACATATTTTATTTTGTATAAAGTTGTTACATTTCTAATTTTAAGAAATTGATTTTATAACCAAACACTTTTTTATTGTGTCTCCTAATTGTTTTACAAAGAAATATAAAAAAGAATAAGTCTTTTACTTGTTCAACTGTTTTTGAAAGAAAATTTGTTTTTTGACATGTCGGTAATGATATAATAATTACTTATACCCCAGTCAATAGAGCAAAATAATTAAATTTTTGACAAAAATAATAGTAGGGTACCATCTATGCCATGTAATTGTAAATAGTATAAACTACTTTATAGTCATGTTTTATACAGAAAATACATTGTTATTATACGGTTTATTAACATTTAAATGCAAAAAAACGTGCTTTTTTATTCTTTTTAGTTGAGTAAAAAGTAATGAACCAACGTTAATGGTATAAAAAGAAGTTGTAGGAGTTAAAAATACGAATAAAATGAGCATTAACCCGTTTCAATCGGATAATTATGTTTCAAGAAAAATCGGAAAAAGTGGAATATTTGCGTTTTTTTTTTTAAATTTTTAGATCGGTCATTTTTTGAGATGCAGCGTAAATCTTTCGAGAAATAAAAAGTAATTATTCGTTCTTAATGTGTGCAAAACCCTGAAAATTTCAGGCAATTAGTTTATGCATAATTACGATTTAAATTTTTTAATGCAATATCTTCAATCGTAGCCAAATGTGATGATCCGATTGTCAGAAATAAAAAAGTTTTGAATGTGAAATAGAAAGAAACACGTATATTTTCATTTTTCGATAAAATGATATTTAACACGCTAAAAATGCATGCGAAGTTAACTGAAATTAACCAAGAACGAGCAAACAGCTGAGTGGTGGGGGTACCCAGGCGCTACCGCCAGTCGTTTGAGTGGGTATGCAATTATAAGGGCGCTGCTAACGGACGAGTACCCCCACTATTCCATCGTCTCCTTGCTCTCAGTCAATTTCAGTCATCTTTGCATGCATTTTTCATGCGTCAAATATTATTTTATCAAAAAATCAGAATATACGTTTTATTTCTTTTGATTTCAAGTTTAAAAATATTTTTTATTTGTGACAATCGGACTACCACATGAGCATTCAGCCTCGATTGAAAATATTGCATTAAAAATTTAAATCGCAATTATGCATAAACTAATTACCTGATAATTTCAGGGTTTTGCACACATTAAGTACGTATAATTATCTAATACTTCTAAAACGATTTACGCTATATTTCAAAAAATGACGGATCTACAAATTTTTAAAGAAAAACGTAAATGTTTTACTTTGTTCGATTTTTACGAAAAATTATTATCTGATCAAGACAAGTTAACGCTCATTTTGTTTGTATTTTTATCCTCTACAACTTTTCTTTAGAAACTATTATTGTTGCTTTATTACTTTTTACTCAACTAAAAAAAGAATGAAAAAGCACGTTTTTTTGTATATAAATGTTAATAAACAATATAATGATAATTTATTTTTTATATAAAACATGACTATAAGGTACTTTATACTATTTACAATTAGATGGCACAGTCGGTATCCTACTATTATTTTTGTCAAAAATGTATCTCTACTTACTGCAGTAAAAAAACAGTTGTTTGTAGTCAAAATTAGAACAGTTTTTGCATCTCATTTGTTACTGGTAGAATTTCTTCATCTTTCAATTAGATTAGTTGTTTTTATAATATTACGTGAAAGGTATAAAATAAATAAAGCTTAGTTATTAAATTATTTTAATAACTGTTTTAATTATTTTACCCAAAAATTGATCTTTCAAAAGCCTCAAGTGATTTTGATGTGACATGTTTACATTATTTTTTAAAAGCTTACATGATGCAACACAAATCATTTGGTTAAATTTGCTGCATAACTTTGAACAATAATAACAGACGTTGGACTACAAAAATGTGAATAATAAGATAACAACATAAAAAATCCTCCACAAAACATATAGTGTAGACAATCGGCGATTAACACCTAATACACACAAAAAAAACCTAAAATGATAAAACGCCTTAACGTTTGTCTAATAATTCATAATTCATTTTGAATATGATCTAATTCTATACAAATAATGTCTTGAAAAAAGGTCTTTCGAAGTGAACTAAAAATGTAGTACCTATAAGCTCAGTTTCTTTTATATTATAAAAACAACACGTTAAATTGATGAGGAGGGTTTTAGAGCTTTTATTATTTTTGGGTTAAAAATTTAACAACACTTTATTATGCTTTTATACCAAATAATTTGACACATGTAAATATAAAATCTTCTGGAATAAAGATGGAAGTATGACAACACGCTTAATTTTGAACATGAAAACGTGCTAAAATCTAAGAATTTGATAAATATAAATAAAAAATTAAATAAAAAATATAAAAAGTTCAAATTCTATTTGTGCAATAGAATGTAATTTCTGAATAATTTCTAGTGTTAAATGTTATATCAACTTATATTTTTTATGTTACTGCAAATTCATCCAAGTCCTGTAGGAACACAAAAAAAAATTTTTAATCAAGTTTCAAACAAAATACTCCCAACGCTTAAATATATAAATGGAATGTTACGAGAAGCACGAGGGTGAGATATTACTCAGGATAATATACAAAAATTTTGTCATTGTTCAACTAAAGCATAATGTGAATCAAGTGAATTTATTAATTAACTAGAAATTGTTAAAAAAAATGGGTGTTATTTTGATAAAGCTGTTTTTAAACAGAACTGCATTGCTTTACTAATCAACAGATAGTAAAGTGCCAGGTACGAGAAGTACAAAGTTGTTGTTCGTGACCTGTGATCATTCTATTTTCAATTGTTATTTCAAGATACATGTATACAGTAAAGAATTAATTTATCCGTTTATGTAGTTTGTTCATAAAAATGTTCAATGTGGTAAATCAACTTCGCACATTCATAAGAGAGTTTGTATGAATTGTGTTATTGTGCTTTAATGAACAATGTACGTTTTAATATCTAACACAATCACTAAATATTTTTTTAATTTTTTATACTTACTAAAGTTTTAAGAATCTTCAAAGTTCTAAATTGTCCAAAATATAAAAGAAAACTCACTGACGTTAATTATTGGTAAATCTACAGCATACTAATTGCTCAGATTGATTAATAACCAATGTTATTAGCACAACTTTGGACCGCTCGACAACGCTAACTTTTCGCTGAAGTTGCAGGCTCTCTGATAAAACTTTCTATCCCTACCGCAACGGATACCGTACTACTGAATTTTAGCTCGACGCCGACGTCTGAATAGCGTCAATTGTATGATATACGACAGGTAAAGGGGTTTACTTGCGCATGCCCAAAGTATATAAGCACAACAAAGCTAACCCAAACATACGGAAAAGCTTACGATCAAAATCTTACGTCAGGACGACACACTCGGAAAAACCTCAAATTTTATCTAATAAAATTTGATTTTAAAATTTTTTTCTTTAAAAACTTTAAGCACTTTACTTTTAAACTTGATCTGTTTTGAGAAGCTAATAAATTATAAAATCAAACTTTTTATTGGTTTTATTGAAATTAATTTTGGATAAAAACGTCTTAATAAGAACTATTTTAAAGTAAATATAAAAGAAATAAACAAATTATTAGCTGTTCATATAAATAAGTATCTGATATTCAACATATCAATTACAACTTTGAATGTTAGTGTAAATTTATGTGTAATATAAACTCACGTCATAGGTACAACATTTTAGACTTTGAATTTTCTGAAATATATGTTTGGAATTACAGCATCTTTAATATGTTATTAAAATGCACAAGACTAATTTTGATGACAAATAACACTGATTAAATTAAACTCTGCAGTTCTAATAGTTACAAAGTTTTAATGTGTAGGTACCTATGAGGAACAAACCGGTATGAAATATGCGAATCAAATTTGGGTTTAGTTTGATATCAGATGTACACGTAGTTACTTGCTTGTTTACGAAACTGTAATATATTATAATTGTTACCACAAACTTAATTAAAATTCAATTCATATTTTCTTTGACAAATGTAATTTTAATTGATACAATGTTATATTTAACATAACCATTGCTATTAAACAAGGCAAATAAGTTTTGTTGATTAAAATAAAGAATGTATATAACACATTTGCACAAAATTAGCACCGATCGAATAACCGAATGAAACATATCTTTTATGAAAGAGCATGTAAATACATATGGTATTCAAGAGTGATATGACAATAAAAGTAAAAGTATTAAAAGGAGTAAAAGTTTAAAAAATAATTAAAATGTTGATAAAATAAAAATGATTGTGGTTGGGACAGAAAAGGTGCGTCGTACCATACTCAATTTCTAATCAGCTCTTCCTTGTAGTAGACCAGACCTACTGTGAAAAAATCAAGGTTCTAGATGCTTCCTGTGAGGCGCTATAGCGCGTACTAACTTGCAAGCTTGCTTGCTTGTTTACAGACATAGGTTTTCGGACTTTTGGATAACAGGAATGAGTTATCGAAAAACGGTTATTACCAAAAGACGTGTAATTTCAAGGACAACAATGGCACAGCAAGGTATTTTTCAGTTGGGTGGATGGTTATGTCAGAAAATGCGAAAAAGTCGTTTTGCTATCTAGACCATTATAAGTTGGTAGCAACTTGGTGTTGCTACCAGAAAATATATTAACAAATGTACCGTTAATAGGTTGCAACTGAGTCTAAAATTACCGTTGGTTTTCGAAAATTATTTGAAACCAATTGGATCCGATAAAAACCAAACATTTGTGAGAGTTGAAGAAATAATTACAGTTGCTGAAAAAGAAACAAAGAGTTTTCATACATATTCACTTTTAAATTTTAAAGCTCGACAACTGCAATTCTTGAACGGTTTTTACAAGCAACTTTTTACTATCGTGTCACAAAAAACATTAACTAAAACTTTTTGAAATTTGTCACATTTAGTACAGTACACATTTAAAAAATATTTTTGGTTATACAGGGTGCTCTGAAAATCCTGGCAGCATAAATTTACATTTTTAAATGAAACACACTATATTCTCTTTAATGCTCAATATATTGTATGGCTAATTATTAGTAAAATGACATGTTTTAACGCTCTATTATAAAGTAACTTAAAATAATTTAATATGTATTTCTATTAACATGTTATTTCCATGTTATTAGCTGTGTATAGTAGTAGTGGCAACAAAAATCGATTAACCGGTTAATCGATTAACCGGTTAATCGATTATTTGAGATTTTCAGAAAAATCGAAAACCGATTAATCGGTTAATTGATTACATAGTCGACTCTCGAAATAGATTTTTAAAATCAGTTTTTAAAACCAGTCTTTAAGTTGATTTCTAGAATCGGTTTTAAATCGCTTTGAAAAACGGTTTTTAAAGTCGAATTGGATTTTAAAGTTGACTAAATGAGTTTTTAGTCGATTTTTGAATCGGTTTTTAAAATGACTGTTTTTATAAATTGTACTTGCAAATTTAAATACTGCAACTAATATTAATTGATTTAAAAAAAACCGAAATAAACGCGGAACAAAACTGTCAGAGAAAAATACACGCATAAAAAGCCGGAAGAAAGAAAGCCTGCTGGCCAAAAAAGTGGCCTGAGGTCAATGTCTAAAATGTCATTTTAAGCGACCAAACGATCAGACCTTTGATACATTAGCGCAGACGCCCGGCTTGACTAATTCTGACTCCAGGGGCATTATTTGAGGAAATAAATGCCCATCATTTCTTACGGTTAGTTCTCTATTTCTAGTATTCAAGGATTTGGGTCAAAGCGCAGGATTATCTAACCCGCTTATATGAATTAATAAATTTACCAAACATTCATGCAATAATATTTTCTTTTATTATCGACCTCTAAAGGAAACAATAAAAAAATGTTAAAATATCCTATAATCCTAACATTGACAAATTTTACCTGCTGCACTGACAAACTAAGATTTAACTGTGTTAATCATCCTATATATATTCTTTAAAGAACACTTGACAGCATAAAACTGTCATTGATTTGTGTGGGCACAAAGGTTTAAAGTCGGTTTTGGCAAATGTAAAAAACTGTAAAAGGAAGCCTTTTGACAAAGTAAGATAAATAACGAGAAAAACTTATAAAACACGATTCTACAATTAATTAAACAAATACAATAGTTATTTATGTGCGGTGGTGCGTATTAAGTATTTTCTGAAATCGAAAAACTGAAAGAAAGATGTAAGTAGTTTATGTATTTATAATTTATTTTGTAATTCACAAATTAGGTACAAAATCAAAACTTAATATAAAAGGGTTATCGTTTAGTCAACGTGATATTAGTTGTACAGTTTTGATTATTAGAAATGTGAATTGGTTGCAACGTATTTAAGGCACTGGTAGAGTTAGAAACAAGTACAGTTTTCATTATCTAGAAACCCAACTAGTAATTTGGAAGTGCCACATACAGGGGCTTTTTTTCCTTTTTGTGAACAGATTGCTCAATATATCCTTCAGCAACAATTGAGCTTTTCCATCCCCATGCTGTATCAACGTGAAAATATCAACGCCACTGTCGGCTAAAAGTGTAGCTGATGTGTAAAAGTTGGGTTATGTAATTTTAAATAACTTGCTATCAGATTTGGCATTTTTCTCAATGTGTGAATTCCTACTGGTTGTGTGGAACATCGTCCTAACCGATAAAATACAAAAAGTGATTTGTGTGGAGTATGACCTGGTCTTAAAGAGAGATATTGCCTATACAAATTAATGGTATTTATATTTTCGTTCATTTCATTGTTGACTGTAAAAGTCCTTCTTTGATTAGTTTTGGAATCGGGGATTATGATTACCAGTACGTTATCCTTATCTTTCATCTATACGCAGGCGCCTGCCACACCGATAATCAAAAACCTACAAAAAGCACTTAATTAATACTTAATTAAGTATAACTTGAAAAAGTTACCTTTAGCATTAAATATGTATCATTTGGAGCGTTTTCTAAAATGAATTTAATTCATTTCTTGTAAATACAGCATATTTTTGGGTACATGACTTGCACTGTGTTTCTTAATAAATGCAATTAATCTTGTAAATTTAGATATGTTGATGTTGTGTTTTATTAAAAATGTTAATTTCAACATAGAGTACGCACTCTATAAAGTAGATGATTTAAAGGTTTTAGCTTTTTCTGAAAAGTACGCTACAAAAACGTTTCCCTATATTTGAATACGTTGTTGGTGTTTGCCCATTGCATAAACTTTCATACTGTTTTTCATGCAGTTTAACAGATTTGTTTGGTAACAAATTGGCCACCACATTATTAGCCACAGTGACAATTTCAGGTGGGGTACATTCCAGAAAATTATCGTCTTTTTAGCATGTTGAGAATTAATTAAGTAGACAACACAATTACAATTAAAACAACTATATCTTTAAACTAAGGTAAAAGAACTATAAATTATTATATTTATCAATGGGCACCAACTGACGTAAGGTGCCTTGAACACTGGCAGCGTTTCCACGTTGTATTGCTAAGGAGATCCGTTGATATAGGAAAAATTTTGTTTTGGAGTCGCCAGTTTCTTTGTTGAGCATAGATCGTAGGGTGTCCAAGAAAGAATAGGCTTCTTGACAACATAGTCCAAATGTTTCAAAAGCGAGTCCTTTTAATAGAAAGTTTGCTGATTTCAGATTCTCGTATTTGTTGTGCTTACGCTTGTAGGCCGCTTCTGCTGATTTTTGACTATTAAATTCAGTTCAGTGTGCCTGAAGAATCAACTTTTGTTTTTGCTGCAGCTCAAACAATGTAAACCAAATTCGTCAACTGTGTTTCCACATTCACATAAATGAGTTTGAAAAGTTTACAACCAAGTCTAATCCCAACACAGGTCCTGAAAAATTGATTATCCAAAATTGTTCCAATATTTTGTGAAGAAATTGTATGAAGCCACGCCCCTGATTCTGGAGACTGAATTGCAATAAATCTTGCGCAATCCACGTCATTAGTAAAGTTCAGTTTATCATTTATGATTTTGGTAATATTAAAATTATCCCAAATTTTCTGAAAGTTGGTGACTGATGGAATAAAATTATCGTGACAGGATTTCCATGCTTTGGTAGCTTCATCAAGAAAATAAAGTTTAGAAACTATATTCTGAGTCCCGTTTAGAGTAGATAAAAGTTTCTGTACCGAATTGACTGATGAAAGAGATGCAGGAAGCGCGATTTCTGCGATTTTCTCACATCTAGACCACCGCAAGATATAGGTAGAGAGGCCAAAGTCCATTGAGTTTCTTCAAGTTCCAAATTCAGAATGTTTTCTAAGCAGGATTTCATTGAGAGGTCAATCTTAGCTATAACATCCGGAAATTTCCAGAACAGGCTTGTTCTTAAAAGAAACGTGAACTTCGGGATGTACAGACAATTCTTGATTAAAATATACGCAATATGAGCATTTAAATTAGAAACTCTCGCAAAGAGATTATTGATTGATTTTGATTTCTCTTCTGTGTAACTTCGAAAAGTCTGAATTGAAAGGGGTGATCCCAGAAGCGATCAATTTTCTGATGTTAGTATTTTTATTCCTGGGGCAAATTCATCAAAGTTTTGTAAGACATGCTGACTGAATGGATTGCCAATTGAAAAAGTTCACATTTCTCTGAATTCACTTCCAGGCCAATTTTTTAGCTTCCAGTATTATTTTTTGAAATCCTCCAAAACTATATCTGGGTCTCCTGACAGGGTCGCATCATCGAGATACCAAAGATTGAGCTCGGATTTTATTTGTAAAACAATGAGTGCTCATTATCCTCCAGTTTTAAGTAAATCTGACAACCGGTTTTGATACGATCGATCGAAGTCATAAAATGAAGTTAAATTCCTAGAACAGTAACTAAAAACATTTAGAATAAATATAATGCGGCAAAACAGACAAAAAAGTAAAGCAAGACTCCAAAATTGCGGCATGGTCTTACTTTGAGTTATAGCAACGTTAAACCTTTTCATAACTCATAAAAATTTAAAAATTTAACTTTGCCCATTTTATGACTTTAGAATGGTACGGTCGAACATACCAAAACCGATTGTCAAATTTAGTTATTATTAAACTAGAGGACAAGGAGCACTCATCGTTTTATTTACTAAAACTACGTCCACCAGTACTAATTCTTTTTGACTTTGTGGGTGAATGATAGATTATGTGCAACGTTTTTTGTCATTTAGGAGACTCGGGTTTGATTCCCGGAATACTACCTTGGCTGCGAGTTTTTCAGTTGTCTTTTCATTGCATAACAGATGGTAAATACCGGGTCAGCAAATTTTTCTAATTTTTCATCCATTCCTTAATTTGTCCAGTATACATATACGTATACTATAAGCATGCATCAGTGTAAATGCAGCTCGTCCTCCGAGGAGGAAGACAGCCATGTTGCTGCTTCACCTTTATTCAAGGGTATGAAATACCCTTGTTTGCTTTTTTTGCAGTAATTATTAAGTTTTAATAATACGTTTTGCGCCACCTAGGTGTCGACTCGTTTAACGTAACACTTATGAAAATACATTTGCATTAAAGGCAACTTTGTCGATTAAGTTTAAGATGATTCAATGACCAACAAATAGTAAACAGTGATAAACAAGTAAGGTGATATAGTTTCTGTTTGAAGCAAAGCATTATAGAATACCTATTATAGATAAACAAACATAGATCTAATAAATTTCACTCTATTTTTATTAAATTACACATATACATACATAGGACCGGACACTGTCAAGAAAATATTCTGTGGCATCTAAACCAGAAATAATATAAAGAAAACTAAGAGATACATATATTGAGATTTTAAAATGTTTTGGGTTATACAGAGTGTTTCAGAAATAAGTACTGAATAGAAGTTTTTTTAGCAAAGTTACAAATTGTATGTTTTTACCTATTGCATATGAACAAAATGTAAACAATCGTTATTAGAGTTAGATTGGTTATTGTAATATTTACTTATATTAATAAACGAAACTTTATTAATGTATAAAAATATAATAAACTTTGAACATTAGAAACAAATAAACGTTTTTTAAGAAAATATGTCTTCAAATTCTAATATAAAAACATTACTTATACATTGCAGAAAAATAAATATTTTGAAGGTAGTTTTAGAAGTTGAAATGTCGTATTCATTAAACAATACCGCCAATGGGATAGTAAAAAAATAATAGTGTTTATCTATTTCGATATTAAAATGACTACTTTCTGATACTCTTCGTCATTTATTTTTTTGTAATGGCGACAAACAATGAAAGCTAAACATTACAACAACCACTTTAAATTGTTTTTTCTGTTTTGATAAACAATTTTAAAGTAAATACCAGCAAAACAGAAAAAAATAGTATGAGAAACATGCGATACAACTACTTTTTTGTGCACTCAGACATTTGCAACTTCGCTGGTTGTGACACCTGTTTATCAAAAATACTATTATTTGACGAGTCTTTCACAAGTAACTTAGTTGCCAGTAAAATATAACTTCTCAAATACTATCAAAGTTAGGTGTAGGTAATAACCTAACACTAACTGAAAGGGAATTAGTTCCACCTTTCAGTTGACTATCGAAAGGTACATGAGTTTAATTTAAGTTAACCAGCTATTAGTTTATTTAGTACGTAAATATTGACGCCACTTTATAAGCTAGTATAAAACCTTAGGTACTATAAACGGTTATGAACTGCTAATTCCATTCATAAAAGCACACGAATATGAAATAGGTTGGAAACATTTTATCTGCTCTTTACCATGACGGAAGTAATAAACTCGTAGACTCAAAAAACTGTAGACATTAAATTTAAACAACGTTGCCGTACTTCCTTTATGTCTCAAATTTTTCGAAAACGTACTAATATACGCAGTGGTATTAGTTTAGAATATTGTAATGAAAGTGAATCTACAGTTATTAATTGATATTGATCACTTTTGTTGTACTACTAATATCAATTTCATGTTTTATTGACAGTCCGATAAAGCACTTTGTGGCAACTTTGACATTAGTAGATACATTTTGTTATGGTCTAAGATTTTGTATGATTTTGTCTAAGCTTTTTTCAACGTGCTTTTTGCGTGTTTGTTGTTCACTATAGTAAACCATTAAATTTCGTTAAATAACAAATTAACGTGAACATTGCAAAATAAAAATAAATTATTTGTAAACTTAGCGAAAACTAAGTTTGCATATTTCAAAATTCAAATTCTTATATTTAGGCAGTAACATTAGCAGTAATGGATAAGGATAGAGGATAGATGAATTAGCAGTTCATAACAGAATATGGTTTAAATGTAACACAATGTTTCTTGTTTTTACTTAACTTGTGGTTATTGCAATTTTGGTAATATTATTTAACATAGGTACATTATTTTTATTGTATAGTTCAAAAAAGGAAATAAAATATAGAGTGTGAAGAAACTGAAAATTTTCTTCAAGAATTTCAAATTCGTTGCTGACTGAAAAAAATTCATACTCATCATGAGTGGTGGACTCATATAGCAACATTGCTTTTCTATGTGATTGGATTATCTGTTATTTCTAAGGCTTTTTTGATCATTTAAAACATGCACAACTTTTTAATTACGCCCCTTCTTAGCGGTACTGGAAAGAGACACACAGTAGTATTCTAGAAAAAGTTTTAAAAAATATTAAACAGTATCTATTCCATCTAATGATAACAATAAATCTTTTTCTTTGAGAAATAATAGTTGGTTGACAGTCATTTTTCTAATTTTGTAAGACAAACTTTTCATTTCTACATGGTTTGCAGTTTCTGTGTTTTTAATGGTTTCATCTAAGTATTGTAGTTTTTTGTCATGCATTTGTTGTGTATAATTAAGTGACCTAAGAACGAATGTCCTCAAGTTTTTAATGTTTAGCTGTAATGTTTATTTCTAATTTCTTTAGTAGCGTTTTCATTTGTTTTAGTTTTAGCATTTTCTTTCAGCTACATGCCTCAAATGTATTTATGTTTTTCTTTTGTGTTCCTCTACTATTTGTGCTTCTGATCCATATAGAACCATTCCCCATTTACATTTTTATCAGTGTTCTTTTAGTTTGTAATTTAAGATTGTTTGAATTTTCAACTAATTTTTTGATATTAAATATAATCTTAGTTTTTCTTTCTTGTTGTTTAACATGCTTACCATGTTCTGTAATTACGATGCAAAAATTTATTTTAGGTGTACCTCCATAAATAAAATGTAGTTTAAACATTTAAATTGACTGAGTAAAACTACTTGGTTATGTACTGTATTGAAAAGCAGAAAAAAAAATTAACACCTGTACAATGCATTCAGTTTCTGTAAAATACACTCTTGAAAAAAGGTGGTGTAAATACATAATATTAATAATACTGTATCAAAATAGCATTGATTATTAAATGCATATTAAATAATTATCGTGCTTTTTATTTAAACATAATAACAGTAAATGAAAGAAAAGCTAAATAGTAATAAAAGTAATACTCGAGAAAATTGCACAAAATGCGCATAAAGATATGTTGAAGTTTTGTTATAGAAGATCAAGTTAAATCAAATAAGAGTCTGATCGCTGAAATAGCATAGAAATGCAACAAATTCATATGCATTAAAATCAAATGTTATACTCACACTGTATTTTAGTAAGAAAGTGACGTATATTACGGTTGAAACTCAAATTTAAAGAAATAATAGACAGCTGTATTAAGCGCAAACTGAATTCAAATACTAGTTTTATTTAAGTTTTTACATAGCTTATTTTATTTTTGCGCTAAATTGACAAAAGTAATATACGAGGATATATTGAAAAATTCTTAGCCTACTATAGAACCAAACAAAATTTCAATGTCAAAATATTTTATTACTCAACATATTCTCCTCTTAATTGGATACATTTATTACAGCAGAACCTGCAACGTCTCTAGACCTTTCAAAAAAATGTTTCTTCTTGCTCTGTAAACCAGACCTCCACAGCTTCTATTACCTCACCTAAATCACGAATTTTTTGCATGGCGTTGTCCTGCAAAAACAAAACACCTTTGGATAGCTTTCCGCGTCTTTTCTCTTTAATATTTTCCCGTAGAGTGGTCAGTAATGTCGAATAGTAATCTCCAGTTATTGTTCTACCCTTATCCAAAAAATCAATCATGATTACTCCATGGCAATCCCAAAAAACTGAAGCAAGAACTTTTTCAGCAGATTTTTGGACACGAAACTTCTTAGGTCTTGGAGAACCAGAGTGTCGCCATTCCATCGATTGTTGCTTTGTTTCTGGATCGTAGAAATGTACCCAAGTCTCATCCATAGTAACAATTCGGTTTAAGAAGTCTACATCGTTTTCAAATCGAGCACAGATCGAACGCGATGCTTTACCCTTGCACGCTTTTGGTCAACATTCAAACATTTGGGGATCCATTTTGCAGCAATTTTCTCATGTCCAAATTGACGTGAACCATATGATGAACGCGTTTGTATGAAATATTCAGTGCTTCAGATATCCGTTTTAGCCCAATTCGACGGTCTGATAAAATCATGTCATGAACTGCATCGATATTTTTGGGGACTGACACAGAAACTGGCCTTCCGATCGGTCATCATCTTCAATGGAAAATTTACCTCTTTTGAAGCTTGCATTCCAATTTTTGACGGTCGCATACGAAGGACATTGATCACCAAGGGTATTAAGCATATCTTCGTAAATCTGCTTACCTCTTAACTTTTAAATACAGGTACTTGATGATGGCTCGATACTCCAATTTTCGATTTTCACAATTTCGGTGGACATCTTTTTTTATTTAATTTATTGCGTGACTCTGGTTTACTTTTTGACGTCAAACTTTACACTGACACTTCTAATAAGTTATTGTTCGTTGCTATGGTAACGCAATATTTTGTTTATGCAAGGAACTGGTCTAGGCTAACTAGATATCAATACATCCTCGTATATTCTTTACCATACTTCATATAACCTAAAAAAACAGTTAAGAAATAATTAAATCACGTATTAAATTTTACTGTTACTGAATCGCATAACATAACCGATAATATGAAACAATTATAATTAAACATTATGAACATTTATTGCTTTTTATTAAATCAGTTTCAAACTACCTACCGATAAATAACTTTTTTCAAAACTTTTACGCAAATTTATAACAAAACAAGTATTTTCAAAGCTACAATTTTTTATGTTTGTAAATGGGGAAACTTAGATAATTTATATTGAAAACATTATTATTCAACACAAGACAGATCGTAAGTTTAAATTTGGTAAATTTTACTTTAAATTATGTGATTAATTTCACTTATGCAAATTGTAAACTGTAATGTGAAATTAGAAATTGAAAGAAAATCAATATCGATTCTGTTCTTTTGGCTTAAATGTCCATTACTTTACAAAATTATTTTGTAATTCATTCATTTTTTGTGGCTATGTAATTTTTTTTGAAAATACCCGTTTGTGAGGTTTGTGTATTAAATTGCTAAAAAAATTCTCCACAAATAAACACATAAACGTACAGTAAGTAGTATGTGTATTTGATTAACTATTATTGTAATTTGCTTTTATTGTTAAATCTACTTTCTTGTATAAACTAAAAAAAATTAAGAATTTGCTTCGTATTTTAATGAAACTATTTTAATTAACACTATGCTTGGATTTTAACAAACAATTAATTTTATGCTTTTCCTTTTTATATCACTGGATAATATTTAATTTTGTAATTAGTAGAATAATTGTTGTAAATTTATTTTGCATTAAATTTTGTGCCCATTTAAGCAGTTTTGATATTTGATAATTTATTTATTTAAAATAACTAGCAAACCCGTTTGTATTGCATACAAACAATTTATTTTACAGAGATAGTAGTTATAAAAAATTGACACAGCATAATAATATTAACATAAAACTTCACGATAAACAATATTTCTAGTTGTAAAGCTCCGTCCTCCATTACTTTTTTCAGCATATACAGAATTATACATAATACATGTGCCACGTTATGTCCGAACAGTAACCTTGACCTTATTTGACCTCCCATTAGATATTTTTTTTTAAATACACGTTAATACTTTTCTTAAGTTATAACGTAATTATATTTCAAATATGAAGCATTTTGGATGCGTAGTAACCTTTGACCTTATTTGACCTCCCATTAGATATTTTTTTAAATACACGTTAATACTTTTCTTAAGTTATAACGTAATTATATTTTAAATATGAAGCATTTTGGATGCGTAGTTTTTGAGTTTTGTCTATCAAATGGTACAATATAGCTAATTTTCAACTTTTGACCTGAGTTTAAAAATAGACAATTATAAATTTTGAAATGTACTACCCTTTTAGGCACTTCCCCATTTAATTGCAGAGTTGAATAATACCACATTTGTCTGGATTAACCCAGAAACAAAAAACCTTAGCGTTTACAGTCCCAAAAATCTTTAGTAATTAATATATAGATATATCATTTATACAATGATGCTATTAAGGCATTAGGAAATAAGCCGAAGTGAGAGCCTTAATAACAATTATTGCATACACTTTTTTTGTACGACACCAATAGCAAGTAATGAATTGTCAAATTTAGTAAATTTAAAATTTGCTGTATAGCCATGGCACTAGACGATAAGTACAATAAATAAAGGTTAATTTCTATTGTTCTGAATTTGTATCGTAATAAAATTTGTATTGTCATGAATTTAATTAATGTACAGATTGTGGAATTCTAATAAATTAATTACAATATAGAAGTAGAAAAAATAATTAATTGAGTTAAAGGTCTGCTTTCCTACTGTATTAATCCCAAATACGTAGGCAAATAAATCAAAGAACATTAAAAAAAAAAAATTAAACTTGACGTAGGTTAACATAAAAGTGTAATTTACATGTCTAACCTAAATTTTAATTATACATTTTATATATGTCTAGAAAACTAAGTTTTAAATGTTTGGGAAAAAAGTTAATAAAAAAAGAGTACGATTTAAAATCTCAAATTGAAAGTCGATAGCTTCTATTTATCAGAAAGGATTGTACAAATGTATACAGAATGAAATGTATCTATATTTGCATGGGATGAAATCGTTTAAAACTGTAAGATTTTGTTTGTAGTACTGTATTGGTATTGATTTGTACAAAGTTTATAGACAGTCAATTTATTTTCGGTTTAAGTATTTTATTTAACAAAAGACGTTAATTTATTATCATATTAACAATTTTCAATTAAATTAATAAAATAAAAATAATACTCATTAATAACTAGTTTTTAAAAGCAAATTGGTATTATTAACAAATACTAATATTTATATTATGTATCACGTATTGTATCACGTTTTGTAAAATATTTAATCAAATTGGTTAGTAAAGCTTTTGAGAAAAAACAAAGGTTTATTTTAGCGGAAATCGTTAAATGTGTACAATTTGTGATGTAAATGGATTTAATTGAATATCTACATACATAAATAATTTATGTAAATGTACCTGTGAATATTATTACCTACATTTAAATGTTACTTATATTCATAGTATCTAATGTAATTCTAATTTTCCCTCGGCACTTGTGATATTTTGCATCTAATTCTCTTACTGTTGACACAGCATAACTAAATCCCCTAAAAACAAACCCCAAAAAAAAAAAATTTAAAAATAATTTTTTTTTTTTATTATTTTTTTTATTTTTCAAAAAAAAAAAAATATACATTTATTTTATTTTTTTAAATTTTTTTTAAAAATTAATTAAAAAATAAATAAAAAACCAAAATAAATTAAAAAAATTTAAACAAAATATTTCTAATTTAATATTTTTATATTAAACAAAAAAAAATTCCTAATTTTTTTTTTAAATTTTTTTATCACTTTTTTTCCCATAAATTAAAATATACAGTGTGTCCAAAATTCGATGCTCACCATTGGTATTTTGGAAACGGTAAGAGTTACAGGGTCGGTTAAATGGAACAATATGGAGGTATTTATCTTACCTCTTCAGACCTTCTCTTGTTTTCCAAAGAAATGCGTTGCCTACTAGATATTGCAAAAAGTGAAAATCGGCATTTTCTTTAAACTTGCGTAGAATCCACACTATTTATCCTATCAAAAATATGTAAATATAAAAGTTGTAGACATTTAGATATTGAATAATATGCGTCATTAAAATATTTTTTGCTTGCATCAGTAGCGAAATATGACCCAAAGTTGCATTTTTTAAATGGAAATGATAATTTATTTTTATACAGTTGAATTACTTGATTTTTTCCTTTTCAACGATATAAGGTTCGAGCTATTTATCTTGTGTACTTTAGAAGATATAAAGAAAAATCATTTTGAGGCAGATTTATAATGTTACCAAGTTGTAAGCAATAATAACAAAAACATAACGGGTGGATAACATCGTAAAACGAATGAGTTTTCCTATAAAAGATTCTCAATAGTGCGGCCATTGACTTCTAAACATTTTGTATAGCGTTTTTCAATATTTATTCGGCAATTCATTAATTGACGGACGCTAACTGAATTAAAGGCCTGCATGACGCTCTGCTGCAAATCATTAACGTTCTCATAATTGACAACGTATACTAAATTTTTATGTGTCCCCACAGGAAAAATCTAGTATGGACAAATCTGGTGATCGCGCAGGCCAACGTATGGGACCGTTTGTTCCAATCCAACGGTTTCCAAATCTTGCTGATAAATATTCAGTGACGATCCTGGAATTATGGGCCGGGGCGCCGTCTTGCTGAAACAAAATACTTCTTTCTTCTTGAATAGGTAGCTCGTCCAATGCATCTTCGACTTCGGCTTGCAGCAGTTGAAGATATCTAGTCGAATTAAGCGTTTGATTATAAATAAATGGACCTATCAAACGATTTCCCAAAATACCGCACCACACGTTAAATCCGAATCGTTCTTGGAAACGCGATTCTCGAACTATTTTCGGATTTTCATTATTCCAATAATGATAATTATGCCGATTGTAAATGCCGTTGTTTGTGAATCTACTTTCATCGCTCCAAAGAATTTTTTAGAAAAAGAATTATCGTTTGTAACTTCATCCAGGTACCATCTACAAAATGTAACTCTTCGAGCATAATCATTCTCTTTGATATGATGGCATATCATTGGCTTATAAGGATGAAATTTCTTCTTTTTAAAACATAATGTACTGAACTTCTTGCCATACCACTGTCATTCGAAATTTTTCTTACTGAAACGGAAGGCTCAACATTAACAGCGGCTAGAACAGCTATTTCAGCATCCTCATTGTCTTTTGATAGGTTGTAGGACGAATGGCGGTGAAGGATCCACCTTGTCGAAGATTTTGCTCGAGTCGGGAAAACAAAGTTCTGTGAGGTTGCCTTCTTTCGGGGTATAAGTTGTGATATTCATTTGCTGCCGCAGTTGAATTACGATGGCATCTTATGTAGACAACAAACATGTCCGTTTTTCATGGTTTGAAAACTGCATCATCAATTTTGAATATGAATAGCTTACTACAACAACTACAAGTTCTGACACGATACTACTGTAACAATATTATTGACAGATTTGATGTGCAGTTGTTTGTTTCTTAAAAATTTGCAATCATGGATAGTGTGATGTGCTTTAAAATACATCTACAGATCTCAAAAACGATTTTTCTTTATATCTTCTAAAGTACACAAGATAAATAGCTCGAACCTTATATCGTTGAAAAGGAAAAAAATCAAGTAATTCAACTGTATAAAAATAAATTATCATTTCCATTTAAAAAATGCAACTTTGGGTCATATTTCGCTACTGATGCAAGCAAAAAATATTTTAATGACGCATATTATTCAATATCTAAATGTCTACAACTTTTATATTTACATATTTTGATAGGATAAATAGTGTGGATTCTACGCAAGTTTAAAGAAAATGCCGATTTTCACTTTTTTGCAATATCTAGTAGGCAACGCATTTCTTTGGAAAAACAAGAGAAGGTCTGAAGAGGTAAGATAAATACCTCCATATTGTTCCATTTAACCGACCCTGTAACTCTTACCGTTTCCAAAATACCAATGGTGAGCATCAATTTTGGACACACTGTATAGTAATATTTTTGGTTTTATTTTTTTTTTTTTTTTATTATTAGACCTTTTTACAATTTATTTGGTTTTTAAAATTAAATAAATCGATTTATTGTTTGTAATTAGTTCGAAGTTATTTCGTTTTTATTAAAAACCATACAAATCGTTAGTTTTTCAAAAAGTATAGGATAAATACGATTATCAAAAATCTTGTGTGAACATTTTTAAAGCAATTTAACTAAATGTAGCTGCATGTGAAAATGTAGTTAATAGTAATCCACAACCATTAAATCGAAAATCATTAAATTGCTTTTTATGGTTCGCATTTGTCGGCTACTATCCGATCAAATTAGGTTTGTACTAAATTCTCACACCTTGACATATTTTATTCAAACTTTTTATCTAAAAAAATTTGTTTCTTATGAAACTTAGTTCTAATAGATCAATTACTCAAATGTAGTTTTTTTTAAATTTTGTGATTAATTAATGTTTGAAACGCAATTATGTAAAAATAGTTTCATTTTAGAATCGATTAGTCATAAATTATATGACTGGGTTTACTGTAAAACTTTATAAACGTCAAATGATTTTAGTTTCTAGATAACGAAAATTGATTGATGTAAAAATTTAATATGGTACTCTTGTTTCTTCGGCAAAGTTAACATCAATGTCAATTAAATTTATGTGCTGACGAGGTTTATCTATTTATTCAAAATGTTCAATAAAATCTTATCGTTTAGAGATTTTCTTTTAAATTTTAGTTCCACAATTAACTAAATGAAGTGGCAATTCTAAAGTGAATTTAGATATCTAATTTTGATTTAAAATAAAATTTATTTTTCCATGGATGGGTGTATTGTATACAAATGAATATGGATAGTAATAACAGTACCACAGAGAAAAGATATGTGTTGAATTACTATTGTATAAAATATTGTACACTAGTTTTCAGTGACGCAGATTATTTGAAAACAAAACAGTTAAGAATTTTTTTAAATTGTTTTAATTAAGACGTTTCGCTATAAGCTTCTTCAGTTAATGTCTAAACATTACAAAGTATTTATTTACACTGTATCAATTATACATTAGATTTCAAATAAAGAAAACAATAAAATGTACAAACTAAAAATAAGCATAAAAAATTAAGAAAATTAATAGTTTTAAAAGATTAATACGAGAATAAAAAACGTACCTTAAAATTATTTAATTAAAAATTTGAACACAAACAAAACACTACATTTATTTAAAATGAGTATAAACATACTTCTCTGACAAACATAAACTTACAAATAACAATTTTGTATACTTAGACGCCTAGACATTATTATCAATTTATTTATGTATTCGTAATTAAATTATGATACATTTTGTTGATATTTAAGGTGTCAGTTTTGAAATTTATTGCGTTGGAGTTTTGTTTTATTTTTATGCTTTCTGGGAGTAGTCTTTTTTTAAAATTAGTTTTTTTAAATATTTTGGCGAACTAAAAATTAAATTGATGATTGTTAAAAGACGCCTGTTCTACTAAAGCTGTATTTGGAGTTTGTGGGTTTTTATTTTTGTAATTATTGTGTTTTTATGTTGTTTTATGCGTTGTTTTAAGTATTGATTAGTTTGGCCAATACAAACAGCTTCACAATCTGAACAGTTAATTTGATAAATTATACTGGAAGAGTCATTAATATTTATTTCTGTTTTTAATTTGGAAAAATATTTTGTCCAATAGTGTTAGTATTTTATATGTGGTTATTATATTTTGTTTTATTAAAATATTTCTAATTTGGTTTAATATTTTGGTATGTACGAAATGCTGACAAATTTGGAATTAGATGTGGAAATGGTGATATTGTTAGAGTTTAGATTATTATTGAAAGATTGTTTTCGATGAACAAAAGTTCATCTTATGAATTACAAAGTCTGTCTGTCTGTCTGTCTGTCTGTCTGTCTGTCTGTCTGTCTGGATGTCCGTAGCTTTTTTCCTGTTGACATTTTTGAAAATTTTCTTTCAATTCCTATAGAACATCAAAATCTAAGACATTTTTGCTTCGATTATTTTTGTCTATCTCATCGGCAAAGTGGTCAAATCGGCTTCCTTATTTGTACCTGTTGTAATTTTTTAGTTATTTTTCAAATTAATCATTAAAATAAATTTTTAAGCTAAATAAGCAGTTCTTTTGTTCATCCCGGCAATGCAAGCTTGCGCATTCCCAACTGGTTTTGAAAGTGAATTTGATTTTGATTCTTTTAGTGTTTTTTATTAATGTATTCCGTGGGATAGTTTCTTTAACTTTTGTGGTACTAGAAAAATAAAATTTTGCGTCTGATAATTTTATGGATCTGTCAACTAATCCATAAATTACGCTAGTTTTGTATTTTATATAAGTTGAAGAAAGAAAATTTAAGTATCTGTCCGTTTTTTCAGTTTTACGGTACCAGTTTGTGATTACGTTTCCGTTAGATTGTCTGTGTAAGGTAAGGTCTAAAAAGTGTATAGTTTTGTTATTATTTTCATGTTCTAAAGTAAATTTAAGCCTAGGATGATAGTTGTTAAGTGTGTTTGTAATATTAGTATTTGATCAGAGTTTGTCGTTATTAGTATATAATCTACATAACTAGTGTAAAATGTTTTGGTCAGTTGAAATGTGTCTATTAGAGTAAGGTCGGCTATAGTACTTGAGATGGGTGATCCCATAGAGACACCAAGTGTCTGTTTATAAAACTTGTCATTGTATTTAAAGTACGTAGTTTCTAATATAAATTTAGTTAAGTCTAAGAATTCTTCTTTAGAAATTGTAGTGTTCATTTTTATTTTGTCCCAGTTGTTATAAATACTATTTAGTGCTAGTTCGATCAGGATATTCGTATAAAGTGAAATGACATCTAATAAGAAAAGGTTGTGATGATCTGGTAATTTAAGAATATCAATAATTTTCTAAAGTTCCCATGAGTCTTTGCAACGGTATTCACGGTTTTTGGTAACGTTAGAGATTATGTTAGATATGAATTTTGAAGTATTATTACGTTGGACTGTTGTATGTAGTTACAATATGTCTAAGAGAAATGTCTTTTTATGAGTTTTAGCATTGATTATGAAATTCGTAAAGATACGCAAGCCTTAATATTTTTTCGTAACTACATCTCCTACAAGCAACCAATGCCCCTTTCGCTTTCGGCCCCTAAACTGTTCATTAAGAAAGTGCTGCTGCAAACGGTTCAATATTGTAACATTGATTCTGTTACTGCTTCGCATACATGCAACAGCGGTCTCTACCTACGAGAATGATTCAAGAATCAAACTCAGCAGATTCCAAAGACGTTTGTTCTTAAAGCAAAATAAGTAACTTGCACGTGCACAAAAAATGTGCATTCAACTAATTTAGCTTGCTACGTATGTGCATCATAATAGTTGGATTTGCGAATTGTTTTAACTTTTATTTCAAATTTCAATGAAACCATTGATTATAAATAAAACCACAATTTAATTTGTAAGAAATAAAATTTATTTGTCTCAACACAAGTTATAACACCATATGATACGTTATCATAAAAACGACGTCGTTTTTAAAGTAAAGCGAAGTTCAAAGAAAAAAATTGAAGCTATTTGAAAATCCCTATTTTTTTGAAAATCAACTAATTTTGAGGGATCATATCTCGAAGTGTAATTATAAAACAATAAAAATTTTATATTATTAAAAGTTTGCATCAAACTAAACAAAAAATTTATCAATCAAATTTATTTTAAAATTTGTTAAATCTGCAGCACATTGAAAATATAAACATAAAAACAATTGTCATCCCATACTTATATTTAATATATTGTGACCGATTTCGACTTTAAAATAAATTAAAAGTCATCTTCGGACAAATTCTCTACAAAATTAAACGCTAACAATAATAATAATAATAAAAAAATCTTATGCTTACATTAAAAAATCAATATTTTTATTGAAAAATGTCAAATTGACATAAAACAATTAATTTTTAGATGTAAGCAAAGATGGCGTAAAAGGAAGATAACCAAATTTGGCAGAAATTTATTTATTATTTATTTGCTTAACATGTTATTACAGAAAAACACTCAGTTAAAAATCAACAACTTATTCATCCTTTTAATGTTAATAATAACAATGAACACATTTTAGATATACTCGAAAATATTTATATTCACACCACAAATCCAAGCATTAATCAATAATCAAATTAACCTTTTCGAACTTTGTTTAAACTACAAAATTTAAAACATTCTGCCAAATTTAGTTATCTTCCTTTTACGCCATCTTTGCTTACATCTAAAATTAATTGTTTTTATGTCAATTTGACATTTTCAATAAAATATTGATTTTGAATGTAAGCATATGATTTATTATTATTATTGTTAGCGTTAAATTTTGTAGAGAATTTGTTCGAATTTGTTTTATTTATTTTAAAGTCGAAACCGGTCATAATATTTTTATGTTTATATAATACATACCAATACATTTTAATGGATCCATTATTCGTTTATAACATTGAAAATAGGTTAAATTCTATGAAATTACCCGAAAACTAGTTACAATCTTCTCCTGAACGATCTAAGCTTTTGTATATATTTTTTTCGAAATCGGTTAAATACACTTATTAAATTTTTAAAATTGTTAAAAAATTGCTAATTTTTAACTTTAAAAAATTCTCCTAATGCCAAATTTACTTGGATTGGACTTAAAATAAATCAGGATAAAATTTTTAATTTCCGGTGTTTTTGTGGAATTTAAACGCATTAATTCCAGTTTTTCCGATTCGTTTTTAAGAGTAGCGTAAATTTTTAATTTAATTAACAAATTGATATTGAATTCCTTATGTTCAATACAAATATGAGAAAATTGTTTGCTTTCTGATATTAAATATGTAAAAATATTTTAACGATACCTTTTGTACATTTATGAATAGCGAATGACGAATTAAATACTTTTAATAAGTGAGATACAAAATGTACAAAAGAATCTGATGGTCTTTTTAAAAACTGAATCTGCTCGGCTCCATAATCTTTACACATTAAATAAAGATCATTTTCAGAAAATAAATCTTCATCGCACTTAATTATTTTTTCTCTACATATATTCATACCTTTTCAACTGCTTAAATGATAGATAACCAGCTAAATAAACTATGCTACAAAATTCTAAATTTACATTTGTACAAGTTGGTTAAAGTGGTGTATCTGAAGTAGCGTCATTTTTGTTTGATTTTGTCATTTCATATGAATTGTCACTTGAAACAGTGTTCTCATCAAAATCCGAGTCAAAATCACATGTTACCAAAATATCTCGTTCTTTATCTTGCTCATTTAATTCAAGAGCTTCTGCTTCATCTTCTTCACAATCTCTACCATCTACGCCTGCTTGAAGCCTTATGAACATATTTTGTTCCATGGCTATTCGAAATTGTCTAACAGAAGGCATTGGATTGTATCCACCCCTATTGCCGATTACGGAGTTAAAATTCTCTAATGCATCCTGATTGATTGATGCCGTTGCTAAATATTTTATTTTCTGGTTTTGCAAATTATCTCACAATAGCAATATTGCCCGAATACTCTATATAAATCCATTGATGCAGTAGATATTGTTACGCCTTTTACCATTGCTGTACACTTCAATTTGTTTAAAATAATCTAGTCCATTACGTAGATTTTGTAAAGAAGTATTTGCAAATATGGATAGTGGTCTTCTATGGAGGTTAGCATCTTTTAAACTTCTACTATTTAAGGAATCAAAATATCGTTGATTTTTTAAGAAAATCGGCAGTGTTTTCGCCTGTTGAGCTTTTCAGCTGATTTAATTTTCAAGTGGCATTTACAGCAGCAGATATAGTACGGCTAAAGATTTGTGCAGCAAATTTGATGCCCATCTTTTGAAATGTGTTAGGAGTTATGCAAACTGGAGTTATTTTCGATAAAGTACGAGATGTCGTGCTAGTTCTGTCTATTTCATAAGTCTGCACAATATCGTTCCATGAAACCGCTTTTTTCTTAATCAAGAAATTTAACTGTGGATTCATAAAATTGTTTCTCAAACTTTTGAGCAGATGTGGAGGATCGAAACATGTAAATACTTTATAGTTGTTTATTTAAAATTCCGGATGATCCTGTGTAGTGCCTAATTTAGATAGGGCATTCATATTATTTGTTCCTTGAACACATACGATGATCATGGGTTTCAGGGACATATTTATTAACTCAGTTATAACTGAAACGATCAATTCCTTTAAGACATCACCCTTCATTGGACCAGAACTTATAAAATAACAAACGGAATCTTCCAATAATGTAAAAGTCCTCGTAAATAAAATATCATAGCGGTATTACCAATCTTTTCATTTCGACCTAAGTGTCCGAGATCTTCATATGTTTCGATGATATCTTGGAGTTTATTATAATCTAACTTTTTTTTATTGTTAGCTCGTCAAACATGACCACATACATTTTTTCGGTATCATCCGTTGTTCTCACTTTTATTTCCAGCTTTTTAGTCAAATTTGTTTTTATTCCTGCTACTAAATTAGAAATTTTTAACCACGAGTGAATGGTTCTTACTGAAGGCAAAACAAAACCTAACTTATTTCTTAAATATTTATAGGAACCAGGTGATTTATAATATAAGAATAACGTCAACTGTATTTTTCACTATATGACCAACGTGTGTTTTTTCTGTGAAATAATTGCATGTTGATAAAGCTCTGTACCGTTTTACTTTTGTTTGCAAGAATGTTTTCCACAATGGTTTTAGTGCAAAATTTGTTATATTTAATTTTCAATCATGTATTTTGAGCATTCTTCGCCTTTAATTTTTTATTAAGGTGAAGTAATTTCCCTTAAGTTTTGTACACTTGGGCGTTAATTCTATTTTCGATTTTGGTGATGGCATATTTAAAATTCTACTATTGATATTAGGAATCACACGAATCGCTTTGTTGTGGTGTCAACGAAAACCCTTCAATAACTCTAAATTTATGTCGTCCAAATCTAATAATGGTAATATACGTTTTGCTTTAGAAGCATATGTTTGTAATCCGCTTGGACCCGCCATAGACCATTGCCCAGGCAAAGTTGACTCTGAGAAGTAAAAAATTAACATAAATTTACTGATAAGTAGTGATTGTAATGTTAATTGTACCAGGTGGACAAATAAGCGAGGTGAGCAGCTGTATCTCAGAAACCATTCAAAGCATCGCCTTGCAAAAATTATATAATAAAAGTAACCAAGAGAAAATGCTGAAAATTATTTTTGAATTTCTAAAATGGTCATCAAGGAGCGTATTGCCAACTGGAAGTTTAAAAATCGTTTTCTGAAAAATGTTGTTACACTAACGATGATAATTAGAGTAAATGCTTTTTTAAAACTGAGTCAAATTCAAATTTTTTTTGTTAAATGCTTTTTGCTCTATCTTCGAATGGAAAGTGGTAGAGGGTGTTCAAACATTTTATTTTAGGTTGGGATAAAAGTATTTTATTTTATTTGGAAAATTAGGGATAAGTAGACATTAATAACAAGCCGTAAAGTGGGAATGCTTTCCAATTGCTTTTTGAGTTTTAAGTTCTTTTATTCATTATTTTAGAATAGGATAAAGATGTTCACATGGGGTTTTCACTGGGTTGTTGGGATCGTATTTGTCTACCTAATGACATAAAAAATTCATATCATTGCATTTATTTTTCTTTCAGACCATTATTTTCTTTGTGATTATGTGAGACAACGCTATCTGTTGACAAAGTAAGGAATTTTAATCACATCACTAATATCACTACTGATAGCTTAGGAAAAACTCTTTTTCACGACACTGGGTTTCATAAGAGATGTTAATCCTCTTTCTAGTTATCGACATTTAATTTCGAATACACACCCCCCGCCACTTTCCTTTCAGAGATATAACAAACAATATTTAACAAAAAAGATATAATTTTAACTAATTATAATAAGTGGAAAAAGCTAGAGATAAAGAAGGGAATAGTATTAATAACGGAAGGAAGTTCAGAAGAAAAATTAGAGATATTACGAAATAAGAAGAGATTACGAGGTACGAGAATCCATATTGACGAGGGCATGACGAAAAATGAAAGAGATATACAAACAAAGATAAGGTTAGAGGTGGGTGGAAGGAGAGGAACGAAGATGGATAGAGAACAAAGAAAATGTGAGAAAATGGACAGCAAAAACTAGAAAATGGGGAAGGGAAAGGGAAAAAGGAGGGAAATGAAAAAAATGGGAGAAATTAAAAAAGGGCATGGAAAAACAGGATATTATTTTGCAATGTGGTAGGAATAATAAACAAAGGAAGGGAATTTTTGAGTTATATTAGGGATTTTACAATGGTGGGGCTAGTGGAAACCTGGATGGTAGAGAAAGATTGGGAAGATTGGAACGACAAGATGCCTGAAGAATTTATATGGGACATACAGTTCGTGGAAAAAACAGAAAAGATAGGAAGAGCAAAAGGAGGAATAATAACAGGGGCGAGAGAAGAATAAAAAAAGAAAATGAGACGAGAGAGGAAAGGATAATGGGGGTGAGAAAAACAAATATGGAAACAGAAGAAGGAGAAAGGTATGAAATAATAACAATTTATGAAAAGAAATAGAAACGACTAAGGAAAAATAGATAAAGTAATGAAAGGAGAGAGATGAAAAAAAACTAATATTAGGAGGCGATTTTAATGCAAGGATATGAGAGGCAGGAGGTATAATGGTAAATGGAAGGGTAAAGAAAAGAGTATCAATGGATAAAATAATAAATGGGCAAGGAAAAAAATTGGAAGAATTTTGTGAGAAAAAAGGATGGAGAATATTAAACGGAAACATGGTGGGTGGAGGGAAAGTTTATTGGAGGAAGAGGACAGTCGGTAATAGACTATGTAATTACAAATGAAAGAAGTATATAAGACATAACAAACTTCAAAATTGGTGAAAGTGAAGATTCTGATCATCAACCGTTAGAAGTGACCTTGGTGGGAAAAGAAAATGAGACAGATAAAAAAAGAGAGGAGTGGAGAGAGATGAAGGTATGGACGGAAGAAAATATAGAAAGAAGATACAAGGAAAAGATAGAGGAAGGACAAAGTTCAGAAGGAGGAATAGAGGAGGAGATAAACAAGATAATTAAAGAAATGGAGAAAGCAACAGAAAAGAAAAAGTATAGAGTGAGAACAGGAAATTTAGAGACAAGAAATGAATGGTGGAATGCAGAGTGCCAGAAAGCAAAGAAAGAAATGAGGAGAGGAAAAAATGGAAAAAAGGAAAAATGGCAGTTGAAGAATATAAAAAATTAGGATGAAATTTAAAGAAGAATGCAGAAAGGAAAAAGAAGAATTCAAAATGAGGTTAAAAAGTAAGATTGAAGAAATAAGAAACGAAGGACAAGTGGAAGTTAATAGGGATATAAAGAAGAAAAGAGGAAACATGTTTGCAATGTTTTTAGATTTAAGGTTAGCTTTTGATAAGGTGGAAAAGGGATTGTTATGGGAAAACTTAAAAGAGGCTGGAATAACGAAGATTTAATTTATGCAATAGAAGAAATATACAAAGAAGCAAAGGCGCAAAACGAGAGTAGAGGAAAAGCTGGGAAGAGAGTTTGGGATAGCAAAAGGGTTAAGACAGGGGTATCCACTGAGCCCTGGTTTGTTTTATTTGCATGTAAGAAACTTGGAGGAACAAATTAAAGGACAGCAGGTTGGAGGGATAGTGGTGGGAAGATATAGCGAAAGAATATTTGCAAAAAACTTGGAGAAAAGAAGATGGATATTTAGGAGAATAGTAAAAGGTGTGTTGATGTATGGAGCAGAGGTGTGGGGATGGACAGAATTGGAGAAACTGGAGAAGATGCAAGAAAGGTATTGGAAGTGGACACTAGGTTTAGAGAAGGAAACCCCAGGTTATACAGTCGAAGAAGTATGTAAACTAGAAAAAATAAGGATACATACAGGAAGAAGGGCAATACGGTATGAAGAAAAGTAGAGGAGCAAAAGATAAAATATTGTGAAGATGCTAGAAGAAGATATTTTGAAAGAGGAGGATATGCAAGGAATGAAATAAAAAGATAGAAGATGGGGGAAGAAGTATGGGAGAAGAAATAGTACAGAGAGATAGAAATACGCAGGCACAAGAAAGAAGAGCAAGAATTAGAGAAGGAAAATACACAACACGGAGTATGAAGGATTAATAACAGATGGAAAACCAAATTACATAACCGGAAGAATGGCATTGGAAGATAAAAGACTAATTGAAAGATTTAGAGTAGGAAACAAAGAAAATGAAAATAAGTACTGGTGGAAGGACGAAGATAAAAAGTGTAGAATGTGTAGGGAGAGGTGGGAAAATGTAGAGCATTTGAAACTAAAGTGCAGTGAAGTAAGAGCGGACCAAAGAGTGAGAAAAGTGTTGTTGGGAGAGAGGTGAAGGAATTATGTGGAAGAGGAAGGTGGTGGAAAAAAGAAAGTGGATGTAATAAGAATAGAATAAAGAGAAGAGCCAAAGAACAAAATTTTAATTTTTTTTGTTGTTTTTATTGTATGGTAAGAAAATACCGAATCTTTTGTTAATGTAAATAGACAAATAAATTGAAATTGAATTGAATTGTCTCAGCTTATAACAGCATTTACTGTAACTATCGTTAATATAAGAAAATTTTTCAGAAAACGGGTTTTAAAAGTCAAGATGGCAATACGCCCACTAGTGGCCATTTTAGAAATTCGAAAATAATTTCCAGAATTTTCTTTTATGTTATAATTTTTTATCGCAAGTCGATACAATGAGACACAGCCGCTTATTTGCCCACCCTTTATTTAATTATTATTTTTCGATTTTATTTCTAATTTTGACATATAAAGTGACATTTTGATAATCAAAGTGGGTGTCAAAATGGTCCACTTTTCGTAACTAAGTAAAAATTTTTGTCACTTGTCAGATTGTTTTGACATTGTTTTGAAAACTATCACCACATAATAACATTGGTCATCCTCGATTAGAATTTGAAATAGTTTTAATTCGTTTTTTTTTCAAGATTAGAAAAAATATTGTATGCTACACGTAACGAAACATGATTTTTTGTACGTCCCGCAATTATCACACTCGTTACAAAAATCGTTTTGTCACTGGTAACATAAATGGCTACGCATATTTCAAAATTTTAATTCTCATTAATTACATAAAAATAATATTAATTTACATACCTTCCTTTACGAATTTGATAGGCATTGCTGTTTTAGATAACAGTTTGCGTTTATTGTTTATACTTATTTGGGAGGGTAAAAAATGTTTTTTGCATATTGACTTACGTCCTAAAAGTACCACAATTTTTCTGCCACTCCCTTGCACGGTTCACATTTTTAATGGGAAATTAACAAAAATTATTTCTAAAATGTCTTTTTTATTGTTTGTACAATTGGCGTATTCACATTTACTCATTTTAACAATAACATAACTGTCACACAATGTGGTAACTTTGAATCTAAAACTACATTCAAGCTCTCATATTTAACCACGACACGTGACGCGATGTCTAAAAGGGCCTGAAAGCAACTGAAATCTCGTCTGGTCTTTTTTTGTAACACATTTCGTTCATAGGAATGGAACTCTAAAAGTGCAGCGTATATCTGTAACAAAGGAAAACACCAAAAACTGTACAAGAAACGTGCAGTTTTTGGTTTTTTCCCTTTGTTACAGTTAGCACGTGCATAATAAAAAATAATAATGTGCACTCAACTCAATTTATCCCAGTGCGTCCTAATAGTTGGATTTGCGAATTGTTTTTAAATTTTGTTTCAAACTTCAATAAAACAACAATTGAATTTGTAAGAAATAAAATTTATTTGCATCAATACAAGTTATGTATTTCCATATAATTGTAGTTATTATTTACATAAACAATTTATTCTCTTCGGACCAAGTTGAAAAAGATGGGTCTGTTGAGTTTTTTTTTGAATCGAGAAGGACGTCCTCGGTTGTAATTTGCTTACATGCACAAGTTGATTCTAAAAAGAAAAAAAATAACATAAATTCGCTAATAAAAAATATGCTGAGTCAATTCAATTTTGAATATTCTTTTCAAAATTAATTTCACACAAAACTTTTAGTTTAGCTTCTAATGACAAGTATTAATGTTCAATAATAAATAACAATTTAAAAAAACCCTAACGGGTAAATAAAATAATAGTAATTTGCTTACCTTCTTTCTAGAATTTTACAGGCACTGATTTTACACTTAATATTTTACGTTTATTGTTTATAATAATTTCGAAAGGTAAAAAAGTTTTTCACAGATTAACTTATTTCCTAAAGTGTCAATATCCATAACCGTAACACAAGTTTTAAAAAACAACGTATATCCACGGCGTTTACGCTGTTCTTTTTATTATTTGTGCAAGTGACGTATTCATAATTACTAATTGTCACAAAAATTACGGTAACTAATTTTATAATCAATGCAGTATCTTGTAACAATGAAGTAACTTCGAACCTCAAACCACTTTCATAATTCTATTCAAGATACACGCATTAAAACAGGTACGGTGGAACTGACATAAAAAAATGAAGGGGGAAACTGAGAATCTCGTCGCAATAGTACGGTAGAGCCATCTATTTTTCATCGTACTTTTGTGTCACATTTCGTCCATATAGGTTGCGCATCTTTACGAATTTTATAATCAATGGTTTTAGGTAGTCCATATAATGGTGAGGGTAATCCATTATGTGAAGTTAATTTTTTACATGTAATGTTGTCTGTATATTTTATTTTCATGTAAGTTTTTTATCATAATTTAATCACTAATACATAAATAAATTGATAATAATGTCTACGCGAATGTTTAGGTATACAAAAAATGTTATTTGTAAGTTTATGTTTGTCACAGAAGTATGTTATATACTCATTTTAAATAATTTTTAATTTATTCAAATTTTTAATTAATTAGAATGTTAAGGTACGTTTTTTATTCTCGTATATTAATCTTTTAAAACTATTAATTTTTTATTTTTCATGCTCATTTTAAGTGTGTGCATTTTATTGTTTTCTTTATTTGAAATCTTATATGTAATTGATACAGTGTAATTCAATATTTTGTAATTTTTAGACATTAACTGAAGAAACTTATAGCGAAACGTCTTAATTAAAACAATTAAAAAAAAATTCTTAGCTGTTTTGTTTTCAAATAATCTGTGTCACTAAAAAACTAACGTACAACAGCTGTAAAAACCAAAATCAAAATTATAAGTATACACTATTTTTAGAAATTTTTATTTTTTACAAGTTTTTTAAGCTGTAGCCGTTTACTAACTGATTGCTTGAATAAAAAATCTTGGGATTTATCGGGGCGTGAACGGCGATGAACACCGAAATTTCTTTACTTGAGGGACTGTATATATAGTATATTCCATTTAATTTTTCCGCTTTCAGATTATCTAGTAAAAGCAATAACCCAGCGGGCGGTGTACATAAACAGATAAAAACTGAGGTTAGACAGAGACATGCAAATTGCTTTTCCTGTTAATAAGAAAGAGATAAATTTACTTACAAATTCTAAATCTATTGTATTTATTCTCACTCTCTCTGTCACGTCTAACTTTCAATATATTTATCTTTCTCTGCATCGAGAGCGCTTTAAACCCAATCTGCAGTTCTCAAACATCTCAATCATAAGTTGGGTTGTTTAGTTAGTGTGACTTAAGGTTAAGAATTAAATTAATTACACGTCTTTTTAAAATAAATTATATTTAAAAATCATTAGAAATGTCCAATGGCATTATTGTGTAGGTACTTACAATAATATCAACAGTTTCCATTGAAATTGAATTTAAATAAATATTACATTACGTACTAAAGCAAATTCAATAAATGAGAAATAAATAAGTAAATTTAAAATGAAAAATAATTAGGTTTATATATCACCATCACTATTACTGCTGTCAGAGTCGGAATCAGAGTTATTACACGTATTATTAAAGGTTGTACGTCAAACACATATTGTTTTCTAAATCTGCTTTAATCAACCTTTCAGTATGATCTACACTCGTTTTCCACACTTCATTGGAAACAGTGCGGAGGGCTTCGTTCCACATGTTGATAATCTGGACGTCTCCGTAGCCATCTCTGCCTATATGGTTATCGTAGTAAGTTTTTGCTATACCCCAAACCATCTCTATAGGGTTGTACTGACAGTGATAGGGGGGCAATCTAAGAACTTCGTGTCCATAACTTAACGCTAAGTTGTCAATAACAAATTCTTTAGAGGTAACTTGTTGCTTACATAAATATAACAGTTCTAACTTAGTTTCTTGTGGATGAAATATTATATTTTTTGTTGTTAACCATTCCATTATTTCCTTTTTTTTCCATGATGATGCAGGCTGTTTCTCAGTAACTCGGGAATGGTATGAAGCGTTATCCAAAACAATCATGGAAGGTTCTTCTAACGCCATCAACATATCTTCAAACCATTTTTCGAAATTTTCATGATTCATGTTATCATGGTAGTCGGCACTTTTAGATTTTGTTGAAAAAATTAGATCGCAACCGTCGATGAAGCCTTCTTTTCCGCCAGCATGTAATATTATGAAACGTTTGCCTTCGTTTCCCCAATTTTTGACACTTTTAGTAGAATTGTCCTGCCACGAACGTTTAATGGATCCTCTTCCAAAATCCAAGTCTCGTCTAAAAATCGTAAGCTTAGGACACGCCGAATTCAAATTTTCCATATATTTCCTCAAAAACCGGACTTTTTAAATAGTACATTCTCTTTCTCGCATAAAACACGCCTGTTGTCAGTTTTTAAAACGAAATCCCAAATCTCTTACCAATCTATGCAATGACGTTTTTGAAACATGTAAAATGTATTTTTCGGCCAACGTTGTTTTAAGGGTTTCCAAGGTTATATGTTTCTTTAGTTGCTTTTACAGCGTTGTCCAAATCACTTGTTCTTGTTTTTAACTTAACTCTCGTTTCTTCCTCCAAATTGTCATTTTTGCTCTACTGGTGATATTACGTAAAGTTCGCGTTGTGATTCCGGTGGCAGTCGCTACCCTTTCTTAAACGTTTTTATATCCAATAAAGGACCGCCATTCTGTTTTTCTCTTATGAAATATTCGTACACTTTCAAAATTATTTGTTGTGTTTGTATACTTAAATGTGGCGCCATATTATGCATGAACACGAATCACTTTTACAACTGAATAGGTACTTTAACTTTTAACAAACAGAAAGTGGAAATAGAAAGTGTATAATTAAAAAGCAATTATAATTTCCTGACTTTGGAATTCCAATTGCAAGTAATTAGGTACACTTAAATAAAACTAGAAGTGTAGGTAATTAATAAAATAGTACTCATTTATTGAATGCAATATTTAATTCAATTCAAATCGGACCTTTTGATGATTTTTGAATATAATTTATTTTAAAAAAGATTTGTAATAATATTCTAATTTAGATGTTTGAGAACTGCAGATTGGGTTTAAAGCGCTCTCGATGCAGAGAAAGATAAATATATTGAACGTTAGACGTGACAGAGAGAGTGAGAATAAATACAATAGGTTTAGAATTTGTAAGTAAATTTATCTCTTTCTTATTAACAGGAAAAGCAATTTGCATGTCTCTGTCTAACCTCAGTTTTTATCTGTTTATGTACACCGCCCGCTGGGTTATTGCTTTTACTAGATAATCCAAAAGCGGAAAAATTAAATGGAATATACTATACAAACAAAGAATTTCCTATTTTAGAGAAACAGTTTGGGTGATTGTTAAATGAGGACAGGAGTAGGACAAAAGCTGGTTAGTTATTATTTTGGTGGCTACTCTCATCATATTTGACTTTGGGTTACACTTTTTTTCTTTTATTTTTTTTTTCACTATTAGGGAAATACAAATTTCTTTTTGATACACAAGTTCTAGTTCGGGGTAGTTTTTTTAAACGACCTTTAGGGTTTACATTTTTTGTTGGATTGTAGTCAGGAGGGGTGTGGTATTGGAATTGGGGTGGATGCTGGTTCGATCATCGAACTGTCCTCTCGCTCTTATTATTCTGTTAACTAGGTTAGCTATTTGTTAAGATACTTCTCTTTTACTTGACTTCTGGGTAATCGCTTCATACATAATGGGTAGGGCGTTCAAATCTTTTTCTTGAATCTATCCTTTTCTTTGCTCTGTAGTTATTTGCCTTGGTTGCTTGGATACATCAATCGCTTCTTGCGCTTTTAGACAGATATCGACTAACAAACCGTTTGCCTCTTCAGGGTTGATTTTCTTGTGTTGAGGGTTGGATATATTTCCTTTGAGTTTTTTCTTTACTGAAAATGTAGTTGAAACGTTCGCTAGATCTTACACCAAAGATCTAGGGGAACGTTTCATCTTTTCCCTTCGTGCTGAGCTTGAAGTTTTGTGGAGGGAGAATTTTGTAACGGTTACACATAAAAAGGATATTGGATTTGCATCTAGTCATATAGGCAACTTTCTATTTTACGTTGCAAATAAGCTTGCATGATTAGTTACCAACATTTCTTATTTTAATTCAAATTTATTAATTATTAATTTGGAAATTTTCTCTCTTTACCGATATATATCGTTTTCCGATTTCAGCTTCAACTTAGTGGTTACGCCATTTTTCTGTTAAGAATGTCATTGTTGTATTGTATGTTTGAATCCGTGTAATCAACGAATTTTGTGGGGTTAAATACCTTTGAGTGAAAATTGCCCCGTGACGAAGGATATTCGAAATTGATGCCAAAGCGTTGGTTGCTCATGGAAATATTAAAATCTGTGGCGAACATATTACAGGTAAAAAAAGGAATAAAAGATATTCGAGGTCTTCTTACGGTAGTACACACCTTTTCTTCCTGTCGTCCTTTACTCAATCTAGATTTGACATTTTGGATTACTGCGTTCCTGAACTCTTCGACGTCTTGCGTTGGTATCGTGGCTACTGATCGTAGAAAGAAATTGTAGAAACTCGTGGATGCACTTTATAACTGGAATATTCAGAATGGTATCTATACTATCTATACCCCGGTAGAGATCTTTCAGACATCTTCATTTATGGATATATGACTTATGTATTATTCCGCTAGCGCCGCATCCCTACAACTAGGTGATAAACGCTAGCAGTCTAAAATTGCAATAAAGTGAAGGTGTCTTTAGCAAAACTGAATTTCGCGTATTAAGACTCTTTAATTTGCAACTTTACTTATCTTATTTTGTACTCTTTTAAAAATTCGTGTTTAACACATGCCCTTAGCAAACCTTTTGTACGATTGTTGTAAGTTTTTTAAATCGTTCGGGTTGTTATTTATATTATAAACCACACATTAATCTGGCACTGTTTAATCGACGCATTGACACGGGTTGCATCCAACACAGCGCACTGCAGTCCGAGAATCATCATAAACAGATACAAAACATTAATATTATAATTGTACTCCGGCTACTTACATTACTCAAGTTCAAATAATTTGTAATAAAAGATCTAACACAAGTACTTCAGTACTTGCCAATTTATGTTGAGCAGTGGCGTACTGACCACAGTTATACTTTATGTACGCAGAATTAAACAGTGTCGCACTATCGCATAATTTTCTTTTACACATATTGCTTAATTTAAATTGCTTATTTGTTATTTGTTGATCTTAATAACTTGTGTTTGTATAATATATAGCTGTGTTTAATTGTGGATTGCGTTTTATGTCCCGCTGGACAAAATGTCTCCAGTGTGTTATATTTGTTCGGACAGAATATCTGTTAACGGGTGGTTGTGTTAACTTTCTCGTCACCTTAAGGAAATTGGCGCCCTTATCCGCACTAGAATTTCTGGGTCATTACTAGTGATCCATACCCACACCCACTCTCCACTGATCGGGTATAAATTCTACCTTCTGACCGTAACTTATTTATCTTGTCATTACAGCTTTCCTTCGTTTTCAAAAACACTCCGTGAAGGAGTGTCAAATTCTTTGAGCGATATTATTACCTATTCGATTACATGTTGTCTGAGTTTCTGTAACATGTTAAAGTATCTTCATAGTTATAACCGTCTTTATCACGAACGTAGTTATGCAAAATGCAACTTTTTAAACCAAGTGCAATCGCTTAAAGTTTTTAAGTTTATTACAGAGTTCTTATAAATGATAGTTGTTTGATACTTTACATAAAAGAAATAGTCATTTACATAGAAGAAAGGTCATCATTTGTCTAATTTCTATCCAAAATTTAGATAGATATTGTAAGATACAATTAGTAAATATTTTTTAACAATGGTATTTTCCTTTTAGAGAATTGTTATATATTAAAAAACAACATAATTTGTAGAAACAATTTTTCAACATTATGCAAAATTGTTTCCTGAAAGAAATATGCAACTGTATTTTTTAATTCTCTATAGAAAGTTTTGGTCAAATCAGTAAGTTTTTGGAAAAGTTGTCAATATCAATTTATTATTGACGAGGAAACTGAAACAAATGTTATCGCATACTTAAAAGTTTTTCCTAACATTTTGACACGAGATTGTGAACGTGACGCTTCAGTATCTATATATATTTTGCGTAAGAATAAATAAGTGCCTTATAAATACAGACTTTCTCAAATCTTTTATCCTGGCGACCTAGAAAGATGTGTCTAATTTTGCCAGTGGCTAGTTAATGCTCTCAGAGAAAATTTAAATGTTTTGAGCTCAATTTTGTGGAGTATAAAGCGAATTTTTCTAACAATTGAAGAAATCAGCATTATTGGAGTTGCAAGATGCCTTAATTAAAACAAAAGTCGTTGGTCCTGTATTTTGAAATAGAACACTTACATCTCAGCGTTCCGTAGAATTACTGAGGAATACTATTGAGAAGTTTTTAGACAACGTAAACATGGCTTATCGGCAGCAAATTAATGTTGAACAAAACGGGGCTCCCCACATAATTCTCAGATTGTTTATGACCTTCTACACGTAGACCTATCTAATGGATACCTTGGTTCCTCAATGTTACCCCTCTGTATTTTTATTTTTGGGGTTTTCTAAAAGGCGAAGTTTATAAGCATCGTTATCAAAGCGTAAACGAATTGAAACACCCGATTATTAACGTCATAAATAACATCCATATGAGAAACATCCTACAGAAGAAGCCAATTTTCAAGCTCTTTGGAATTGCCTTGTTGAGAGACTACTTTTAGTATTTTATGATTCTAATGTCAAAACAGAAGTACACACTGACGTTAGTAATCTGGCGGTGGATGGAATTTTGCTACACCACATAGATGGTAAACTACATCCAGTGGCTTATTACATTAGAAAAACAAATCCAGCGGAAGTGCAATACCACTCATATGGACTTGAAAAGCTAGACGTTGTAGAAAGTTTAAAGAAGTTCCGAACGTATTTACTTCGGCTGGAATTTAAATTACTGACTAATTCAATGCTTTGCAAACAGCAAACACAAAAAAAGAATCTCGCGATAGTGGTTAACTCTTTAGGAGTTTAATTTTAGAATTGAATTTAGGCCGGGACAACGTAGCCATCATGTAGTTGCTCTTAACAGAAATCCACCGAAAGTGATGAAGATCGAGAGAATGGGTTGGGTTCTAAATGCAAAAATGGCCGACCTGAAAAATTCAGCAATTTGCACTAATTTTAAACAAACCTGTTCAAGACAGATTTGAAAAAGAGACACACAGAAACTACCATATTAAAAATGGACATGTGTACAGGAAAAGACGACAGGTTTGCAATGAGCAGTGTCCAGATAAATGAGAGCACAAGTTCTTTGTTGGTGTCACAACAACCTTGGTTGGTTGCATCGAAAGTTATCTTGAAGATTTTTTGGGCTCGCTACAGTTAGTTGATGAATCTTCTCTACAGTTTCTGTTGTTAGTTTTCCAGTTGATTTCTCTTGACAAATGCAACTTCTATTTTCAAATCGATCAATACTGTTGCGTTTGTGATCAGTAAAATTATGACGATTGAATTCAAAATCGGGAAAATGTTATTGAAATTGTTGAATACATGATTCTAAATCGTAAGCCCAAATTCCATCAACGGTTAAATTCGCATCATATAAAAGTAGTATAACCTAAAATAACATGTAAACTAATAATTCACAATTGTAATATTCTTACCTGGTCTTAAATTTGTTGAAAGTTCTAAAAAGAACTCACAAAATTAACTTAACGACTGCAACAAAATAAGATTTAGAATTTTCATAGAATGTTGATTGAAATAAACATGAAGATCACAAATTTGATATGGTAACCACTGCAATAGTAAGGTAGTCTAATAACCACATAAGTTATGTTGATGTGTTGAAAATCTAGAGAAAGAAGACAATATTTATTTAATGATCTTTCTGGGATACCAGCTGCACTAAAGCGTAACTTTTAATTTAAACCAAAAACTACAAAAATGTTTACTTTTTGTAAATATTATTCTCAAGCATTACAAAATGTGATGAGGACACTTAAAAGATTGAGTTAAGAGATTTAAAAAAATACTTCCAAATGTTCTGGATGAAGTAAACCAATATGTTGAAACCGGCATTGAAGAAATAAAGTAAATGAGTTCTGAAACTTCACAATAAGTTATGTTTTTTTGTGTCTCGTAAAGTAAATGTTACTTCAGGCGTTCCTCAAGGATCTCAATGTAGACCGATTTTTTTATATTATTCATTCATAATATAAGACACAGTATCTCAAATATTTAAATTGCAATTTAAAAATTTATAACGTTGTCGAAAACTTGACCGATTGTTTAAATATACCAGATGATTTGAATCGCTTAGAAGAATGGTGTGAAGATAATACTTTATTTTTAAATATTAGGAAATGTAAACATATATCTTTCTAGAAGTTAAAAACCCTATCATTTTCAGATATTATATTTCATCACAATATCTAGAAAGTGTAAACTCAATTTCCGATTTAAGAGTGACTTTACAACGAAATTTGCACCCTATGTAGTATGAAGGCGACTAAACTTAATCTTGATTGTCGGAAAACATTATACTGCGCATTGGTAAGATGTCATTTGGAGTATGCATCTTTGATATGGTTTCCTTCCTCAAAACAAAATATTGATAAACTTGAAGTTGTACAAAAATAATTTTTAAGGCAGTTTGAGTTTCGGTTGGGATTAAGTCATATTCCAGGCTGCCATCTGAATATAATGGAAACTCTTAAAATTAAACCGTTACAGTACAGGAGGAACATAATTGATTTGTGCTTAATTTATCCCTAAGTCAAAGACCTCATTGATTCCCCTGGTTTAATTAAACAACTAAATTTTTATTTTCCCCATTGAGTGACCAGGAACTCAAATTTGTTCCTATTACCATAATCGAAAACTGTGTTTGGCTTAAACGTGCCTTTAACTTGAGCAATAAAGTTATCCAATAAATATTCAAATATTAGCTGGTTTGATATTTTAATGTTAACCTACGATGTTGTAATTATAAATTACAAATACGTTGCGCAACTTAAGTACGTATGTTTAATGTTGTTCTAATTTCTAAGTATGTTTATTAAATAATTTTATTTCTAATTTTCTCGTTTGGCGAATATTTAATTTATATTATTGTTATTACTATTAATAAGTAATATTACAATTTCAATTTTGTTCCGATTATACAGACAATTTAGTTTATTTTATAAATTTAATTCTATAATCCGCTGTATTAGTTATTATTTTTGTAAATGGAATGTTTTCGTTAATAAAGAATAAAAAAAAGAATTTAAAAAAGTTACGTTGTTGTCTATAAAAAATTGTACTTATTTACTTTAGCTTTTTCAATCCTTTGTTAGTGTAATAAAAATACGCAAACTTTTGATGATCAAAGTAGTAGTAGAAATAATATAGTTTCAGTAGCATCAAAATATAAAATTAAATATTGGTTAAGTTATGTTAAATTTTTAGTAACCTATTTAATTTGTACTGATGTTATTTGACTCAGTTTTATTTTGAAAAGTAAATAAAATAAAAATCGTTATTGTATTTTATTTGAATTTAGCTTTTCAAGCAAACTACATTTGCGTAACAACAAAAGCATTTTTAAACTTGTCGTTTTCTTTGCTTCTCTAAAGTATGCATGTATAAAATATGCTCTAAAGATTTGTTGTACGCTTGTAGGTCGGCTATGGAGAAACCTGAAAGAGTAAATGAGATTTGAGACTCTTAGAGCACCTTTGTGTGTACATGCATATCTGCAAAACTTTAACATGCTACATTTACTAATAATATTATCGGTGTGTAATTGCAGAAACTGTTTTTTACTATAATTCGATCTGAGTATGTTTATGAAAACTAATCACCAAATTACCATGGCGGTATAATTTAGAAGCAACAAAAAGATTTAAACGAACTCGTTTTGTTTTTCCTAATTGCAGAATAATTAACGCCGACCGTATATTTCAACAAAGATTAAACAACGTCCTCTTTTTTAATTACATAAAAAGTTTGCTTACATTAAAACTCTTAATTTTTTAAAATACACAATAAACAATACAATTTAGAACTAACTGTATTAATAAGTATTTACAGTTTTTTGATTATTATTACTTTAAAATGTTAAAGCAAATGAGCAAAGTTCATGTAATTTTAAACTTGCGCCTTTTCACAAAATTTTCGCTTTTACGATAAAATACCGTACACCGAAAAAAAAATTAATTTTAACTGCTATTGTATAATTAACAATACGAAAAGTTTTTACTGCAGTCCTAAGTGTTATTGTTCTTAATAAATTGGTTTGAAATAATAGCACACTAAAAATACCCGTTAATTGAATTTACTTATTTTTCTGTCAATATTAAAAGAAAATGTGTGCAAATGTTAATGATAGATAATTCAAAAATACGTTAAAATCATTTATATGGAATGGTTACAATATTATTTAAAAAAAAATTGAAGAAAGAATAAGTCTCTATGATAAAAAAAAAATTGAATCTTGACCATAGTATTTAGTAGGAAAAAATAATAATAAGATTTCCCCAGAAATCTATTGTTTACCATTGGTTTAATAAGCACTAAATCTATATTTATAGCAACTGGTGTATAAACAATACGTAACACGTTTATTGAACATTTTTGAAATTTATTTAAGAAAAGCGAACAATTCTTGACAAATAAAGGTTGATATAGAAATCTCTCAGTTGATCATTGATGTTTATAATAAAGAGAAACAGAGATTACAGGTTTTTAAATCTTCTTGGTCGCCTTTCGGAATTACTAATCAGTTTTTCACACTTATTTTTGTTTTTTTTAAATAAAAATTTGTTTGTGATGATAATGAAATTTTAATTTTTGAATGAAATACAATCTGGAGAAATCGATAGTATTAATAAAAACGGTTTTACTGTCAACCGGCCAACTTCGTTCTGTTTATGATATAGTTTTCGGCCATAATGTGCTTTTTATGGACTAGTCTTTTTTGTAACTTTATAGACGGCTGACAATGCTAAACGTGAATATCAGAGTAAATGTGTGGATTTAAAGGGGATGAGATACCCAATTCTAACAATAATTAAAAAACGTTATTGTAGACAACGGTAAACATAGGAAAAGTTGGTCGTCTTCTAATGTTACGTAATTATGACCAAACTTTATCAATAATGTATTAAAATTGAGTTTTGATTAATCGTTTCGGAGTTACAATTTTCGACAATTACAATCGCAATTTTAAAACTAGGACATCGACTTTTCTTATATGCACAAAATGTAACCTATGCTAGGGTATAAGTAAGTTTTAACCAGAAAATCAATTTCCAAGTTGGATTTTTAAATAATTTATTGAAAATCAAATATAATTCCACAAAAATTAGCATAACTTTTTTGTAATAACAATGCAGCTTTCAAATTGTATCATACCTTGCTTTGAACAATTAGCAAGAAGTGCGTACGTTCCAAATCTAATTATCGAAAAATAATGTGTTTAATATAATTCATTTAAAATATGAAAAGAGAAGTCATGTTAGAAAAAGACTGAATAAGTTTTGAACTTCACTACCTGCAAAGAGATTCACAGTATAATCCCCGGTACCTGGAAATATTAGACAATAGCGGCAAATCCTATCATTTACCTATTGCAAAGATCTAATCGTAATTGTATTAAATATTTACTATTTTTATATGATTAACTTTTTTCCGCGTACTAGCAAAGTACTAGTTTTGTGTTATGCTCGTCTCAATTGTTCGTATAATAACCCTAATAAAAGTTGTGGTTTACTATAATCAGTACATCGGCTATTTTTGTCATTTTTAAGCCTTTTGTCTGCAAGCTATTAGTTCTGCCACTTTAAACAAAAGGAACTTGTTATTCAAAAAATATTTTTTGTAATTCCCGTTTACCTTGTTTTTAGTTTGAAACTGTCGTTAGTGATAGTGTGATCTTTGCTCTAAGTTGATATTTTCTCTCTCGTTAGTTTTTGTTATTTACTGTTTCTTGTTGTTGTTGTTTTTTATTGTTGGTTATTTATTGCTGTTTGTTAAATATTGATTGTTGATACGTTGTACGTTACCTTTGTATTTGTAATTAATTGCACCGAAACGCGAAGTACTTGCATTACAAGAAAAAGGAGAAGAGCATCCAAAGCTTAAAAATCGAAGAATAAGAAGAGTACTAACTTACTCATGAAGAAATTGTCTTTTTGTATACAGGATATTCCAAACTTATGCAAAAAATTTAGGGTGTGATTTCTCATCGAAAATTAATTGCTATAAATTTTTTCTTAAACTTACACCTCGAACGAAAAAACAAAGGTCCATTTTTGCACAGAAGTAAATTTAAATTTCAAAATTAATCAAATCAAGTCCAAGTTGCTCAAAAATGTTCAGAACAAATTCCGCACAAAATTCACTAGAGAATCTAAAATACAAAATACTCGGAAAATTGTCCTTATGCATAGAAGGTGTACTTCTATTTTACTACCGTCAAAATTTGGAAAATGTAAAAAAGTATTTAAAAATAGACTTTTGTGAGTGTGTGTCACATTCACAAAATTTCACGTCACTATCTTGATCCATTTCCGAGATAAAAAATTAAAAACCCGATTTTAATCACCTCTTTGATAAGGTGTCACTCAGTAAGGGAGTAAGTTTAGAAAAAAATTTATAGGAGAGACCCCTCTTAATTTTTATTGACGAATCATCTCTTAATTATTTTTTGCATAAGCAAACCACCCTGTATATTTTATTCTATTACTCTGTTCTTATATTATTTTGAATTTTAGCCTTCCAGAAGAATATTTTCCCGTTCGAAACATCTTCAGAACAATTACTGACTCTTGAGGGTAATCCAATTGTTAACTTAAATCACTTTCTTTCCGAAATGAAGAAAATCGTTTACCATGACAGGACGTGCACTTGTGGTGAGATGAAATTGAAAAAAGAAATTAGACGAGAAATCGTATCGGCCTTGTACTTGAAATTTCGACACATCCCACTAGTGATAGTGTGAATGAATCTTTAGTTTAGGGAGCAACATTGATTGGTATTGGATATGCCCAATTGAGTGAATTACTATCTATTGTAAATGTACCAATGGTTACTGCAAAAATATTTCAGAAAGCTTGAAAAGAATATTGGTAAAAGTGGGAATCTGAACTTAAATTGGAAATGACTAAAGCTGCAGAAGACGAAAGATTGCACGCAGTGGAACAAGGTAATTTCGAACAATAAATACCTTATATAACAGTAGAAGTGGATGGAGGATGGGCTAAATGATCGTATGGTCATGGATTTTTTTTCCCTATCAGGTGTAGCGTGCATTATCGGAGCCCACAAAAAAATTATTAATCCTCGGAATTCGAAACAAATTTTGCTGTATATGTGAAAAAGCTCAAAGGAATAAATTACGGTGTCCTGATCACGTGTGCTTTAAAAATTATAAGGGTGCTTCTAGTAGCATGGAACAAGATGTAATTGTCCAAGGATTTAATGTAAGTAAAAAGTTTTATAATCTGCGCCATAAATATGTAATTGGTGATGGAGACTCGAGCGTTAATACACGAATTATTGAAAAAGTTTCTTACGGAAATACGTACATAAACTAGAATGTGCAAATCATGCCACACGAACCTTTACATCCAATTTAAATAAAATTGTTGAAAATACAAAGTTTGATTTATCTGCACGGCGAATTCTAAAGGCTAGGTTACCTAGGTTTAGTGCAGCTGTAAGATCAGCTATTACAAAATCTTCAGAATAATCAACAAATCTACTTTTTGCGGATATTTACATAACATACCAAGTCATGTCCTTGGATGTCATTTAAACTGTAGAACCTCTTATTGTAGACATCTAGAAAAGACAACAACGAAGAAAACATTTTACTATTAATGGCGAGTACACCGGTGTTGGAAGAAATAAAAAATGCATAGATTTACTTGCAAGAAAGGCACACAAGTTAACAAAAAACGTCGCCACAAATCACGCGGAAAGATACATGTCCTTGGTTGCTCAGTATATTGGAAGAAAAGAACAAATCTTGTACAACGTGGTTTTTATCAACGACGGTGCTACGGAGCAGGTTTGTCGTTCAATCAAGGTCCTTTGTGGCACAAAAATTTTATACTAGTACAAGCAGCTCAACGTTTACAAAATTTTGTAAAGACAGAGAGTATAAGTGCTTACACAACCAAAACAATCGTAAGATTAGATGAAGGGTAAAAGTTGATGGAGAATCTGCGGGGGCAAGATTATGGACCTAATGCTGCCCGACCAGATTTACCAAATAAAGAATTAGAAGAAGAAAAGGAGAAAATTTTGACAAATTTACAAGCCGAAAATGTAGGTGAATTAGAAAATATACCGTAGGGCAGCATCATAATATAGAGATGGTTTGAAGCACGTCGCAATCGACTTACAGCATCGAATTTTGGTCGAGTTTGTAAAGGAGAACTTCTACACATTGCCACAATTTATTAAAGAGTTTGTTGTATAGTTCTCGAACTTAATTACTCCGGCAATACTCTACGGAAGATTGAATAAAAAAAATGCTATTGCTGCGTATGAAACGAAGACGAAAAAGACGGTCACTGGGTGCGGTTTTTTTGTATCAAAGGAATACCCTTATTTAGGAGCAAGTCCTGATGGATTATTATTAGAAGATAATGGGTTAATTGAGGTTAAGTGTTTATATTCTATTAAAGACAAAAACATACTCCAATCAATTCAAGAAAACGTAAAAAATCTCTGCGTAAAAATGAAAATAATGTGCTTCAATTAAAAAAAATTACGCTTATTTTTACCAAATACAGGACAATTAGTCTTAGTATTGTACACTAACTGTGATCTGGCAATAATTCGTATAGAAAAAAGACGAACAATTTTGGAGTGATATGTTAAGTGAAGTTAAAAGATTTTTTTATAAACTATATGCTTCCCGAATTAGCTGATCCCAGAATTGCTAGCCAATTGAAAGCAAGGATTTGTAGGAAAATAAATAAATGATTTATCTACTTATAATTGTATATTATATAATATCATACTATAGTTTATTTTTTCAGTCTTTTGATATTTCACAGTATATATTTAAAAATAAAAATAAGAAATTAATTAATCAAGTAATTAATAAAGAACTGTAATAAAATAAATGTTATTGTAATTAAACAGGTACACTCAAGATTATTACAAATTTTAACACCATCTAACCTACTAATTATTGTAAGTTATAAAAAAAATCATTAAACTCTCTATTCATAATATTTAGTCCTTCCAAAATGTATATTTTATGACGTTTCATTTTTTTCTGTAGTTAATATAAAAAGTGAAAATAAAAACTAAGGCAATTCTTATTGTCAACGTATATATTTAGTTTTTTGACAAAAATTTATTACATAATTATAATTAAGATACCAAGTTATAGTTTAAAATTAAATGAAAACGTTTTTTTAAATAAAGGTATTACTATAAAATAAATATAAGAAATCAATAATGGGTGTGACCTCCATTATTATTGATACATTCTTGGAGGCGTCTGCTCATTGACGCTATCAAGGTATCAATATAATTAATATTAATCGTTTCCCATGCGGTATCAATGGCTGCAATTAGTGCATTACGGTTTACTGGTATAAAATTTGGCCCTTGTTGTCTTCGGATAACAGCAAGTATTCGAGCCCAAACATTTTCGATAATGTTAAAATCTGGGCTTTTTGCTGGCCAGGGTAACAGCTCCAAGTTATTTGCTTGTATCCAGTTGCGCACAACCTGCGAAGTATAGGGTCATCATATCTCGATAGTTAATTATCGAATGTTCCAAGAAAATATGTGTAAATAGTAAATTGAATCTACTAACGTAACGTTAAGTCGTTAATTATAGTTACATAACTCTCCTTTCATAAGATATAGTTCATATTAATATGCTTATTGTAAAGCTTCGTACACACCTGAACAACAAACCGAGGAACAAACAGAACAACGAACCGAACGGCAATCGGAACATTAATTTGGACGGTGCTACGTACAAATTTTAGAACAGATTCGCAAGTCCTGATTGTTCCACGAACGGTTTGCGGCGTTCCCGCAACTTGTCGGTTTTTTCTCCGACATCAAAGAAAATGCGCGCGAATGCGTTTTCAGGTTTGTACGAATCTAAACAAAACGACGAACAAACTTATGCGGGAGAATTAAATTATTTATTTTTTGTCCTCCCTTTTGTGGGTTTGTTGTGTTTTAGGTAATATTATGGAGTTGACAGAAGAAAAATGTTTTAAATTAATCAGTGTTTAAGAATGCAAGAAAAAAATGATGTCCCTATTAGCATCATTTGGGCGGGAAATTTCAAAATTAAAAAAAAGCGAAGTAAATTATAATTTTTACTCTTCTTTGTGCGTAAGAATTTGGTTGGCACTATCTTCTTGTTTTCCGCAATTTTCTCTTCTCAATAATAAATGTATATGAACTGAAAACTACTGAAAATAATTATGGGAACAGCACAAACGTTCCGTTTGTTGTTCGGATTGTGGAAATCATAAAAGATCGTTTGTCGTTCTGTTTGACTTTCGGTTCGTTGTTATGTTTGTTGCTCGGTTTGTTGTTCAGGTGTGTACGAAGCTTTACAACTTAAGCAACAATTTTTGGCGAATAAAGATTAGTTTGTGATGTAATATTAGAAACACAAATTTATATCATATCAAATTTATGACAACTTAAAAACCAAGAACGTGTATGTTATTGCTAAGAAATTATTAAGGAAAAAAGCGCAATTGCAGTGTAAATATTTATAATTAGATATTTTCAAAAGTTTATAAGTCCTCTATTGTAATCTTAATACTTAAAAGAAAATCCTGTCCATTAGCATTATAAGGAAATGGCTTTTACTTTATGAATAAGTTTCAATAACAATAGAATATCCTTGTTTGTTTAAATTACTTCCTTTGAGTCATATTGCTCTAAGGGTTGTTACATTGGTCATTAGAAGTATGTAATAAATAAACAATTACCTACTGTTTGAGAAGGGTAGTGTAAACCAATAAATAAAGCAAGAAATGTAAATTCCATTTTAGTTTAAAATTTCAAGTGTTGTGAAAATGCCATCTCATCTCGGTGCTGATTTGAAAGCGCGGATTGTTTCGGAATTAGCGGCGGGCCGTAGCGTGCGTGAAATTTCACGTATGTTAGATATACCAAAAAGCACCGTAGGGCATTACCGAGTAAAATGGAATCTTGAACACACTTTGGAAAGAGCCATCGGAAGTGGTAGACCTAAAGTATCTACACGTGCTCAAGATCTCGAGTTGTTTCATTACGTAACAGAACAACCATTTGCTACATACCCAGGGCTATAGCAGATACACATTTTCCCGGATACCGTATTACTACACAAAAAAGATTAAATGAGATGGGAATAAACAAGTATAATGCTGCTGCGAAAGAAGTTCTCAGTGACGAAAATATGAGAGGTCGTCTAGAATTTACAAGGCGATATGTGAACTAACCTTCGGAATTTTGGAATATAGTGATTTTTAGCGACGAAAAAACGTTCAATAGCCGCAACGATGGACCACTAAAGGTTTTAGAATGGAAGGAACTCGTTACGAAAATAATCACATATGTTCTAAAAACGAAATGGTTATTTTTCTGTGAATGTGTGGGGTTGGGTTAGCGCGCGGGGTCCAGGAGTTTGTTGGGCTATCGATGGACGTCTTGATTCTGCTGCGTATTTAGATATTTTGGAAACTATTATGAAACCTTCAGTCGAAGTGTTTTATCCAGACGTAGATTATATTTTCCAACAAGTAAGTATTCTTATTTCACTATACTTTCTCCAAAAAACAGTTCGGGATCTGTTGAATTAACATTTTCATAATGTATTTTTGTTGTTAAAGGACAACGCCCCTATTCATACTTCGCGAGTTGTGCGCAATTGGATACGAGAAAATAACTTGGAGCTGTTATCCTGGCCAGCAAAAAGCCCAGATTTTAACATTATCGAAAATGTTTGGGCTCGAATACTTGCTGTTATCCGAAGACAACAAGGGCCAAATTTTATACCAGTAAACCGTAATGCACTAATTGCAGCCATTGATACCGCATGGGAAACGATTAATATTAATTATATAATAATTATATTGATACCTTGATAGCGTCAATGAGCAGACGCCTCCAAGAATGTATCAATAATAATGCAGGTCACACCCATTATTGATTTCTTATATTTATTTATATAGTAATACCTTTATTTAAAAAAAAAACGTTTTCATTTAATTTTAAACTATAACTTGGTATCTTAATTATAATTATGTAATAAATTCTTGTCAAAAAACTAAATATATACGTTGACAATAAGAATTGCCTTAGTTTTTATTTTCACTATTTATATTAACTACAGAAAAAATGAAACGTCATAAAATATACATTTTGTAAGGACTAAATATTATGAATAGAGAGTTTAATGATTTTTTTTAATAACTTACAATAATTAGTAGGTTAGATTTATTTAAAAATAAGTAATAATCAGTCAACCCAAATAACCATGTTTAGTTTTTGATTTAATTTAAAAGTTATTGCTTGTAGACGTTTTTAAATCAAAATTATTATTAATTTTATTTTGTAAACATTTCCTAAACAAAATTTTGATTCGATAATTAATCGAGCTATGGTGTTTAATTAGCGATACCTTCAAATATATTCTTTAAAGAAAAAAATTAAGTAAGCAACGTAAATTACCTATTTTCTAAAACGTGCTTAGTGTAATGATTCATTCTACAGTCCTTCTATAAGATAATCCCTGCTGAGACTACCTGCTGTTAGAATTGTAAATGATACCCTTAAGCCCGCTTCACAATGTGCAAACTTTTGTTTACAGAAATTGTGGCGTCCAAGTTTTAAATTTCATGAGTGTACATACATAACTGGTTCTTCTTTGAATAATTCAAAAAACAACATAACATTGAATTTTACTGTTCAAAGAATTCTATTCACAAACATTTTTGAACGAACAGGTAATATACTAAAAAGATTATCCGAGGGACTATAACACAATACCTTCATATTTTAAATACTTTTCACGCTACGTAGGTTGCAGGTTTAAAATAATCTCATCCCCTTAAAGAGTAAAAATTGTCAATTTATAAACACAAGTATAGACAACTAAATATACGGCGGTATGACAAATCCTTTCTGCAGTTCATATTTGTTTGAGTAAAATCATAACCTCGTTTTCTAGTCACGCCACAGTTATGGCTGGCTCTTTTGTCGCTTGTTCATAATTTTGTGGCTCGTCCATAAAAACATAGGCTAGAACTAGCTATTATTAAGTAATTAGTTATTAAATATACGTAAGTATACATTAATACAACTTACATATATAAATTATTTACGTTTTAACAATCTCAATATTAGTTATTTATTTATTATTTATTGACTATAGTTTAACTCAAAAATTATTGTGAGTCATCTTTAGAATACAAAAATATTTTTTTTATACAAGCGTTAAATATGACTCACAATAATTTTGAGTTGAAACTATAGCCAATAAATAATAAATAAATAACTAATATTGAATTGCTTAAAACGTAAATAATATATATATATATATATATATATATATATATATATATATATATATATAAATAACCAATATTTAATTATTGATTCTATATTCATACGTAAAATTAAAAATTTACGTTTCGTAACAAATCGTGAATTTTCTTATCGTTTTTATAACAAACATATAAAGTGAAAACAAGTTGAAAGTGATTATTTTGAATTAAAAGGTTGCAAAAGCAAAATTAACATCTTTAGGATTAATTTGACTTTGAGTTCCTTTGGGTCGTCGCTAACTTGACGCAAAAACAGATAAAATACAAAGCTTCGCACAAATTTAAATTTCTAAACGAACGGTCTATGAGATTAAAAAACTTTACCAAAAGAAAATAATTAGATTGAATCATTTATGTAACATTTGTTATAAACATTCTTGTTTAGATTAACGTAGCAAAGCATAAGCTCATTTGCATGCATTAATGCATTAAACGTACCTATTCTAAAACTTTGTGAGATTAAATGTTTTATTTAATTCAAATTGCAAAGACCTTAATTTTTTGTTTTCACTGTTAATATAATATACACGATAAGATCTAAAATCTATACAACTTAATTACATGCAATGATAAAAATGCCTTATTGCAACTATCTCAAAGGTAAGTCGAAGTTTTTACGGCGTTTTTTTTTTTATTTTAAACTTTCTGAAGAAGAACAACAAACAAATTCAAACTTTTAAATGCTTATATTATAATTATGTATATAATTATAAAGTTTACAGCCGACATCTTACATTCTACTGATTTCTACAAATATTACATTTTCATTAATCTGAGCACATGGCAACTACTTATCCATGAGGTGGTGATACCAACTTCCTCTTGCTTGATAAATCACAAATAATTTCAATAAGGTCTTCGTAAGAGATTCAAAATTTTTTGCGTATGAACGACTAATGCGCTACCTAGTGGCCATTCCAGAGACTCGAAATCTACTTTTGACATTACTTTTTGATTATTTTTACTAAAACTTTATAACTTATGATTCGAAAGCTTTTTTATCACAGATCTCAAAAATACGATATAGCCGTCAAACTAATTGTTTTATTAATATATTAACAAAAGATAGAAAACTGTTAGAAATTTATCTTTATCAAATCATGTAAATGTAAATATAAGGTCCCATTTACATTTTTGATGATAATGTGCAATAATTGTTGTAACGTCATATAGCGCCTCGTAGCTGGGGCTAAGAGACTGATGATTTAGACAAAGTTTTTTTTGCAAGTGGTTTAATAAAAACAGATTTTTCTAACGAGATTTTACACGTTTAATTATGTTGAGTTAAACAGAAGTTATTGACATTTGAAAAAATTAATGTTTGACTTTCCCCACTACTTTATTTAATGAGATAGAACAAAATACCTTTTACAAAAGTAATTTCAAATTTTCTAACAATCAGAATGGCATTATTTAAAATACCTCTTAACGTTTATATTTCTTAGAAAAATCCGTTTTCTGATTGGTTATTATAATTGCGCCGCCTGTCGGAAATTTTTTGAACTCGAAAATAATTTCCAGCTATTTCTTTGACCTATTTGGAAAAAAAAAATTTGCTAGTTGTAGGACCAATGGTTACCGAGATATGAACGGCGTCCATTCTTAGTTGGCCACCCTGTACACATGGGTTATGATGTAATTGAAATTTAGAGAATCGATTTTATTATTTAAATTATTTGTTTTATTTTACAGTGATTTCTAAATACCCTGCATATTTTACAAAACTCGTTGTTTATATTTTAGAAAACTTAATATTTTTTTCTACTTTCAATCTTTATTAACTACAAAATTTTCAGGTTGATTTGTAGCTGTCTTTGTTTTGCTATAGAATTTTGAATAGATTGGAATAAGAGCCAAGGCAAATAGCACAAAATCTCCAATCTGCACAAAAGTTTATATGTAGTTTACATTCAGGACTACAAATTATGTAGTAACATCATCATTTTTGATATGTACATAATAATCTAACCTGGTTGCTGTGCAGTTTTATTGTGAAATGTATTTTATACTTAAAATTGCCCTCAATTCTTTTCAATTGCATTTCTCGGTTTTAGAATTACAAATAACGCTGGAAATAATATCGTGACACAGTTATATTTCATTTTAAAATAATATTTGTTCTTGTTTATGTACCGTATAAAGCAACTTATTTTAACTCTAAAAAAGTAAACACCTCTATAACCAGTTCATAAGCAGTATAAAAGTATAGTAAAATGCATTTACTGTAAAAAGAAAATAATGTACTAACATAAAATTTTCCATAATACAGTACTAGAGTGTATGTGTACTAAAATACTTATGGCTTCTATTGTGTAAACTAATTTTCTACGAACTAGCTTAAAACTTAATAAAGTAGAAATTAAAATAATGTCATTGCATTACACTGATATATAGTTGTATGTATTTTTTATCTTCAAATCGTTTTAATTAAAGTTACAAATAACAAAGAGACTCCCAATATTTGGTTTATCTGTAGCGAACAATGTTTTAAAGTATACCATAACCACTTAGTGGAGACAATGTACTGCAACATGATATTATGGTATGCAAACTGAAATTTTCATAATTGATAAACGCCAAAAGATGCTACATTTGTACAATTGTTCAATTACGTAAAACGATTTATAAAAACAAATCTCGAAAATTGATTTGAAAACATGCTCTTTACATACATGCACAAAATTAATTCAAAGGCATAGCAAACACGAGAAGTTGTTTTATAGAAATTTTGAACACGCAACAAAGTTATGGTAAATAAAACTTGTTACAAAAATATTTTACATTTATTTATATATGATTGATTATGTTTTAATTAAATGCAGTTATTCTAAAATAAAAAGACGGGATTTGATACTTAAACATAAGACGTTTCAACAACTGATTTTTTAAAACCTACACCCACTAAAGAACAAAAAGAAAATTTTTTTAGTCGACAAGCTTTAATAATGCTCATGAATCAGGGGTAAAACGTCAACAAAAATTCTGACTTAAGATTTATTTCTTCTACCCCTTCAACCTTAAAGAGTCCTTAAAAATCACATACTTAAATATAAATATTCAATAACAGTATAATAAAAAGGTATACATAAATTGAGAATAAATTGACAGTTCTTGTAGTTGCAGGTAATACTAAATAGAGCCCCTAACTTTAAATTGCATAAAACATGACTAAACCGCAACTAACTGATTCTATTATTTATGTAGGTATTAGATAAAACAATTATTGAAGTTTCCTATATCTATGTAGGTACTAAAACTAGAGAAAGTGCAAATTGTCTGGAACGCCGTGGAATGAACATGACTCCACTATTTACTTTTTAAGACAATTATATCCTAGAACCGCTTTCACACCAGTAACAGCGTGGCGGAAACTTCAATATGTCTATTTCGGTAAACTCTTTTGCCGGTAGAAAAAACAGTTCATAATCGTTCCTTCACTGTACCTAGAAGTTTTATAAAATTCTTTGGAACACACCTCTGATATGTTTTGAATGATTTTTGTCTAATTGATATAAACCGCAATCAAGTTTAGTCACCACCAGTCTCTTGACGTTATTGACTATTGCCATTTCTTGAAAATAGCTTTTTGTCCAACTTCTATCGTTATTCCGAATTTTATGATTGCATCTTTGTACTTCTGTTGATTTGATTAACGGTTGTGCAATGATACCATTCAATCGACATTTCCTAGAAATCCACGTTTTTGTGTTAACCTCAAGCATCTGTAGCACAAAACAATAATACCTTATCTGGGATATGTAATCCCATGCACTTTTAGCTACCTATTCATTAAAAATAACTGTTATTGCAGAACGGGAAGTATTACATTTTTGGTAATTCAAATGTGCAGAACGCTGCAAAAATTTTAGTTTTCGTCTGGATAGCAAACTGTACTGTTTTGCATATTTTAAAAAGATGCCGAAAGTCGGTAGTTACTATACAAATGTTTCAACTTTCAAAATAAAGGACAGGTATGGGAATTCATTAATAAAAAGAGGAAAAAAGGAGGAAGGATGGAAGCAAATATAGAAGGGGAAAAATGGGAAGAACACTGTAAGAAGTTAGTAGGAGAGAGTGAAAAAACAGCAAGAAATGAAGAAGTTTGAAAAAAAAGGATAAGACACAGATAGGGTGGAATAGGAATAGAAGAAATGGAGAGAGCAATAAATAAAGTAAAAAAAGGAAACGCAGAAGAGACGGATGTAATACAAGGAGAACAATGGAGGTACATTGGAGAAGGAATGAGAGAAAACTAAGAGAAGTATTCGAGGGAATATGGAAAGGAGAAGGGTTTCCAGAAAAATGGAGAGAGGCAATGATATGCCCAATTTACAAGGGGGAGATAGGAAGAAAGCAAACAACTATAGAGGAGTGAGTATAATGAATGCGGGCTATAAGATATATGCGGAAATAGTTAGAAAAAATTCGAAAAGAAATAGAAGAAAAAGAATGTAATACCGGATTGGCAAACAGGATTTAGGAAAGGGAAAGGAACGATAGACAATATATACATATTAAAGCACATAATTAATAAAGAGTTAGCAAAGAAAGGAGGAAAGATGTACGCAATATTTCTAGACATTAAAGCGGCATTTGATAATGTGGAAAGAGGGGATTATGGAAAAGGATGGAGGAAGTAGGAATAAACAGAGATATAAAAAATGCAATAGAGGAAATATACGAAGAAACAAGGTGTAGAACGAGGGTAGGGAGGAAGCTAGGTAGAGAATTTAGGACGGTAAAAGGACTAAAACAGGGATGTCCGCTAAGCCCAATTTTATTCTCGATATACATTAGTGATCTTGAGGAGGAAATGGAAAAAATCAAGTAGGAGGAATAGTAGTAGGAAGGAAAAAGATATGGGTTTTAGCTTATGCGGATGACATTGTGGCAATAGCGAGAAATGAAGAAAAAGATGAGAGGAGTAGTTAAATTTATGAAGAAATACCTAGAAAAGAAAAAAACTAGCAGCAAATGTCGGGTAAAAACAAAATTATGGAATTAAAAAAAGAAAAGAAAGAAGAAAGGAAGTGAAATGGTGGTGGGGGGAAGGAGGAGGTAGATAGAGTAGACAAGTATAGATACTTAGGTTACAACATCAGATATGATAACAAAGATGGAGACCATATAAAAGAGATGAAAATGAAAGGAAATAGAATAGTAGGACAAGTATGGGGTTAAGGGAAAGGATATTTGGTAAAGATATAGAGAAAAGTAGATGGATGTTTGAAAAGTTGGTAAGAAGTGTGGTACTGTATGGAGCGGTTATTTGGGGTTGGAGGGAATGGCAAGAGCTGGAGAAAATACAGGAGAAATACTGGCAGTGGACGTTAGGACTAGAGTAAGAGACACCGAGGTATATAGTGGAAAAAGAAAAAATAAGGATACAAGCAGGAAGAATTGCAGTAAGGTATGAAGAAAAATGGGAAGTAGGAAGGAAAATGAAATACTTTATGAAGTTTGGAAAGAGATCGAGGCACAGAAGGTAAAATATGGGGCAGAAGAAAGAAGAAAATACTATGAAAAAGTGGGATACGCAAGAGAAGAGATAAAGAGATTAAGGGGGAGAAAAATGGAAGAGGAAATAATTTCAAGAGATAAAGATACTCAGAAGCAGGAAAAAGGGCAAAAATAAAGAAAGGAAAATATAACGAGAAATACATAAAAATAATGACAGACAAGACACCAAGGTACATAACAGAAGGAAAAGGAATGAATGAAATAAGAATGATTGCAAGGTTCAGAATGGGTAATGAAGAAAAGGAAAATAAATATTGGATGAGTAATGAGGAGAGATTATGCAAGTTGTGTGGGGATGAATGGGAAAATATAATACATATTAAAGAGGGATGCAGGGAAACAAGACATGAAGAAAAGGAATGGAAGTTACTAGTAGGAGAGAAAAGGGGAAGGAAAACAATGGATGAGGGAAGTGTTGGAGAGGAGGAAAGGGATGGAGGAGAGGAAAGAAAACTACTGAAAGTTTATAGAAGAGCGGGATGGAAGGTTGAAGAAGGAAACAGGAATTAGTTGAATTATAATTTAATGAAATATTATGTTGTTTTTTGTTTATTTTTTGTAAAGAAAAAAACTTAATCTTTTCTTATAGAAATTTTTAAGACAAAATAGAACTGAATTGAAGTAGAGGGCAGTGGAGTCAATTGAAAAACTTAATCCTACTTTTGCAGTGCATTCTTATTATTTTATATTCCGGTTACTTTATATAATTCTACAAGAAGGATTTTTCCAAATAATTCATTATTTGATTCTTTCTATCAGTCCTAATTAAAAATTTAATAGTTTTAAATGTTTTAAGTTGACATTATTTTTTTTCCTATTCTTGATAGTATTTACCGTAAGCTAAGCCAATGACTAAAATTATTTTTTGTTTACGCTAGAATTTTATTGATAGATCACCTTTGCAATTTCAACTGGATTAAAAGTACGCACTGGTACACATCAACTCCTGCGCAGAAATTACTTCCCAACTATATCAATACAAACAAACCCTTCAATAAATTCAATATTGCAAAATGATGGTGTTTTGCATTTCTTTGAACAACCTTGATGTTCTAGATTTCAAGACCTTCATGGAGAAATACGCAAAACAAACTGAGATTTTCCGGCGAACAGCGACTAAATTATATGATGTCAACTCTTCCAACAGTTAATTGGTTACCGTTAAAAATTTGGAAAAAAACAACCATTTTATCTGTTGATAAAATACTTGCCCTTATATATGTACCGCGACATGTCCCAACAGATAAAAGTTTTGTATATGGTGACCAATAGTGCTGATTATATATGAACAAACTTCATACAACATTTACATGCATCCACTCGCGTGGCCGAAGTTGTTAAGATTGAATTTTCCCATGTAAATAGGTTAATGAACACGGGAAAAAAAGTTTTCTTAAAGCTCCAATCAGAATTGAGGTCTTCAGCGAAAAACTAAAAGACGTTGCCCTGCCCCCGCAACCAATTTTGACCAGATGGGAAAGCTGGATCAAAGCTGCTCTGAATTACTATGAACATGTAACGTGAAGTTTTTGCGTTACAATTAGTTTCACTGATATACAGGGTGTAACAATTATAGAGGTCATAAATTAAACTTTTGAGCTCATAACGTCAAGGGATGAAAATCGTGCTTTTATTAATGGAAATATTACCAAAAAACTTTTCAAAAATTTTAACTTTTACATCCTGTAACTTTTTTGCATGCACATTTGTACTGAGGTAAATTAGGTTCAATCGAGTTATTTTTAGCCCCAGAATATGTGGTTTAATTTATGTTCTCCATTTTCGTTACAGCCTGTAGTAAAGCAACTGTTGGAATGAGTTTCTCAAATGACTTCCCGCGTATTCGCGACGGGTGTCGTGGATTAGGAAAAGTTAAATTAAGTTCTTTGAATAATTCTCAAATCCAATTAAAAACAAACTCAAAATTTATTTCGTCTCTTTTTAATTGTCGTACCCGATACGAAAAGAAGGCGGGTGGTACTGATTAGGTAATACGCGAAATCTATCAGATTTAATCAGTAACGTGATAGTAAACAATCGGTAGATACTCTAATTCAAACAACGAAATCGACTACAATACAATATAAATTTTATTGAGACTAGAACGTATTATTGCAAATGAACACAGTGACAATTAGTTAATTTTTAGTAACCGCAGGAGTTGAGTACCCTTTGCGCGTACAGATAACGTTTTATTTTGCAACCGACCTCAAAATTTTATTTGGGAGCACGAACGGCTTTAAACTAACCGAGGGGGCAGTATAGCAAAAGCAAGAATTTATTTTGATAAAACGGCCGCAAGTACAAAGCGTGCTAATGAAGCGCGCACAAAACATTAAGTGTATTTGGAGTAAGAACTTCACCGGAGCACAGAGGTTGATAATAATGTACAGTACCTTAAGAGTTTTAGTAGCAGTCGTCAACACGTCATAGCAAATTAACCCATTTAGGACCACTACTAGAAAAATCAAATTAAGTACAACTTTTTTTACAGAAACATATTTAATTAATTAGTAATAAACATAAGAAAAACAAAAAAAAAAAAAAAAACAATAGAAGCCGTTTTTTTGCGTTGCGTTAACGCAACTATGGTACTATATGATTTCCTAAATTAATTGTGATAGTTTTTAAAACAATGTGGTTGCAAGGGATTTCACATTTGTTGCACTTATAAACCGTAGTGCTTTTGCATACCCTGCAACGTCTTCTCCAGTTTTCGTTATTTCTTTCAATTATATGACCCGTGTTATCAAATCTAGACGTCGACGGTAAAGATGTTGTAGAGCCACGACCTCTAGTGGATTGTGTTCTACGTTTGTTTTTAGTCAAAAGACTTCGGACTAGTTCTGACTTGAAATCTAGCTGGGAAATGGGTTTCTCTTTATGTACAAGTCGGTATAGTTTCCAAGCATTTACCACAGCACAGTCCAAAAATTAATAAACAAAGGCCACCACCATTTTTTCCTCGAATATTGATTCGGTAGTTTGCCACGGCATTGTCGTGTAAATCTACACCACCCATATATTTGTTATATTGGGCAATCATGTTCGGTTGTGGTAAAGAGACATCTTTTTTCCTTACGATTGTATCTTTTCACAGACTGAATGGGCTCTACAGACTCACAATTGCTTGCAACTGTAACTACGGAATTGTCATTCGAACGCACAACGTTTATTTCGTTTACATGATCGTACCGGGAATCCATGGTGCCACGAGATTTTTTCCTATACTTTTATTAGTTTCTAATGGACATTTCAGCATCTTATTCTCACGAATAGTTCCAGTAGCAAAATATCCTTCATTCTTCAGATAAACCAACAATTTATAACTTGTAAAAAATTATCAAAGTATACTTTATGGGCTGATCTATTTTCTACAACTTTCAGTAGATTGATAACAACTTCTTCACCTAAACCAAAAATTGTTTTTTTGCATCTGTTATCTGTTTTTCGGCTATATGGAATGAACTGATACAAATATCCGTCACTTGAAGTGAGACACCAGATTTTAAACCCAAATCTTACAGGTTTTCCTTTTAAAAACATTTTTGCCGAATGACGACCAAAGTAAGGCACCATCTGTTCATCAATTGACAAATGATGTCTGAAAATACCAAACTTCAAAAAGTTTCTGTTCAATAGATCCACTAGAGGCCGTACTTTCGCAAATTTGTCGTTTTTATCTAGCTGATTATTATCGGCAAGATGAAGATTTTGTTTTATTTCTAGAAATCTGTTCCTAGACATGGTATTTTTTACAAACGGAACACCTTTATCTTCATCGGATGACCAGTAGAGTTTTACTTGTGGAAGGGTATGATATCCACTCAAAATTAATATTCCCAAAAAATTTCCAGGTCAGCTTGTTCTAAGCCAAATTGAGGACGATTGTGATCCCTTGAATATTTCATCGACATTGAAATAATAAACTGCATAATATTTTGATCAAACATTTCCATAAAAAGTCAAATACAGATTTTCCATGTAGATCCGTAGTAATTTTGTTTATGTCTTCTAGCTCATTTGACACAGCATCTCTATCGTAGTCGACTGAAGTTCTACACCAAGTAACGTCTTCTAGTTTCGGTATTTTATAAGGTAAAGGTAAAATGTCTTCATCATTATTATCTTCCACTACAACTTCAGAGTCTAATTGAATTTCAAATGTTCCCGCCAAATCTGCAGGCAAATTTTCTTGGCCGCCTACAATATCTTCATCGATATTTTCTTCATCCGTTAGATCATCGACGTCAGGTGGTATGTAACAAATGTCCACTTCTTTATTGAGACTAATATTTTCTACAATTTCTTCAAGTTCTTTTAGTGTCAAAGGCCTTGTATAATAATAATTGTCTTTATTGTTGCTCTAAAACCATAAATGATTATCGAAAATAAGCACAGTTGATTTACTTACCATTTTAAAATTTTGATAATATTTGAAGGATTTGTTTACTCTAAAGAACTAGATATCAACACTAAAACGCACCGTTTACAATACACTACGACTAAATGACAAGTTCAAACAGGAATATGAATATGAATCATGCTTTCTGCCACTGCAGTTTCATTGTTTATCCCAATGTTGCGTTTTCGCAACGTTGCAATTAAAAGCCCTCTGAAGTCAACTAGTAAAAAAATGGACTAACTTTTTATAGCATACTGTAATTTGAAGTATCTTTAAAAAAATACTAACACAGCATAAAGAAAAAAATAACCATTGGTTAAAAATATATACATATTTACCTCAACCTTTTTAAGCGAATATTGAACACTTTTATTTATTTTTTTTCTCAAAATTAAAAACCCCGTCTAAATTAAAAAAATATAAATTTGTTACCTCAACTATCCTTTTATCTGATAATATAAAAGTATAAAAAAATCCTATTTTCAATGTTGCGTTAACGCAACCATGGGCTTAAATGGGTTAAAGGGAACACGCCGGTGGATTGTTAATCTGCCCACACATCAATCGTCTACTTTATACTGCTAGTAGGGTAAAGAATGGACCTTCTGCGTCGGCTGTATTTGACATAGTGGAAAGAGCAGCAGACCCGTCTGCAATAAAAGTAATTCGTGCTTCACGTTAGAAGACTTGAAAGAGGGTACACCCGTATTTAGCTAATAAAGATATCCGTGCTTAGATGGATATCCGTGATTAGATGGTTTTCTGTGCTTAGATAACCACGTGGTATTAGGGGTGAAGGATTTTCAACGTCCCGTGACCGTATAGGTCGGGACCGATTACCATCACAACGGCCACGAAAATGAGCAAAGTACGTTTTCCCCCAAAGCAAATCAACAAAGGCCGTAACAGAGATTGTCAAAAGTAACAACGACCGCCACCTATTCGCTTCGAGAAAAAGTTAAAATTATAAAACTATGACATTGACAAATTTTGTACAATTTGCGGAAAATGATCGTAAGAAACACTATGCATAATGCAAAGAAATTTTGAACGATTTTGATCTAAGTTGTGCTGAATCTGTAGCAAACTGTCAAAGTGTTTTAAAAAACCACGAATTAAGTTCTCAGTTGTCTTTTCCGAGAAATTGGAGACATAAACTTTACTTTTAACGAAATTTTTAGATTTAATTGGAAGTTTTCAAAACATTGAGTGATTTATTTAAAAAAATTTAGGATTGTCGATACTTAAAACTATAAAAAAGCATTTTAGATAGAAACTTTTTTGGTTCGGAAGACTTTGCCCAACATTTAGCTACTCAAAAAGCACATATATTTAAATCTTCTCCTGTAACTTCATGTGATTGTGAAAGAAGTTTTTCTATGTATAAAAATGTATTTCAAGACAATCGTGAAGATTTTCTACTGGATAATATAAAAAAACCCATGATTATTTATTGTTGTAAACATATTCTGCTCTATCTGTATTTTTAATGTTTCTAGTTATTCTTGTTATTTTTTTTGTATAATTAAAAAACTTTATTTTTTAAATTATAAATGTAGTTATTGTTTTTTGTTTACGTTTTTATTTTGTTTTTAGGTGCCATGCAAAACAATAATGTTGATATTTTAATAACACACATTTAATGAAGAAATATTTTAACTTTTGTCATTTTAAACGAGTTATAGGAAAAATCTTTTTTAGGGCATATAATATAACATATTTAAGGCATTTAAGCCCGGTGCCCATGGACGTACAATGACGTCGCGTGCACGCAGCGCATTTTGCAGTTCGTTTTTAAAAAGTACACAATATAATGAGGCAATACACACGAACCAGCGTACACGCTCAACCGCATTTGTCGTCCAGGTCGCGCCCGACGACATATTTTTCAATTTTGGTTTCTCAAAAACGCGGCGTACTAAATAACGCCTAAGCGCTTGGTAGTACTCACAAAGCAATTGAGTGGTGCACACGTGCGACATTTTGACAATGGCAGACGACATAGATACCGAATTATTTATTGAAAAATTAGAAAACATCCAGAAATTTGGGATTTCTCTTCTGAGAGTTATAAAGACAAAAATAAAAAACAAGCTGCATGGATTAGTGTGTGTCAACAATTTATTACAAATTTTGATGAAAAGGATGAACAGGAAAAAATGAGCTTGGTAAGTTGATATTATTTTATTTCAAAATATTTAAATCTATTTTATTATACCAAATAAAATATTAAACCATTTGATCCTGCCAAGTTAATGCCCCTTCGGCGCTAACAAAATAATCTGCCCATACATTTCTATATTGATTTAATGACATTCCCGCTCGTTTACTGCATCTTTCATTCTCAATATTCTCTAGCCCGTTAATTGATAAGGTGTCATCATACTGAAAGCCATCTCGATCTCTTACATAGTTGTGCAATACGCAACAAGCTTTGACGATGTATTTGGCAAAATCTATATTCACATTCAACGGTCTGTGCAAAATTCTCCATTTATTTGACAATATGCCAAAACTACATTCTAAGTAACGCCGGGCTCGACTTAGCCGATAATTAAAAATCCGTTTTTTATGGGATAAAAATTTTCCGCTGAAAGGTCGTAAAACGTTAGCTGATAAAGCAAATGCTTCATCTCCAACGAATACAAAAGGCATTAATTTATTTGTTCCTGGAAAAGCTTGCCGTAATGGAATATTCAGTTCTCTATTTTCCAACTTTTTGAAAAATATTGAGTTTTGAAAAATAGTACTGTCGGATTCTTTTCCAAACGATCCAATATCCACAAAAATAAACTTATAATTACAATCCGCAACTGCTAGTAATACAAAAGAAAAATAGTTCTTATAGTTAAAGTATAGAGATCCACTCATTTTTGGTTTAATTGATCTTATATGTATGCCATCAATAGCCCCAAGACAATTTGGAAAGTTGGAATGGCGCTCAAAAAAGAGAAGATATTTCTAACCACTGGTTTTCTTCAAATACAGGAAATGTTTCTGCTTTTAAGTTTTCCCATATTGTTGTACATACGTATTTTATCATTTTTCCTAAGGTTGAGCGTCCAATTCTATAGGAATAATGCAAGTCGATTAAATTACACCCACTTCCCAGATACCTATAATTAGAAATAAATAAATTAACTATTTGTTAGTAATCCCATCCAGTGTTCAATGAACTTGTGCAGCGGAATAGTTTAATATTTCTAAGTTCATCTTAACATATTTATATTTTTATTCATTAAATATTTTTTTTTTACTTATTGGTGCTTAATCAGAAACATTATTTTAGGGAAGAAATTGATGGCTCGCTGGAAGTCAATCCGAGATGGCTATGTAAGAAATGTTAGAAAACGATCAGTGTCTGGACAGGCTGCAGGGTACCAGCGGTCATACATTTTGCTAAACAGTTATCTTTTTTACACACTGCTAAAGAAACGGCAGTTACGGAATCGAGTATAAATGTGCCTGAAAGTGAGGCCAATGAAGAAATTGTGGAGGCAACAAAAATTGACGAGAAACCAAATCAATGTACTAAACTACGAAAAGGAAAAAGATTGAAGACGTACTAATTAAATTTATGGAAAACCCCGATCCACCTTCTAATTTTCCGAATACGATGGGGGAAGATGATGACAAATCATTTTTGAATTCACTTTTGCCTTCGTTAAAAGTTTTCTGAAGACGAAAAACTAGAATTCAGATTAAATACATTAAATTGCATTAAAGCAATTAGACAAAAAGGCTCAGACCAAATCCCTATTATTCTTCCCAGTTACAACCCGTCTCATACCAAATCCCACACTATAACACTACCTCAAATTATATATTACATCACGCTTCACCTACTCCTCAAACATCACAACCTTTATTATCTCCGACGCCTTTAACATCTTCCTACATTCCTCAAACCATAGAAAATTCTCAACCTCTACCATCTCCATCTCTATCAACCTCTTCCCACCTGTCCGACCCATCAACCTCATCCCAAATGTCCGATACGTTTAGTTTATTTCAATAATCAATACATATTGCTATTTCATATGTTTATTGTCACTTAAGTTCTTTATAAATTCTTCTTTTAAGTATATCTTACAATAGGCATATGATTATTTGTACACAATTATTTTGAATAAATCAAAATTATAAAAAAATCTTACCTTAGTGTACATGCTAGCATCTGTAATGTTGGTATAGCCAACCTCATGTTCGTATCTTGCTTCTTTATTGAATTGCATAATTTTGCATGAAGTTCGTCAAAAGATTTAATACTCATGCGAAAATAATTAAAGAACTTTGCTTCATCATTTCTGAGATCAATAAATAACTTTTCAAAGTTACCCGTTATATGACGTGCACTAACAAATGGATGCACCCAATACTTCCTTTTTCTATTTTGACAATAGTATTTATAAACTATATATGCAAACGCAACCTTCTTTTTTCTAGTCATTTCCATCTTGCACTTTTCAATAATTAACTGACATCAATCTAAACGTCTTTTGACGTTCATGTGAACTGATGCCGCCCAACGAACGCCGCGAACACGCGTCGTCCACGCGGCGTCATTGTGCGTCCATGGGCACCGGGCCTTATAGTAGCATATTTTAGAGCGTATATGCTTCATCTTTACAGCATATCTGCCCAAACTTACGTGTGGTACTGAAGTGTCCAAGATTTTGAACTTATTTTCTAAATATGTAACGCTTTCTTATACGTAACGTCAGGTTTATACTGCGTAGACGAAGGAACGCTTCAATAACTTCAAGCACGTTTTTCACAAACGTTCAATTGTCATACTAGCATTACCCAACCTATAGAGTTGGGCGGTGAATTGTCATAATTTATTTCATTTGTAAAAACACAAAAAGCGCAGATCTATGTTTCAAGTGCACTTGCCAATGTCTGTGTTTAAAGTACAACATTGACAATGTTTTTTACCTAAAAATCTACCTGAAGTATCATCAACTCTGGGTAAAACGTAGCAGTTCTTTTCGTGATTCTTTTTAGCTATCGGTAATAGCGAAAAATGAGACTGATTATTTGAAGTTCTAGCACCTCCTGTTTCTTTACTGATGATGTATGACGTTGTATTCGTTCAGCATTACCAATATTTATTTTGTGCTTTACGAAGATTACTCTTTTTACTTTTCTTAGCACTTTTGTTTGCTTAGATTCAAGAAGTGTGAAATCGAATTTGACCAACCTTAGCCAAAGTTTCTGCATCTCAGCGATCTTCTATGAGCTGCTTATAGTTAATTGATACCTCTGTGAGACGCTTTACTGCCTCAAAATTTGAAACATGAGTCAAGGCTAATCAAATGTTGTCACTAAAGTTTGAAATACTAGTTGGTCGAAAAAACAATTGTTCTTACGACCTCTAGTAAAAATTGCATGCGATTTACAAAGAGAATTTGAAAGATAACCCACTTTTAGTAATTGTTTTTAAATACTTGAAAGATATTATCGTTAACTATAACCCGTCGTAATTTTTTAATTGTTTTTTGTTTGAATATTGAATGAATGAAATATCCACTATAACATAAGTGGTGGAAAATACAAATTTTTCAATAGTTTTTGCTGTCTTAAATTGTAATTTTTATTATATTTCTTTTCGATTGCTTTTGAATGAGCTTATAATTTTGGCCAGATCTTATTTTCCATTGATTTCAAATTTTACATTGTATCTTTTATTTATTTTTTCTAGTTCTCGATGGTCTTGACGTTTTCCTGCTTTGTAACCACGAAACATTTATTTACATGTCATTTTATTATTAATTAATTAATTACCGAATGTATCAAAAATTATAGGCGTTTATTGATAAGTTTCTATTGGTGGAAAATAAAATTCGGCTAAGCTTTCTAGACGAACAGCGGACATTTTCTTTTCTTCCGTACGTATGGGTGATTTGGCGTACATCTTGAAGTTGAAGTTTTTACAAAAATTATTAATGTGTGATTCAAGATTTCCATTTCAAATCGGTGGTTAAGTTTAAACCCGGCTAAATTCACCGTGAGTACATCTTGTTTTCTTTTTTTTTCCGGTTCTATTAATTCTAATAGCTACGTATGCTTTTAGCACGTTGCGTGATCTTATGTTCTCGTTGTGTGTTATACCTGGATAATTCTTGAGGGTGCGGGAATGGCTTTCTCTATCAATTCAAGACTACGCCACGGTTTTGCATCAGTTAAGCTGCAGACAACCGGTGGATACTACGTCTAGAGGGGTTGATTATGCTTCATAATTTCATTGAGGGAGCCTATCGCCTTTCGTTCTTCTTTGCACCCCTCTCCTAAGAGCAATCCTGGGGTTACTTAATTTCCCAAACTGTCGATACCGTCGCTAGCAGGAAACTTTTATTTTGGAACTGCATCCTACACATTACAGTTAAGTAAGTCTCTCTATTTCTGTCACATTCTCCTAGTACTTTAAGATTTGTTTGTTGTTTTATTGAATTGTCTGTCTTTCTCTTTTTTGTGTTCGATTTAGCGTATTAGGCCTTTAGTAAAACCCGCTGATCTCCTGTTATTTACAAAAATTTGAATAAGGGTATACCTTATATTCACAAACTGTTGTTTTGAAATTTTTATCAGTGACGTTATCATCTATTGTAGAATTTTAATTTTAAATTGACGATCAACTCGGTCTTGTAGATAGCTTTGATAAAGCCTACACAATGGTAGGCGAATTACAACCAACCAATTACATCCAAGTAAGTTGTTTTTTATGCACCACACCTCCACCTAGAAGGACTCTACACCTATCAATAGATAAAAATTTTGAGGAAAGTTACCTATATCTGATAATAAGATTTTAAAAACAGATGTAATGCTTTGATTGTAATTTCCGTAATACAAGATAAAAATAGATTTTAAACATAAATAGTACTTTACATAATAAGCCTGGAGGTGATATCTACTTTTCGCACAACCGTTAAATTTGGAACGAGTCGGAGCCGAGTAATCACATTACTACGTGAACATATATTTTTTTAAATTATTTTTTTTTATAAGGCGGCTTTCGAGTTACACACAAACCGCTCTTACCAATTGTCGCATTACTCCATTAGTAGTAAAGATTTTACTTTGAAATTTAACGATGACGTTCTTAATTAATATACCTTCGGAGGGACAGAACATTTAATCTGAATTTTTTAATGAAAAAAAACTTTTTAGTGAAAGGAATGCGACGAAATTTCTTCTGTACCGACGATTGTCTATTTTAATAAACTTATTAAAAAAAAATAAGTCAAAAATTTCAGGTAGTTTGTATGAAAATCGAAATTTCAAGTATTGGAAAATTTGTCACTAGTTAGATGCTCCTCTAGCGGATTGCGAAAATAACTTCCAGGTCTGGAAAGCTTTGGCAACGCAGCGCTGTCTTTCGCGGATCTCTACGCGTTTATCGGTTTATATATCATATTTCATAACATTTTGTTTTACGTACGTACTAATAAACGTTACGTTTATACAATATACATTGGTTAACGAATTTAATTTACAAAAGTTATTATTTAAACGTACATACGTAGCTCATATGCATAATATTAATGATGATGTTTAGGTATCTATTGAAAACAAAAGTTTTTAATACATGTCTCATCATTAATTTATAATAAAAAAACGTTTTTGTAAAAATAAATTATTAAATTATGAAATATTAATTAAAACAACGTTAAGATTTATTGCTGAGAATAGAATATCAACTGTGGTGATGAATACGAGTCTGTCACTTTTCGAAAAACTTTGCGAACCGCGATTGATTATTTTAACAAAGTGGATGTTTTAATGGTACAAAAAAATTCTACTTTACAGCCGCAAATGAGTGCGTAAATCGTCTTTTTAAGACGACTGATGAGCACCTAAAAATACGTTTTATCAACTGAAGTATTACACTCTTAAAATTTTTGTTTCAATTGCAGCACATGACCAATAATTACGTATAATAAACATTCGGTTTAATCAATATAATTAAAATCATTCGCTACTAATCATAACTATTGATACAGTGAATTCCAAAAAAGTACGCATTAGAAATTACTTAGGGTTTAGTTTTTGCTTGGTTTAAAACCAAATAACACTAATTGGTGGCGGTGAAGGGGTTCTTGGCACATGTCAAATTTGTCATGTTAATATTAAAATATTCAAAAATGGTGTTTTTTGTAAAGATATCAGAAATAGTCATTAAGAAAAGTTGTTTTTATTTTACACCTATAATTCGAGTTTCAGTTCAATACTGACAATTTTAATTTTTGTTTCAATTTCATACAAAATTAGAAATTTGTGTCTCAAATTGTCTTTTAAGCATAATTTTGAATTAATGAAGAGAGTAAAAATTTAAATTACATAAAAAGAAGTAAAACAGCAAAAACATCTTCCGGAATTGGACCGGAGGACGTTTTCGTTTGAACAATGACTCCGGCCGTGGAAGCCTCAATTCTTACAGAACTAAAGTATTTAAAAACTGATAAAATATCAAACATTTCTAAATGCACTGTATAAGGACAGACACTGCATGATTTTCGATATACTAGTAAAATTTAAAATCATAACTAAAAAACTAAATTACTTATATCTTAAAAAATTGTTAATTGAACATAGCTTTTTAAGCCATCATAGGGCCTTACAGGATTTCGAATTGGGAGTCTCCTTGAGTATCTCGGATCTACAATTTCCGGCAATAAACAGTTAAAATAAAAATACTCTAATCTTGGTCGCATTGTATCGTTCCAAAACGAATCGTCTTTAGTAATTTTGTCTACTAAAATAGTTCCATTCCCTGTTTCGCCTTTTTTTGTCCAAACTACAAAGTAACAATAATTTCTCTCGGTAATTTGAACTTGTCCTTGTACTTGCATAAAATATTTATCACTTCTCTTGAGTTTCCACTCATTATTCTTGTTACATTCAAGAAATTTTATTTTTTTTGCCAAAGCAGCTTCAATGGGTGTATATTCTGGAGAAAATTTGGATCCTAGCGGACATTTAATTTCTATAAGGGAATCATCACCCATGATTGCATCTGGACTAGCTGCAAATATTCCCTTGTATTTATCAATAAACACACCACACTGCCGTGGTGGTGGCAATTGTGGGAAAGAATTTTGAAAAACTTGAAGTGCATTTCCTTCGTTGCTGTTGCCCCATTGAGTATAATCGTTGCCTTGAAATCGCTTGTACAACATTTCTATAAGCACTTTTTCACAAGATGTTGTTTTTCTCAAACAACAGATTCGCCCGAAGTACGATGCTGTCAACCGATTTGCGCGAGCTTCAATCCAAAGTGGATTAGTACTTTGACCCACAAGTACTTTTTCAATCTCTAAAATATCATCGAGGCTTTTTCATGGATTTCAGAATGTTGTCTTTGTTTTTGGTAAATTCAGTATCATCCGTATCTGGCGCTAGCAACAAAAATTCGCATCTTCAGCTGGTCCTCCATAGTCCAAGTCTTCGTTCAACCTTGGTTTTTTTATTTGGTCCTAGTAGTAGTCCTAAAATAATTTAAAACGTATAGCATATAGATCACATTAAACTATATATCATTTACCTAAACAACTGTCTTCTTAACTTTCTCTTTTAGCATTGTTCATTATTTTTGTCACATACTTTTTGTAATTTTACCAGGACTTCTACTTATACTAAGAGCTTTGTAAATTAGACGATGATATTCTCCCCAGAATTGTAGGATAAAGCTGCACCATTACATCTTGAAAAATTTATTCTTTTACCTCCAACAAATTTACAAACGATGGAGTTATATTGTTCAGCGGCATTTGTATCCATGTTTGTCAATAAACTTTAAACATTATTCATAATGCGCTTCAAATGGGTGAGGATATCATCATACAACCCACATTCTCTCATTGTCTCAACATAGTTGTCTTCGTTGTCTTTGCTTTGTCCATCACAAAATATCCTATATCAGCACATTTCGAGTGATCCCCAAATACATGACTGGGACAGTTGTTGATGTCCCGCAGTAAATTAAGTTATTTTTCAGAAAAGGTATTTCTTGACAAATCCAGTGTTCTACCGCTTTTTAATTCCGCTTTGAAGCCTACTCACATTCGCCTCTAATTTTCTTCTCATTGTAATAGGGACGGATTTATTTTTTGAAGAACTACGCATTTTTTAGTTAACTCAAACATTTTGCTACAAAATTCCGATATAGATGGTTGCAACATTCAATTTTTCGTACAATTAATTTTGGTTCATACGGCCTAGTCTCAAGTAGTTTTCTATATAAACTACTATCAACATCTCCAACTAATTTAGCGTACTTTATACCGTGCATTTCTACGCTTCTATTGAAGCCCTCAACTAAAATATCCGTTTCCATGGAAGTAGATGAATTAGTCCAATTCTTGTAGCAATTGTGGTCAGGTATCGGTAGTTTAGGTACTTCATTTCGTGCACATAAACAACAATATTTATTTCTTATTCCTAAATATAAAATTTTTCTAGTACGGTGGCCTATAAGAACTCCAACTCCAGATGAGGCATCATAATTTACTCTATAAGAGCGTTTGCACCATGCTCCGTCGCCTATCACTGTAATAAGAGGATATCCTTCTTCGTCAACTTCCCCAAGCTCTCGAGCTAGCCTATTTTCTTCCTTGCCTGCATCCTCCATGCTTTTCCAAGCTGTTTCACAAAGTTTTGAAGTACTTTATCGTGATTTACAGCATAAGTTCCTGCCGCCATACAGGGAATATCTATAGCTGCTAAAAATTCTTGAACTTGCGAAAACCCGTTCCTGTGGAAACTGCTGCAAGGACAGCGGCTGTGTTTACATCTAGTGTGTCATCACAAGTATCGTCTGATGATATTTTAATAGTCTTTTCGCACATTTTACATTTAAAAAAAATCACTTCTTAATCCATGTCGAAGTTCGGATATTATACACATGTCTTCAATACCACAATTGAAGGGAGCATGGCGAGGTTGTCCTAATATTTGTAGAAACAAAAAGCCAATGTTGACTATTCTTCTGCCATTTAAGCAATATGGCGCATCTTCTGTTAAACCTTCTTTCTCGACATCAAAAAAAAACTTCTGAACGCAACTCGTTCCCATCATTTTTGTTTGATTCTACTTGCTCATGCACAATGTTGATATTTTCTTGTATTATGGATGTCGTCGGTTGATCAATTTCCAAAATCGTAGATGATACTGGTAGGGCGACTGCTTCATCTGCCAATTTCTTGTATTTGTTCTGTTTCCTACACAAAATAGGTACATTAAGTATAAATAAATAAGTAAAGTTCACGCTGTTTTTAAATGTAAACTAATTCCACGTATATCTTACGTTTTATGTAAAAATGTATAATAAGAAAAACACGCGATAATAATATTGTGGTCCTTACATTTGTCGAATAGAAGCTAGTCTTCGTCTCAGACTATTTCGTTTTTGCTCAAGCATGGCTTAGTCTTTAATTGGGAATAATGACGCATTATTTACACAACACACACACACCACACACACGTAATTAGTCTAAATTTTACTAATAAAACTTATAACAACCTTTTGCTATAACGCCGCCACAGTATGCTGCTAGCACCAAATAAACTGTAGAAGTAGTCGAAAAAGGGACACCTACGCTCGGTTACTGTTTTTGCATTCACTATCAGTAACTAGTGATAAATGCTGTAATTTTAATATTTCTTACAAATGTTTGATGTTTTCAATATTTTCAAGTTTGCTTAAAACCATAGTCGCCGGTACAAAAGAAATGCTGTAGTTTCTGGCTTAAATTTTTTTCATTAACACATCAAATATCACATTGGAGATGTAGTCAAATTTGGTTCCTAATTTAATATGGCACTAGCGATTTTGAAAAAATTGATTTCTTGCAATTTAGAATATTATTTCTGTAAAATCGGTGAAAGGTTTTATATTTATATCTATCTACCTAGTAAAATGCACTACAGAATGAAGTGTAACAAGATATGTACTTAAAATAAAGTGATATATTAATCAGCTCAAATAAAAATGTAATATGATCCCTTATTCTTGTCAGTTGTGGAATTTTATTCGAGTTTTCAGAGTTTACTACGTTGCCAAATCCAATTACAGAGATTGAAGAGTGTTTCCTAAAAACACATTTGCTAAACAGAGTAATCCGAGGATTGACGTTCGTAGACTTATATATTTTGCGAAAACGTAAGGGGAAAGGTAACACTTTAGACTTTTGGTCACGAGGTGTTCAACCGCTTGTAAAACAAAATAATACAAACATAATTCTTAACGAACTATTATTCGAATAAGTCCTTCGCAAACAAATTTGTGCACAAAACGATATTTTCAGTTTTCGGCGAATGAAGTATTTTCGTATATTGTCGTAAGAAAAGTACTTTTAAATATATTTAAACAATTTTGTTACTATATAATTTGTAGTTTAGATCATTTAATTAACTTAATTAAATGTTTAATCTATTTAATAGAGCTTTGATAAGTATCTACTTAAAACATAGGTACTACGCTACACACGGATTTCGAATTTTAAACATTAAAACACATTTGAACCTTATCTTGTGCATAATTATATGTAGAATTCTTCCTTTACCAGTATTTACCAGCATTATTTTAATGATCGGTGACAAATTATTATAAAATTTGTAAAACGTAACGTTGTTTTCTAAATGAGTAAACATTTTCTATTATTTTCATATTATTGTTATTTATTTTTTTAGTTTAATCTAAATAATGTGTGTACCCACTGAAATATGGCAAATTGTAATATTTCATATACGTGAAAAGACTTTATAAAAATCATAACAACGACTAAATAGTTAATATCGTTTTAATCTGGTTCAACAATTTTTAATTAAATGGTTTTGCATAATATTTAATTGAAAATAGTTACATAAGTTTGCACAAAGTGCTTTGAGTTATTGCTTTCATACAATGCTTTCACTTTTGTCGTTTACAATATTGATTACAAGAGTATAGTTGCAAAAATTTTAAAATTTCCTTTTGTACTGTTTTTAAGGAATTCTAGTTACTAAAGTACAGAAGTTTGTGTTTTGGGGCCCGTTTCCAATCGTTCGTGTGGATAACCAAAACTAGCTCCTTAGAATTTTTATACTTAGCATTTTTAAACGTTTTTTAAGTAGATTTACCGAAATAACTGCAGCGATCGCTGAAGAGCAGCATTTTTTTTAACCAACCATTAAAATTAATTTATAAATTAAACATTATTTTAGTAATTGTTAACTTGTACTGTCTGTCAAATATTTATTTAACTAAAAGTTTTCTTATACCAAGTCTAGTTTGGTAGTTTTAAACATTCTATTTTTTTCTCATTTGTACTGAAATCATAAAGTTGGTGTTTATTTAAAAAGAATTTAACGAAAAACTATACAACACGATATTGTGTTTAATAGATGAAGTCATTATAAAAATTTCAAACAAAAATATTTTTATACTTATTAGTTTTTGTCTTGAAACTTGATTTTTACACATAATGCAGTAAAGTATTGGCTACTATGCAGGTAAAGTACGGCTACTATGCGGTAAAGTTCGGTTACTATACGATAAAGTAGTGGCTGATTTGTCTGCTATTTGGAAACGTTTTACAAATAAACTAAGTATAAAATCCGATAAATTTACCTTACACCATACTTGACACGATAATGTACAGAATAAGGACGCATTTAATTTTTATTTTTGATGATGGTATTGACGGGCGCTGTCTATACGGCAGTTAAACAAATGAACTGACACATATTAGGTGATGTATTTCAAAATGGTTAAACAGCCAGGCCTACTTAAAATCAATAGAAATAATTTTGATCTTTTTTATTATTATACAAATTTCGTGTGTAAAGTGATTTTACGGGCCTCTAGCTAATGAAGAAGTCGCTCTTCGGGCTCGTTCCTCAAACAAAGCTGTTGCGCCGTAAAATCCCTACTTTCTACACTCAAATGTAGTAGTAGTAGTAGTAATAATAATCTTTATTATATAGTTTGCTACAGAATTATTAAATAAAAATCTCACGTGACAGACAATACTCATGATCAAATGATTGTCTGAGAAGTTGTCGTTTTACTAACTAGAAATAAAAAATAAAGTGAGTAAATTAAACTAAACCATTGCGTTATGGCATACAATACTCCGAAAAGCACACAAAATACACATTACAAACCGTAGTTAATAATTAAATTGTATAACTAGTTCTGACCGTTTTTCAATAGTTAATTAAATTTTTTTGTTAATTATTAGTCTCATTCAAGTATTTAATAAATAAATCATAGTTCACTCTAATGTAAATAACTATTAATTCAGCTTAACAAACACGATAACAATGCAAAATACAACAGTGACAATAAAAATATTTTGACAATTAAAACTAACCTTAAATAACTGACTAGTGACCTAATTAATTGGAAGTCAATCAGCCACTAGAATCTATTGTTGCCAACTTCGTATGGTGACTAAAACCTCAGACTATATATAAGTACCTATAGACAAGTAACGTGCACCTTTGTTTTATAGTCGCTATGACAGAAAGAGAGGCACAAGAATGAAGCTATCACTGTCACGTGACGCGTGGAAAAATAACAAAAAACTACTTTTAACTCAGCATATGAGGAAGTTAAATTCATGCTCTTATAAAATACGATACATGACACATCTTGTATATCTCCGACTTCCATTCGTCACGTAATATTTTAATGTCGTCCTTCAGTGCTCGCTTTATAGCTTCCGATTCATATTTCGGTATAAAGTGAATATAACGTTACTCGTCTAGGTACTTATATTTAGTCTGAGACTAAAACGCACAAAGTCACATTTTGTCAATATGTATTTCAAAGATTACTTAGCATTGTGCCAACATATACGACAATTTATGTTTTAAAGGTAGGAGTAAACAAAATATTACGTTCATCATTGAAGTTCACTGGCGGCTTGTGGGTTAGAACATGGAGTGTCAATAAATAGTGAAAAGAAAAATTTAAAACCGAAATTTACCATCAAACGAACTAATCTACTATTGCACACGGTTTCGTCACCATACTATACAGGTCTTCCGGTGCACAATACATAAAAATTTGATCACAATACAATATTTAAATGTACCGTAAGAACAAATAAATAAATTTAAAATCAAATGATTTACTGTTTTTTAGTTTAATTATTTTTTTCAATGGAATTTAAAATAAAACACGAGGGCTTACACATTTTATTATAATCTATAATCACCCAAAATCAACACGAAAAAGCAAAGTAACAGAAGTAAAATTATTTATTAAATGCGTTTTAAGCAAATACTAAGTTTGGAAGTAGTCGACCTGGAGGGTGTGCCTTGCTACGTTCCCAGCAAGTCGATACTTGTTTTTCATTTTGTAACAACAATAGAATTTTTAGACATTTGTATATATTAATTTTAATTAAAAATAAATTTAGTAAGTCGAACTAAATCATGAAAGTGTCGACTGTTTTATCCTTTCAGCAAATACTATTTTGTTGTTCAAATTATTACAGTCGAATAAATTAATTAATCAAATTAAAATTAAAAAATTACAACTAATGTAATATAACTGGACTAGAACATAAATAATTTACTTCCAATATTTGTAACAATCGAAAAAAAATCAAAATTTGTTTCCTGATGTTAATAAACACCTGCGTCCTGCAGTAATTGTTTAGATATCAGCCAGGTCATTTTCTAACAATAATCAGTTGAGTGTCGATAAAAGTTTTTGAATTGTGTCTAAGGGTATGTTCCACTTAACGTTACGGGCGTTATGATTGTTGTGGACGTTAAGTGGAACTTACCCTAAGTGTATGTCATGTATTACCAGCATTTATTAACCAACGCAGTATAATTTTGGAGAATTTTTGGTATTATGTTTTAAGTTCATGTGTTCTTTTGGACAAAAAGAGAAGCCATTTAAGGTAGGTTTTTGAATTAGACTGTAGCATGTTCGGGTAATTAGGGTTCCTTTTTCTAATAAAAACATAACAAATATAATTAACAATTTATTAAAAACAGGTAAAACAAAGTAATTCTTATATTTAATAAAAAGAGTTGTAAATTTGGCGAAATGACAATGTTTGACACTAAAATTTTTATGCCTATACTTCTATTACTCATCATCGGCGACCAATTAATAAGGTGATAATTTGCTTATCCTTTATATTGTTGTCGAATTTATTATGTAGATTAAGGATTGTCATCAAACAGTAATAATGGGCATTATTATAGGTGGATCCCCAGGAAAACCATAATTTTAAGGTTTTAGAAACACAAAGGCAATGATCGCACTTTGAGTTAATTTAGAAATAAGATATTTACCTAATATTTTACTAAATAAAAGGTAACCAAAAGTCAACGCTCGACTCCCTAATATAATACAAGATTGATAGCTAGATCCCTCCAAAGTCAAAGCAGGAAAATCAAATTTGAACGCTACAAGATTAACCAATTTAATACTTTTCTATATAGTGTGAGTAAAATTTCTAAAAAGTATTGAATATTTTTTTAATTTTACAAATTGCCACAATTTATTAACCAACGCAACGTACTGAAAATTGAAAGTCTAGATTGATTATGTTCAATTACCGATTTTAAATAGTGTTTAAAAAAAAACAAAATTGGTCAATCAAAATTAATAATTTTATCTAAATTCAATAAATTGTTTGAATCATCATTAGTTCAAAGCTACATAGTATTAAATGGGTAACTTCAAGAGAAATCGTGTGACAAAGAATAAATTATTGAATTTTTAATTAAACATTAGTCTTGAACAGATTTCTTTAGGAAACCCATTAACGGTACATTTTTATTCATAAAAAATATGTTTCATCTGGTTACTTGATGTTAATCCACACAAATTATGTCTCTTAGACTATAAGTCCTAAAAAATATGAGAATGATTAGAAAATGCAAAATGATATCATCTTCATTATTATTACCATGCTGCATTTAACTAATTCATCGCTAGAGATGCGCCTTCTCAAGCTTCTTCTAAGCTAAACTGTCTGTACTTTGTTGAGATCATAGACTTCTTGTTTTTTTTCTGTTATATTTCCACCTAACCCTGTGTCGCAATTTCTTCTTTGCTGTGCTCTCTACTCGGTGATCCCCACTCATTCCTGTAGTTGCACCCTTGATGTGGTTCTTTTATTTTCTTCTGGCAACGTTCAATTTTTCCATATTTATCTGCGGAAAGGGTCCTGTTTTTGTCACGTAAGCCCTTAGATATTGCGGTAAGTTTATATTAAGTGTTTCCTTGTATGACTGTTTACTGAATACTACCCATGCCAATTTTATTCTTCTGGTAATCACTGAAGTTTAGGTTTCTTCTGCTAATGTTATATTTCATCTAAATATATCTAATCTTCTATCACTAATGTTTGCCAGCTTTCGTTTGAATAGGTGTTGCGTTATATTTTTGTTGTTTGTTTTTGGATATTAATGTTCAACCATATTTTCTCTGTAGCCATTTGTAGTTGTATTCGCATTGTTTTTGGGTCAAGAAACTTATTTGATAATAACACAATGTAATCTGCAAATCATAGATTCGAGAGGCGTTTGGCATTTTTGTTTATACCCTAGATTATCTCAATCTAAGCTCACCAAATCTGTTTTCCAGATTAATTATGAATAACTTAGGAAAGGCAGTATTTACTTGTCTGTTATCTCAATTAATTGGGGTAGGGTTAGTCTTTTCAAAATCTCTGGATATTACTTTGTGTTTTTATATAGATCATTGATTACTAGTGCGTATTTATGTTCAATTTGACACCTTTTAGAGCGTTAATTATTACCTACTGAAAGTCTACGAATAGCATGTTAAGTGGCAAACAATATTCATATCCTCACTTGGCGTATTAGATAGAGAGATGGAGCTCGTGAAATAATACGGTATTACGTTGTGGTACAAAAGACCATAGGCAAGCGTGGTAGTCGTGGCTCAACGTAGATATCGAGAGTAAAAGTAAGATTGATATTTTCTTATCTTCATGCTATAAAATTTGCTAAAGACAAGTTCATAATGCACTCAATTCAATTTCTAAAGGGCGTTTGTGTAAGGTGACGCCAAAAATTGGCTTCCAAAACTAAAATTGCAAAAATAGGGGTAAAGTTTGTTATCGAGGGAATGGACGCCATTTAGATCAGTTATTTGTTTATATTCAAAGAATCATAATCCAAAAAAGCATCCAGTCAATTTTTGCTTTAAAACGGGATACCTGAACTTCCCATCATTATTGACCCACAATTCTGACGTTTCCAGAAATTAAATAAAATTGTTTTGTGTTTAATGATAGGTGCAACTTTATTTTTAAGCCAAAAAGAATAAATAAAAATTAACAGAAGTGTCTTTGAACTTATTATTTGGCAATTATTTTGTAAATCCAACAGACCCCTTTACCTGGCACTTCATATTCAAAAAATCTCAATCCGTTTCTTAAATTTCAAAACAACCTTTTCTGAAGAAAAATGAAACGTACATAATTTATTCACAGTGTACATTCATTTAGGGTCAAAAACCATGACTCGGCTGGACGCCGTTTGAGATTATTATTTTGTTGGAAATAAACAAATAACTACTGGCGTCCGTGCTCTCAATGACGAATTTCACCATTAAGTTTTGTAATTTTCACCTGAGAAGTCACTTTTGGTTTTGCTTTTGGCAGATGCCCTTTGAAATTGTTTTTACTGAATTAAAAATACAAAAAAATGTTTACTACATTTAGCTTATATAGCTACACTAAGCCACAACTAACACGGCCGTCTGTGCAGAAATGTGTTGCTCGGTGGTACGACAACTTTACCGTATTATTTGTCTTTGCCTCCAATCACGAGCATAATCAGGCTCTAGCTATTAGACAATATCTTATGTATACCACCCGAATCAAGGGAATGTACGTCTGCCTGTTTTGATGTTTGGTAATTGTTATTCAAGAGTGTGGTTTTGTTGTAAATTATTTTATGTAATTAAATTCAAATTGCAATTTTTCCACCGGACTCTTTTCACATCTATATTTGTGTTAAAATCTTCTTTAATTAATGTATAATGTGTTGGATCTTGTTTTATTGCATTTTCAATGTTTTCTTTTGAATATAAAGCTAAATTATGTTAACCAAGCCTTTTAATATTTGGATTGTTAAGCGAAAAACTTTAAGGATATTCCCACTACAGGAATTAACCATTCATCTCATTTTTTTTAAATTAGCTTTTAGTTCTCTCTTCTATTTTACCATGTTAGTGCAGTAAATTAGCCGATTTAAGTCGCATTAATTCTTCTTTTGGCTTACTTACGTTACTCAGTCTCGGAATGCTCCATTTTATGTATTTGAGGCTGTACTCTAAACAGATGCATGGTGTGTTGAATGTTGCTGTATTTACCTTTATGTCAGACCAGCTCTTCCTTATCTTACTAGTTTCCAAACTTTGCCACCCACTCTTCCCTATAATGTTTGACGCAGACTGGTTACCTGTTATGATAGTATAGAATCTTACTACTCACTAGAGTTTTTTTGTGCTTGTTTTAAAATTCGTGATACCACCGTCAAGGTGATTAGCCTTGAAATCGGCAAGAATATGAAAAGCAAAGGATAATAATTAAATATAAGAGAAGTTTAGGTTAGGACATTCTTTCTTTTCGGTGTTAGGTGATCAACCAGCTTGCGCAATCAGAGCCGTTTCCCCTCAAGTAAACCCTACCAATCGCAATTGTATGATTTTTCATTAATTTTTGTAAACATTCTCTTTGGTGTAATTGAAAATTTCGCTGAGTTAGAATAATTCTTCATTTTTTTACTATTATTCGCTGATGTTGTCATTCTTTTGAGAATGGTCATAAATAAACTTTATTTTGTTCCTATGTAAGTGGTCTTTGAAGAAGTTCCTTTATGATAAGAACGAAACGTCGGAAAAGCTGTATTAAAAGGCCGTGTCTTTTTTGAACCTCCACCTTGAAAGACCTTTAGAAGGAATTTAAAACCGATGTCGGAGAAGTTATACCCACTTTATATTTAATTAATAAAGGTTCTTTTCTGCACGCCATAGATTACTGCGCGATACTTACTTTGAGAATTTTGGAGACAAATATTATCCAATTTGTTTATTTATGTACAATTTACATTTATCCTTAAATTTTAGTAAGTACATCTATTGATTTTTAATTCCGTGCTTGGTTTTCCGTTCATGTTTTTTAATTGGCCACCGCAGATAAAAATATCTGTTGTAGATATTTTCTTATTTCTTCGATCAAGTATTGAAATTCAGACCCTGAAGTTTTCTTTTGGTTAACATTTTCGCGTAGTCTGCTTTAACATCGCCGCGAATTACCAAAGAAAAAATAAGAACAAAAAAAACAAAAAGAAATACTAATATAAATTAAAAAATTTTCTAATAAATAAATCTTCATAACATTGAAAGGTATTGAGTGTGGTTGTTGGGGGGTGTGTTTTATTTAGTTAAAAATTACAAATCTGTTCTTCTCTTCTAATATTAAATAAGTTTTCAATTATATTAGTTGTACATAGAAATAATTAAAAAGAAATAAAATTCTATCTTGCAGATGTAGTTTACTAACTTAATCTAACATCACAGCATTGTTGAATTATTATAAAATTACAAGCAAAAAATCGAATACTTTTTATACATTGTTGTTTACGTGAGTATATTTGATAATATGCACTTTAATTATGTGATCCAGTTGACAGTTACGTTATTACACATATAAACAAATTAATAATAATTAGTCACTAAGATAAAAATAAAATGCAAACTATAATGACACGAATTAACATTACAGTTTGTATTTTTATTTTAAATTAAATAAACGCACATTATCAGAAAAATTGAAAAAGTTTTCTGAAAACCAATTACAGTAAAGGACATGCTTATATTATTTGTTTTTAAGTTTGGAAATGTAATCAATTCTTAGTTATAATTTAAAATACACTTTACTGAATGTTTTAAAGTAATATTTTTTCACGCCAAGTAAATACCGTTAAATTTTTAGAATAAATGATTCTTTATAAGTCGTAACTTCGTACTAAAAAATCATGCGTTTCGTCACTGGAAACATAAATAGCTATTCAATAGTATTGCATCTTTTGGGTTTTTCTTTTGATATTGCTTAATGTAGGAATTTTATAAACCTCTTCAAAAAACTAAACAATGCTTTCTTTGCATTAGAAAATTGTAAATTTTGCAGGTAAAAATTGAGAGTTTTAGAAATGACTAACATTTTTATTCTATTATAAAATTTTCACTTAAATTTATATGACAGTGCAATATATCAGCAAAGAATATAAGATGTTTCTGTGATTTATAGAGTTCATTTAAAAGGGTCGTTCTGGTGCGTTTGCATAAAATTCAATTAACAAACTGCCACGAATATTTTCTGCCTACAACAGTTTATTGTTTAATTAAAACGATTGCAATAATATCATATACATACTAATTATACACGTTCTAATTTTGTATTAAAGAACGATTTTTAGACTTATTTTTACACTATGTAATTTGAATAAATGTAACATTTAGTTTTGCTCTAATATTATTTGTTTAGTGTATTGTGTTGTTGGTAACGCCAAATATGTTATTGTTGTTTCATAATAAAATAATAACGTTACGTTGTATAGTACTATAGGTAACATTACTAATGGTATATAATTAACAATATGTGTAATTAATTACACCTTTTGTTTGCACGTCAGTGCAGAAATATCAATCATGTTTATATAATATGCAAATATCAAAAATACATTGAGTTTCGTAAATAAAAATTGATTTAAAATATTAGCAATTTATCATTAAAAACAAAAATAGACTTTTTACGTTACATTCTCTACGTATGAAACTTTCATTGTATTCTAAATTAAAGAATTTGCAGAGCGTTCAAATATATAATGTTTTATTAAATTTGTAGTAATCATTTTAAAATATATCATTGTTTTTAATTCATTCTGCAGAATGAGTTATCAATCTACTGATAAACAACATTCTATTATTGCAAAAGTAAACACCATTGGGAGATGGAAGTAATCTATTACTTTTGAACCCGGATGATGAATTTTTAGCATGGCGATAATTAAATCTAAGCTCCAATTATGTTACTCTAAATTCTTAAAAGTGCCATTTACGATATTGTATTATTAATTTTTAATTAATTAATAATTAATTTTTTTGTTTTTTTATTATTATGGAGACTACAAAAATGCTTGTGGAAGTCACTTGACTTTAACTTTTTTCAAAAATTTTATTAGAAGCGTTTTCTCCTATAATTTGTTTAATGAAGGTTCTGTAATTGATCGAAGGCCAAAATAACTCGGAGGATTAAACTCCTGATGATGTGTAACATAAAAAGTTTACAGTTTTGTTTGTTACTGATGTTTGATGAAAGTAAATAATTTATGGTTCTTGCAATTTATATTGAACTAAAAATGTATTTCAATTTTTTGTGTTGTTCAAACTTTTTTTAGTGTAACACAAACGAACAATATATTTTATAAACGTTGTTTATTTGTAAATACAATTTTTTATTTATTTTACAGACTTTAATCCTTGTAATTATGTAATATGTAATTAAATTAGTGATTTCAATTAGTTATAGGATTGTAATTAGAAATTTAAGTAAGTGAAAATATGCACAATATGAACATGATAATTGTAAATTAAGAAATAGAAACATTTAAAGAAAAAGAAGAGTCGAGAATCTTCTAAGACGCAAAGATGGTCTCTGTTTCCGAAACAGTAAAGAAAGGTGAAGAAGGCTACAAGATTATAAATAGTGGTGCTATGGAGAAAGAAGGGAGTCTTCTGTTTTATTCTTCGTGTAAGGAAGACGTTTATATGTTATCGGAGATAAGGAGTCCTTATGTTTCTTGCAGGTGTGATTACGTACACGAAGTTTGCGAGTATTTGTTAGTGATATTAATTTTCAATTGAGTGACGTCACGGGTTGGTGACATGTTGCCGACGACAAGAAAAAAAGAAAAAAAGAGAATAACCATTGAATCAGCGTGTGTAGTAAATTGCTTGCTCCAAAGAAATAACAAATGTGATAACGTACCATAAAAATTTGAAGACCAGTTGATGAATTGCAGTAATATTCATGCAATTAAAATAAAAGTGAATTCGGGCTTCTTGACGGACAAACTTTTGAAAGCGAGAGCTAAATTACTCACAGACTTGGCGCAAAAATCAAAAGTGCAAATTTAAATCTTTATGTTATTTTGTGTTTGTTTAGTTTTTAGGGATTTTATTTATTTTTGTTGTTTGGATTTCTTGTTAGTTATTGTTATGTGTTGCTAATAGATGACTATTAGTTAATTTTTGGGTTTAATTACTTACTCTAAAATAGTGTGCGCCCATCTAATCAAATTTTATTATTCTGTTGCTGGATGTATGCATTGATTATTGCAATGTCTGTAGCGAATAAAAATAAAGAAATCAATTAGAATTACATCGGTAAATAAAATAAAGTTGAACTACACCCTAAAAGAGATTTAGTTTTATATGGCCTATTACTTTGCTATGCAATAAGATTAAACATAGCAATATCTGTATTTCTGTATGGTAACCGTTTGTTTGTTTCTGTATCCTGAGATTCTACAATTAGGACGTATTAGTACAGTGTAGGTGGCGCCTGATTCGTTTTTCAAGAAGTACTTTCGCATCTACAACTTAATAAAATCACTCACGACCCCTTATTAATGCAACTAGACGGAGTTGCCTCGAAACAAATATTCATTTTTCTATAAATATTTATTATTTTACTTAAATAAACTGTAACAATATTAATGTAAACATATGTATTTTTGGCTGTTTAATGGGCTACGAAAGCCATTTTTCCAGTGCAGTTTAAAGGAAAACTTTTTCTCGTGCCCTATTGTGTGCAACAATAAAAAGTAATTACCGACTTAACTATAGCGTTTCTATAGGTACTTGTTATAGGTAGGTATATTACTAACGGCCAGTTTTATACATATTTAACTTTAGTTAAATTAAAATTAAATTCTAAAAAGTATTAGCGCCATTTAATTATTGTTGGCGATACTAAATACTTATTTTATAAAAATTAATTTATGGCTAACGTTTATCATTTTTAGTTCCGTAATTACATTAATATCTTTACTATATTATCAATATTTATAACGGTAAACTTGTATACTCTGAAAAGATCTATTGTGGAATTCTAGCATTAAATTCTATTTCAAGTTTGTGAGTTATATGTACACTCATGAAATTTAAAACTTGGACACCACAATTTCTGTAAACAAAAGTTTGCACATTGTGAAGCGGGCTTAAGGGTATCATTTACAATTCTAACAGCAGGTAGTCTCAGCAGGGGTTATCTTATAGAAGGACTGTAGAATGAATCATTACACTAAGCACGTTTTAGAAAATAGGTAATTTACGTTGCTTACTTAATTTTTTCTTTAAAGAATATATTTGAAGGTATCGCTAATTAAACACCATAGCTCGATTAATTATCGAATCAAAATTTTGTTTAGGAAATGTTTACAAAATAAAATTAGAAATAATTTTGATTTAAAAACGTCTACAAGCAATAACTTTTAAATTAAATCAAAAACTAAACATGGTTATTTGGGTTGACTGATTATTACTTATTTTTAAATAAATCTAACCTACTAATTATTGTAAGTTATTAAAAAAATCATTAAACTCTATTCATAATATTTAGTCCTTACAAAATGTATATTTTATGACGTTTCATTTTTTCTGTAGTTAATATAAAAGTGAAAATAAAAACTAAGGCAATTCTTATTGTCAACGTATATATTTAGTTTTTGACAAGAATTTATTACATAATTATAATTAAGATACCAAGTTATAGTTTAAAATTAAATGAAAACTTTTTTTTAAATAAAGGTATTACTATATAAATAAATATAAGAAATCAATAATGGGTGTGACCTCCATTATTATTGATACATTCTTGGAGGCGTCTGCTCATTGACGCTATCAAGGTATCAATATAATTAATATTAATCGTTTCCCATGCGGTATCAATGGCTGCAATTAGTGCATTACGGTTTACTGGTATAAAATTTGGCCCTTGTTGTCTTCGGATAACAGCAAGTATTCGAGCCCAAACATTTTCGATAATGTTAAAATCTGGGCTTTTGCTGGCCAGGGTAACAGCTCCAAGTTATTTTTCGTATCCAATTGCGCACAACCCGCGAAGTATGAATAGGGGCGTTGTCCTTTAACAACAAAAATACATTATGAAAATGTTAATTCAACAGATCCCGAACTATTTTTGGAGAAAGTATAGTGAAATAAGAATACTTACTTGTTGGAAAATATAATCTTCGTCTGGATAAAACACTTCGACTGAAGGTTTCATAATAGTTTCCAAAATATCTAAATACGCAGCAGAATCAAGACGTCCATCGATAGCCCAACAAACTCCTGGACCCCGCGCGCTAACCCAACCCCACACATTCACAGAAAAATAACCACTTCGTTTTTAGGACATATGTGATTATTTTCGTAACGAGTTCCTTCCATTCTAAAAACTTTTAGTGGTCCATCGTTGCGGCTATTGAACGTTTTTTCGTCGCTAAAAATCACTCGATTCCAAAATTCCAAAGGTTCGTTCATATCGCCTTGCAAATTCCAGACGACGTCTCATATTTTCGTCACTGAGAACTTCTTTCGCAGCAGCATTATACTTCTTTATTCCCATCTCCTTTAATCTTTTTGTGCAGTTATACGGCATCCGGGAAAATGTGTATCTGCTATAGCCCTGAGTATGTAGCAAATGGTTGTTCTGTTACGTAATGAAACAACTCGAGATCTTGAGCACGTGTAGATACTTTAGGTCTACCACTTCCGATGGCTCTTTCCAAAGTGTGTTCAAGATTCCATTTTACTCGGTAATGCCCTACGGTGCTTTTTGGTATATCTAACATACGTGAAATTTCACGCACGCTACGGCCCGCCGCTAATTCCGAAACAATCCGCGCTTTCAAATCAGCACCGAGATGAGGTGGCATTTTCACAACACTTGAAATTTTAAACTAAAATGGAATTTACATTTCTTACTTTATTTATTGGTTCACACTACCCCTTCTCAAACAGTAGGTAATTGTTTATTTATTACATACTTCTAATGACCAATGTAACAACCCTTAGAGCAATATGACTCAAAGGAAGTAAATTAAACAAGCAAGGATATTCTATTGTTATTGAAACTTATTCATAAAGTAAAAGCCATTTCCTTATAATGCTAATGGACAGGATTTTCTTTTAAGTATTAAGATTACAATAGAGGACTTATAAACTTTCGAAAATATCTAATTATAAATATTTACACTGCAATTGCGCTTTTCCTTAATAATTTCTTAGCAATAACATACACGTTCTTGGTTTTAAGTTGTCATAAATTTGATATGATATAAATTTGTGTTTCTAATATTACATCACAAACTAATCTTTATTCGCCAAAAATTGTTGCTTAGTTGTAAAGCTTCGTACACACCTGAACAACAAACCGAGCAACAAACATAACAACGAACCGAAAGTCAAACAGAACGACAAACGATCTTTATGATTTCCACAATCCGAACAACAAACGGAACGTTTGTGCTGTTCCCATAATTATTTTCAGTAGTTTTCAGTTCATATATATTTATTATTGAGAAGAGAAAATTGCGGAAAACAAGAAGATAGTGCCAACCAAATTTTTACGCACAAAGAAGAGTAAAAATTATAATTTACTTCGCTTTTTTTTTTTATTTTGGAAATTTCCCGCCCAAATGATGCTAATAGGGACATCATTTTTTCTTGCATTCTTAAACACTGATTAATTTAAAACATTTTTCTTCTGTCAACTCCATAATATTACCTAAAACACAACAAACCCACAAAAGGGAGGACAAAAATAAATAATTTAATTCTCCCGCATAAGTTTGTTCGCCGTTTTGTTTAGATTCGTCCAAACCTGCAAACGCATTCGCGCGCATTTTCTTTGATGTCGGAGAAAAAACCGACAAGTTGCGGGAACGCCGCAAACCGTTCGTGGAACAATCAGGACTTGCGAATCTGTTCTAAAATTCGTACGTAGCACCGTCCAAATTAATGTTCCGATTGCCGTTCGGTTCGTTGTTCTGTTTGTTCCTCGGTTTGTTGTTCAGGTGTGTACGAAGCTTTACAATAAGCATATTAATATGAACTATATCTTATGAAAGGAGAGTTATGTAACTATAATTAACGACTTAACGTTACGTTAGTAGATTCCATTTACTATTTACACATATTTTCTTGGAACATTCGATAATTAACTATCGGGATATGATGACCCTATACTTCGCAGGTTGTGCGCAACTGGATACAAGCAAATAACTTGAGCTGTTACCCTGGCCAGCAAAAGCCCAGATTTTAACATTATCGAAAATGTTTGGGCTCGAATACTTGCTGTTATCCGAAGACAACAAGGCCAAATTTTATACCAGTAAACCGTAATGCACTAATTGCAGCCATTGATACCGCATGGGAAACGATTAATATTAATTATATTGATACCTTGATAGCGTCAATGAGCAGACGCCTCCAAGAATGTATCAATAATAATGGAGGTCACACCCATTATTGATTTCTTATATTTATTTATATAGTAATACCTTTATTTAAAAAAAAGTTTTCATTTAATTTTAAACTATAACTTGGTATCTTAATTATAATTATGTAATAAATTCTTGTCAAAAACTAAATATATACGTTGACAATAAGAATTGCCTTAGTTTTTATTTTCACTTTTATATTAACTACAGAAAAAATGAAACGTCATAAAATATACATTTTGTAAGGACTAAATATTATGAATAGAGAGTTTAATGATTTTTTTAATAACTTACAATAATTAGTAGGTTAGATTTATTTAAAAATAAGTAATAATCAGTCAACCCAAATAACCATGTTTAGTTTTTGATTTAATTTAAAAGTTATTGCTTGTAGACGTTTTTAAATCAAAATTATTTCTAATTTTATTTTGTAAACATTTCCTAAACAAAATTTTGATTCGATAATTAATCGAGCTATGGTGTTTAATTAGCGATACCTTCAAATATATTCTTTAAAGAAAAAATTAAGTAAGCAACGTAAATTACCTATTTTCTAAAACGTGCTTAGTGTAATGATTCATTCTACAGTCCTTCTATAAGATAACCCCTGCTGAGACTACCTGCTGTTAGAATTGTAAATGATACCCTTAAGCCCGCTTCACAATGTGCAAACTTTTGTTTACAGAAATTGTGGTGTCCAAGTTTTAAATTTCATGAGTTCCGTTAGCAACAAATCTCTTGCTTTCTATTGCTTTTATTAGTAAATTAACATATTTACGATAAATACTGCATGACTGAAAAAGAAAAGCTCCATCTGTTTTATTTATTTATTTATTTATCAACAGATAAATGAGTTAAATCATCTCGTCGACATGCTCCGAAAATATGAAATATCAAAAGAACCTGTACAAATATTGTAAGGGTTATAAAACAGAAGAATCTTTTACATATAATTTAAACAAAAAACTTTGTTTCGAAATGAAGCAATTGAAGTGGGCAGTTTTGGGTCATGTACAGATGAATAATAAGCAGTCGATTACAACTGTGTCTTTAGTGTTCATTGAATTTGAAAAATACAAGTTTTTTCCATTTAAGATGATGCTGGTTTAAGAGTTACATGCGAAGATGACGTTGATCGCCGTAACGAATTTTGCGAATACTTTAGTGAACAACTTCTCTACAAAATCCAAATCTTCTACACACACGCTTTTCCACAATAGTCGTTATTGGAGTGATACCAATCCTCGCCATTTAATTAGGGAATTTCATACTCAAACTCTTCAAAATTAAATGCGGATGTCTTCAATAACGTTAGAAAAGAATTTGAAAACAAACTATATTATTGTTTGCAAGTTAACGGGGACCATTTTGAGCAATTTACCAAATAAATCTGATTTGTTATTTGCTTCAGCTTTTTTTCTTTTCATTTCTGACATTTTGTAAACTGTTAGACATTTCCAATAATAGCAGATTGTCGTCGTATATATTGGATAAAAACTTACTAGTGGCGAGTATTCGGTAGAAATTACTACGCGTAAGTTGGTTTTGTCAACTTTTCTGTTTGTAATGAATAATTCTCGTCAAATCTCAACCGATTTCTAAAAACGAAGTGTCATTGTATTTGCAATGTAGTATTTTAAAAAATAATTGTGCCACAACTAGGGTAGTCTCATTTGAAATTTTAAAATTGGGGTTGCTTGGGGGAATATGAAATGAACATATCAAGTTGGATTGACTGTCACATTATAAAGGATCAAATTTTCATTGAGTACCCTATATATGCTTTCTGGAATTGTACGTACTTGCTTGTATCTACATTTTCATTGATAGCTAAAACAACTTTTTATCATGGAATCGACTCTATAGGCTAGATGGTTTCAAAACTTAGCTTCTCGGACAAGTAAATAAAGAAAAACATCAACATTTGTAATTTTCACCTTTCTTTGTTTACGCCATTATCAAATAAACGGTGTTCTTTTTTCATATCTTCTCGCGACTTTTTAAGGAAGAACTTCTACCCTTACTTCTGCTCCTTGTTGAATATAATGTAAAGCTGTTTTCAAATCAGAATCCATCTGTTAAAATAGAATTACTCACGTCATGTCAATTAAACATCTAGATACATTTGCAATTTTCAATGTACCTAGATATGTATTGCTTTTATGATTCAAAAAAAAGTATAGTTATTTGTCCAACAAGTGAGGAAAGGGATTCTTTTTCCCGCTCGGGAGTGAGAGTGGAAAAGAGGCTTTCCTCATTGTTAGACACAACATTTTTTTCACGACATTCCCCCAAAAAACAACAACCCCAATGAAATGAAGTAAATATTGTAAACGTAACTTATTGTTACAGAACTCGTCATATTTTCGTACAAAAAAGCAAAAGTTGATAATAGGTGGGTCCCAATATTTTCGCTACAAATATTCTGTAGTATCGGTGTGATCTCAATCTGTCATAGCGCAGCCGCGTAATTCTAACCAATAAGTGTAGGGGTGGCAATTTGTAAGAGTCGAGGATATTAAATTAAAAAAACCTGATTGAATCCTACATTTAATTGTTATGTGTTATTGTAGAAGTGTAATAAAAGTATCGTTCATTACTCGACAGAAAAAACTTTCCCATTCTCGTTTGGAAAACTCTCGAGCTCGCATGGAAAAAGCCTTCTTTCAAGCCTAGTAATAAAATATTCTATTTCGTAGCAATGTAAAACCAAAAACTACATATTAAATTAAATTTAAAAAGAACAGCAAGTTATTACACAATAGAAAGCAATAGTTAATTTTTTCATAAATTACGTAGGAGGCTTAAAAATCTAAAACAGACGATATTTGATTGATCATCAAGTAGCAGTCATTATTCTTATGTATGTATCCTTGTTTTGTGTCTGTTTTCTAATTTCTCGTATAATCTGTGTATTCGAATTCTAGTAACAATTTTCTTTTGACTAATATTATACTATTTTTCTGGATACATTACTTTTTGTGGATATTTAGAAATTTTTTAAAGAAAGCAATTAATCATTTACAAAGTTGATCATATGTAAAATGGTTTTATATCTACCATAGAACTTGAAGTGTGAAAAACATCACATTGAAACGCCTATACAAACTGAAGTTCCCTATGGAATCGCAACAACTTAGGAAAGACAGTTTGACTCAATATTTGCAAAATCCGCAGAAATTATGTTCGAGACATGATGGAAGTATAAGTAAGACGAGCATAGAGAAAGACGTATAGTTTTAGAAATTAAAATACGTTGACAAGAATGGTTATGTTCTTATAACTGTGATCTTTAATGGATTTTGGTCAAAACTTTCCTACAAGACAAAAAATCATGCTTCATCTAGAGTCAGCTGCATTACTAGTACCAAAACAGTAAACTTCTTTTCGTTGGTATCAGGAAAAAATACTGTCCTAAAGTGTAAAAGACCAAAACCAGTTAACAATCAATGTATAAAATAAGTTGTGTACACAAAACCTTATGACAACTTATCGAGAAGGTAGAATGTAAAAACTTTTTAATGAGAGCAAAAGTGAGCAATTGCGCGCCCTTTGCAATCTTTAAACAAATCGAAGTGTTCAGTTATTACCTCTATTTATGGTTTGGAGAACCGATCAATTAACCAACGCATTGGATTGTGCATAGTTGAAGCTACTTGAGAATTAATTCAGGATATTTTTATTTCTTTTTAAAAACTTTGTTTAGGTACAAATTATATTACTAAATTATAAAAAAATACTAATATATTGATTATAAACTTTGGAAAGATACGCAAGCCATTTTCGCTTTACTAACTTCACATCTACCACAAACAACGGATCCCTCTTTAACCTTTGTTCAGCAAACTGTTAATTCGTAAAGTGCTGCCACCACTGTAACTGCATGCATCAATGCAACTTATCGCTGTTTATATTTAAGAATGATTCAAGAAACAAACTCGCAGTTTCCAGGCCGTTCTTATCGCAAAATAAGGAACTTCCACGTGCACAATGAAAAATAAAAAATGTGCACTCCTTCAAATTTGTCTAGGTACGAATTCTGAACCTAGTTCTTTGTAATAGTTGGATTTGCGGGTTTTAAATTTTGCTTCAATCTTCAATAATACAACAATTTAATTTGGCAAGAAATAAAATTTATTTGCATCGTTTGATACGTTATTATAAAAACGATTGACGTTTTACTCGTTTTCCTCGAAATTCCTACGAGAAACTGACTTAAACGTAATCTGAACGTGAAAGTATAATTTAGTTCAATTTATAGATTAGGTTTGTTCTCACATTTTCGAAAAAAAGATATTATTGCGTGCACTGGAAGTAGTCGTCGTGTTACGATATTTTGCAAACAATTGCAGGGCGTATTTGAAAATTTCAGGAAAATTGGATTATAATGCCTTTAAGAAGTTTTGATTTTTGGAATTAAACCAGGATTTGAGTTTTTTTTAAAATAAACAATTTACAAGTGCAACAAAAATAAAATACAATTTAACTTAATTTATCTGCTGCGAATTTATCCCAGTAAAATCCTAATAGTTAGATTTGCAAATTGTTTTTAAATTTTGTTTCAAACTTCAATAAAATTACACTTTATTTATAATAAATAAAATTTTTTGCATCAATACAAGTTGTAATAAAAACATAATTTTTATGTATTTCCATAATTGTGGTTATTATTTACATAAACAATTTATTAGTTTTGGACCCAGTTGAACAAGATGAATCTGTTGAGTATTTTTGTAATTGAGAAGGATGGCCTCAGTTCTACTTTTTTTGTTTTGCATTTGATTCTAAGAAGAAAAAAATAACATAAACTTAATGATAAAAGATATTCTGAGTCACTGTATTTAATTTTGAATATTCTTTAAAATTACTCCACACAAAACTACCTACCTTCTTAGAAACTCTTTGATCGTTATATACGTATTTTTAAAATTAATATTAATTAATTAGAAAAACCCTAACAATTTATTTCAGTGAATAACAAAAATAATAGTAATAACCTCCTTTCTTGAATTTTACAGGCACTGATTTTACACTTAATAATTTTTGTTTATTGTTTATAATAATAATATAATAATTTTATTTTTGAGGGTAAAAACTTTTTTAAATTATATTAACTGGCTTGGAAGTGTCAATATCCATAACAGCAATACCAATTTTTCCACAATTTTTTGCTACTTCCTTGTACGCATTACATTTTTGTAGGAAATTTTAAAAAAAACGTATGTTTACGGTGACGGCAAGTCTACGCTGTTCTTTTATTATTTGTGCAACTGACGTAGAGCCCATATTACTCATTGTCACAAAAATTACGGTAACTCATTTTTATAATCAATGAAGTATTTTGTAACAATGCAGTAACTTCGAACCTTAAACCACTTTCATATTCCTATTCAAGAAACGCGCAATCGAGACAGGTACGCTGAACTGACATAAAAATAAAGGAGACATTTTGTCGGAGTTCGACAGTAGAGCCATGTACGTTTCTGTCGTACTTTTATAACCATTGCTAATACATAAAAGATAATTAAATTGTACACTAAAATAATATAAGAGATATCTTGTTTTTTTACTAAAACTAGAAAAATTGACTTGAGGAAGCGAGCTCAAACCGTCACCAGAATCACTAAGTTTTTGTGCTTAAATCACATCGACAACTTTTCCAATGTCTATTTTCAATTTTAAGCTCATTTCTATTGTTTGTAGTAATTATGTTACTATTAGAAACGTATAATTAGTTTGTATTTTCTACAGTTCTAGTCTAATCTTAATTTTGTCTGGTGAGTATAAAGGATATGCATTGTGTTTAACGAATATCTGGAGAATTCACGGAAAATTTAAATTTCGTGCGTGAGGAAAATGAATCAATTCCCAAGTCTAATAGTCCCGTATTTGTTTCTTAATCAAGAAATAATGATTTACGGATTTAATAAATCTAAATTCTACATCAGCCCTTTTTCATGCGGTTTTATGTACAACATATAAATTTTATTTTAAACATTTTCTTTCTTTTCTAAATGAGAAATTGATTCTTTTACTCTATCAATAATAAAATGTTTTTGAATATGCATTAAAAAACAACATTTTTAAATTTCGATTTTAAGTTATGAAATTAATCTCGTTTATCGACACTTTATCAAAGTTTATATTTTCTGATACGTCCTTCGACAATTTTTCTTACGCATCACTAAATTGGAAATTCGGCAGCTATTGATTTTCTCCTGTTGCAGATTTAAAGGATACAATACCCACTTCAAACTTTTTTGTGTCCTCGTCGTAAAAGCATAAAGAAAAACATTTTCTTATAAACTTGCTAAGAATATGTGTGTATACAAACAAGAATAGACACATACACGATTATACTATTTTTAGATCTTAATAAAAACTATTGAGCTGAAAGGGGCGAAAAATGTGAAAGACATAAATCATATTTGAAACTTTTCATAAGGAGATTAATCAATTTCAATTGGAATTATTTGTTTCAAAGAACTTTTTAGAAACGTAAGTGCTATAAGCATAATAAAGTAACCCAAAAATAATAGACTGCCAAGAATTGTGAGTAGTAATGTATGACATTTTATAAATATTTCAATATGTTCAATCAATCAAGTTCGTTTTTATCCATTTGATAGATTTGGAAAGCTACTTTATAACTAAAACACAATTGGTTAGAGTTAGATTCGAGTAAAGTTAATACATTTAGCAAATTGCACAGAAGTGGAAATATCTAAAGGCGTATAAAACAAAAAAAAATATGAAAGGAACTATTATTAATACTCATAAAATAAAAATACATTTAGCTAAAACTAATAAAACAATAAAAAAATTCGCTTTAGTTTACATTCTCAAGAAAGTAGTTACTACTTTTAAAAGCCAATGTTTGAAACTTTTTGTTAGAATAGATCTACTTTAAGCTTGCTTTTAAGATCGTAACGTATTCGAAATGCTTACTTACTTTATCCGTTAAGCGAATTTGGTTTTTACTAAGTGTAATGCTGAAAGTAAGAAGCTAAGAACTAGCTCTAGGTACAAAAAAATATGGTAATGTTACATTAGTCGAAAGAATTATTCAGTATAAAATTATAAATTTTTTATATTCAAGTTTTCGTAAATATTAAATTAAATCTACTTAAAGTAATTTCTAAACTTTCAAGAATTATCTTAATATTTTACAATGTGTTAATTTTTGTAAAAGTAGAGAACACGTATTTATTATTTATTGAGAAGTATTATGAATCAAGAAAAGCAAATAAATTACAGATGACATTTTTATTTACGATTATAATGAATGAAGGACAAAAACGTTACAATCAATAAAACTTCTATTTTTTTTTTTAAGATTTTATTTGTATATAACAAACGTCAAAAATTAACAAGAGGTGAAAAATGTAATCCCACTGTAGAGTACTATATAAAATATGAGTAAAAGCAATTGAAGATTATCAATTTTGTCTGATTTGAAATTTTATTTACTATTCACACACACGTCACGTCGCCGTAGATTTGCTATGCGGATAAAAAACCTTTTTCTAATTATTATAATTATAGGATTTGTTATCTGCTCATCTTTTTTATTTGATTCGTATTTTTATGTTTTAATGTTTGTAAAAATGATGTAATTAATTTCTCACCGATTTGAGCTTTGATTGTTTTTCAATTTTTGTAGTACTACATACACACCGCGTGTCCGCTAAGTTGGCTACATATGGAAAACTTTCTTATTATTGATTTTATGAAAAACAGTTATTCTTCATAAAAAGTTGTGGATGTTCCTAAAACCCAAAATTCAATCATCATATATGAAATTATATCCACTTGTATAATAATAATAATTTATATCATTTTTGTTCAAGAGTCAAGATACCTTCATTTTTGACCATATCGAAAATTTTTAATAAGAAAAGATGTTGCGGATAAAAATAAGTTTTAAATATTTATTGTTTATTTTTATAATGTATTAATCTTCAAACTTAAATTTTCAATGTGTTATCTATATAGAAAATGTAAAAATAATGTTTTTTAATTGTAAATATACAATATTGAATATTTATAAATTATTTTATATATTATTCACCAAATATTTATATGTAAGAATATTGATAAAATGTTTAAACATTATAGAAGGTAAATAAGAAGATAAATGAGTAATAACACAGCCATTGCATGACTACATATACACAGATCGGTTCAAGCTCCAGTCACGACAATGAGAAAAACAGTGGGTTAAAGAAATAGCAAACAAAATAATGGAAACACAGATAGTCAGGACAGAATACAAAATATTGCTTAACTTCAGATGTCCATCAAATTAGTAAACCATAAACACAGCTTGGTCCGTTAAATTTATGAATGTTTGCAAACACTCCTTTAAAACTTTAATATAATATGCCACAAATATACAAATAATTTTTCAAAATAAAGCAATCAATATACTTTTTTTAAATAATTTATTTCTAAAAATAAAAATCAAAATTGAAAAGTATTTTTTTATTTGTTTATTTATCAACGTAACCTTTCGGTCATTGGCGTTTTGATTTGATTTAAGTACAAGTTTTAAGAATATACATTGCCATCTTAAATGTACAATTTGGTAAAGATTGGTCTCTAGTATTTTAATAGGTTTTCTAAATGTGTTCTGAGCATTTCTTATAGTGATGAGCCAAATGGTATTTTGACGGGTTGATCGAATTGACCAGATTCAACTAAAATATGTAACAGGCAAATTTTTGGTTACATGCTTGATACGGGAGATTGATATTTCCTAATTAAATATTCGTGTGTTAATTAGTGCGGCTCTATTCGTAACCTGCTGATGACTATATTTTCTAGTCTCGTTTAGTGTGTTATTTGTGATCCATTTTTAGTGATACGTTAATTTTCTGCAAGTGGTTGTTTTCCAGCATTTTTCATCTTCTTTCTATTAGGTGTTCAGATTGATAAAGAGCAATATAGAGGCAAATCATACTTTTTCAATTTCATTTCTCAGACTTTGGTTAAGTTCTTGCTTAGCTTGAAATAAATTTTAAGAATTTTTTGCTTGAAAAGAATGGTGCCGTGACTTGCAAAGCAAGAATTATTTTCTTCTGTAGTACCCTTGTTGGCGGTATGCAATTGTGCCATTAAGAAAAGTTAGCCATAATGACAACATGTTAGATAATAAACTTTCAGACGATTCACTCCATTCAATTGTTCGTTTAGATTGAACAAAATAATTATTCAATTCATTTATTAAAATTTTTATTTGTAGACCATTGAACGAAACAAATAGTATTTACCACAAATTTAACTTACAAAACGTAACACAAGATGCACTGCAATAAATTATCTATTCAAAGCAACCGCCACCATTTTCTACACATCTTTCTATGCGACGTCTAAACTTATGAAACTGTTCCGAATTTCCTATGCGTATTTGTGTTAATATGTTTCTTATACTTTCTTTATGATTTCACTGCTGGGTAGAGAAACCCAGTTGTTTGAGGTGACCCCATAAAAGAAATCTAAAATGCTGAGGTCGGGCGACCTTGAGGCTACTCAATTAAACCATTTCTAGCTAACTACTTTTCTGAGAACCTAGAATTTAGCCACTCAGCTACGCGTGCTGTTGAATGTGCAGGGCATCCGTCTGCTGGAAATACATTGCTTCTCTTTCTGTTAGCGGCAAATCATCTAAGTAGTCTTCCTGAATTTTTCAAGTAGCTGTAGATAAACAGTTTGGACTTTCTGTAGACCAGTAGCGACAATTTTGAGAGGAAACAACGCCATTGGTAGTAAAAAGTTGCTGCCCGGAGAATACAATGTTTTTTATAAAATTTAGTTTTTGAAGACATCTCTCCTGATGGTAAGACAAAATAATAATCTACGACCTTTATCACCTTCTTCGATAAGTGTGCACAAATTTGGTTTGAACGCCTTTACATTGGTCGACTTATAAATTCCTTTTGCAGTTCTGATTTACTAATATCGAGATTACGCGAACGTTCCTTAATGATAGTCTGATGTTCATCCACTGAGTCAAGGGCAAGAACAGTTGGGGTATCATTTGTCATATTCCTTGCTTTCTTCTCTTTTTTTTTTAAACGTTACTCAACGCTGCCAGTTGCAAGAATTTTTTAACTATTTGCATGGCAGTCATACGTAAGATTGGTGTTGTGAAATTTTTCGTTAAACCGCTGCACCACTACTTTTAGGGCCTTAGGTTCAAGCTCGTACACTGAACAAGGTAAATTTCGTTGTGACGATAACATAATCTTGTAGCAGTAATATACTTGAACTAAAGGCAGTTACTGCAAATTGTAATCGGACAAAGGTTTTGATATTATACTAAAGATTGTTTTTTATGGCCTTCCATTGTTATTTTCTTTATTTCACGCCGTTTGGAAGTAAATTCGAATTCCCAAATAACGCTGGAGTAATTAATAAAAATTTATCGTACATCAATGATATTAAGCTGTTAGTTAAATTTGTTGTAAATACTATTTGTTTCGATCAAGGGTACAATTAAAAATTATAATAAATGAATTAGATATATACAATTTATTTTGTTCAATCTAAAACACAGTTTAATGAAAGTAGATGGATGTCCTGAAGTTTGGTATACAACCATGATTTGTCATTATGAACAACTTTTTTGTAACATTTTTCCATACCACAAACCAAAGTGGTACTTTACCTGAAAAGAAAATAATAGTTCTTTGCTTTGTCGTCACGGCTATTTTGTTTTTCAAAAAATGAAAAATTCTTAAAAAATGATGTTTCACGCCAAGAGCTTAATTCCAAAATATTAAAAATAAAATTCAAAAATTTTAGTCTATTACACCTCTTGTAACATCAATCCTTGGATACACTCAGATATGTTTTCTTATTTCTGCCCTTAGTCCATATTTGTGAAACCTGAGACTTGGTTATTATGAATAGCTTTTTTTAAAAGTTTATTCGACTGCTTTGCTTCCTTTGATGTTTATATGTGATAGCATCCAAAATATACGTTATGTTGCAGTTATCTTATACAACGTTTGTATTTTGTTCGCACACATTTACGACATATGGGTGTTTTGAGTACAACCGTTATTAATTTTAGAGTGCTTAAAAGTTCGAGAGTGGCGATGGAGTTTCACAATTTCACTTTTTTACATAGTTTAATGCTTTTACTGATTGCATATAGTCTCTGAATGCAAAAACAGTGTTAAGTGGACATAGTTTATAGATTTTTAGTGTTAATGTATATTAACGCACATTCAACGCCGTTTTCGGTTTTTGATCTCTGGTATATAGCAGTGTTCAAGTTATGTTAAATATATGGTACTTTTATTATTAGTTAAAAAAACTTTCGGGGGCAATCACTTTTGTTTCTGGAAATAACTTAAAATGCGCCAAGTCAAAGTTGACAAAAAACATCGGTCAATTGTCGTCTGTAATTTTGGAAAAATGTCCCAAAATGGGTCAATTTAATAAAATTTCAAAAATGTTACTAGGAATTATGATGCTAATCACTTTATGCCCATGTGCCGATTTTGAGAGAGAATTTTTGATGTTCAATAAATTTCATATTTTCGTATTTATTTATTCGCCCCTATTTATTGTTTGTAATTTTGAAGTAGTCGTTATGTGTTAATATTATTCAAATTATAATTAAAACCATTTTTGTACTATCCAACAAAATTTTAATAAAGAAAAAAGTTGAAAACAATTTCTGATTTTTTTGAAATTTGGAAATAATCCAAAGACTACCTCTTTTTTAGTTGAGAATATCAATAATCATCAAAACCAATCTTACGTACGAATATTATGATCATAATATGCAATGGAATGGTAGCCTTTATAATGCTTTTTAAACCGTTTTAAATATTTTTTAAATGCAGTCAGTTACGGGGGTAAATAAAAAATTTCTCTTCAAAATCGGCACATGGGCATAAAATGTGATTAGCATCATAATTTCCTAGTAACATTTTTTCGAAATTTTAAATAAATTGACCCATTTTTTAGAATTTTTTTCCAAAATTACAACTTGACAATTGACAGATGTTCTGTCAACTTTGACTTAAGTGCATTTTAAGTTATTTCAGAAGCAGAAGTCATTGTTTCCAAAGTTTTTTTTTTAACTACAATAATAAAAATTGCCATATGGCTCCAACTTTATGGCGGACACTGTAAGGGAGGATAATGGATAAGTCTTGACGGTTTGTTGGAGACTATTTCTAATTAGATCAGGTGAGGTTTCTTTTTACTTAAATGCTGTTAGTTCAAGATTTATCTTTATAGGTGGTGGCTGTCCAGGGTTCAAGACGTGTGTTTGAGTTTTGGCCAATATTCAAGAAGCTGGTTTTGATTTTTGTTCAAAAGTTGTTTGGCTTTAATGTTAAAAAAGGAGGTACAATGTGTGGTTTACTTATATATAAGTTTAGAAATATAGAAGATGTAATTTTTGGATGGTTCGGATGTGTGCTGTTCCCTAATACTGATGTTGTATAATTCTGTAGTGCTTTTACTCGTCTATCTTCTAAAGTAAGTTCTTCAGTTTCTGCGTAAAATGCTGTTAACAGGCTTTTCTATAAACTTTGGTCGGGTATCTTAGAGCATTATTGTATATGATGTCTAGAGATTTTAAAATATTAGGTTTTGCAGATTGGTATACTACATTTCCATATTCTATTTTAGTTCTAATTAAAGTATCAGCGATTTGTATTATATTTTCTTCAGTTGATTCCCCATTTATCATTGGCTACTACTATTATTAAGTCTAATGATTTCTTACATTTATTCTAGACTTGTTTTATTTGTGAATCCATTTCAAACGTGAGTCAAAATAATAGTAAATACAAATTGATTAGTGGACTTTATTAAGCACTTATTATTTTATTAAGCATTATGTAGATGTGGTTTCAATAAAAACAACTGAGTAGGTGGTAATTACTGACGTTGCGCTCACCACAGTGTGGGTTTTATCAAGGCTAAAACACATTAAGAAATTGAAACATACAATAATTGGAAAAACGGTTCACATTAACTTATTCTGAACTCATTAACTCATTCGATGCGTGTAACTCAATGTGAGTAGACGTTTAGTTGTTGAACTCCGTACGAAAATTATAAGATCTTTCACATATTATAAGTATCAGTGTCTGTTTGTAAATTCATTCTTAAAAATAGTGCCTAATCTTTAAAATGCCCTTCACACGTGATCAGTTAGAGGATATAAACAATATCATAAGTGCCACTATAGATAAATTGCTAACCGAAGGCAAAATGGTAAAACTAATTACGGACACTGTATCAGAAGCAGTAATGGAAAAATTGAATAATAAATTAATTCGATATGAAGAAGATATCAATAAATTGAGTGTTGAAGTTGCTTCCCTAAATACGCTCAATATCAAACTTATGCAGGACGTAGATAATCTACAACAATATTCTCGTCGCAATGCACTTCGTATCTATGGAATTCCCGAACACACAAATGAGAAGATAAGTGAAGTAATAGTGAATTTTATGAAGATAAAGCTTAACGTAGAACTTGATATAGGAGCAATAGATAGGGTGCACCGCATAGGGAAACGTCGTGGAAACATTCCTAGGCCTATTCTGATTAAATTTATATTGTATCAGTATCGTCAGTTAATTTTCTCTAACAAAAAACTATTAAAAGGCAGCCAAATTGTCATCAAAGAAGACCTCACATCTGAACGCGTAAAGTTACTTAATGCAAGTATTGAAAAATATTCTTTAAGAAATGTGTGGACTAGTGATGGTGCTGTATTTGTAAAATCTAATAATGGCATTAAAAAAGTTTCTTCAACTTTAGATTTGTAAATACTGTTTATTTTTTTTTTTTTTTTAATTTTTTTTTTTTTTTTTTAATAAAATTTTATTTTTATTTTTTATTTTTTTTTTTTTTTTATTAAATATTTTTTTTTTTTTTTTTTAATTTTTAAATTTTTTAAAAAATGAAAAAAAAAAAAAAAAAAAAAAAAAAAAAATAAAAAAAAATTTTTTTTTTTTTTTTTTTTATTTAAAATTTTTTTTTTTTTTTTTTTTTTTTTTTTTTTTTTTTTAAATTTTTTTTTTTTTTTTTTTTTTTTTTTATTTTAATTCAATTCAATTCTCCTGGTGTATTAAATTTTCACCAACGGTATACCTATTATTACAACTAAATGCGGAGTAGCAACTATGTTAGTCTTTTTGTTATATTTTTTACCTTAAGTTTACTTAATTAATCTAAATCATTTTTATTTTTTATTTTAAGTTTTCAGAGTATGAGTAATAATAAAGCATTGGTTTCTTTTAAGTTTGCACATGTAAATGCTCGATCCTTACTTAATAATTTTTATTCATTCAAGGAACATGTTGAATTATTCAATTATGATATAATTGCAATATCTGAAACGTTTCTCAATGACACAATTAGTGATGAAGATGTTAGTATAGATAATTATCTTTTAGTCCGTAAGGATAGACTAACATTTGGTGGTGGTGTATGTATTTATGCTAAATCTTTCTTAAATTTTAAATTAATCTATACTCCAGATGTTCATTCTTATGAACAACTCTGGATTCAATTTACCGTAAATAAGTTACAATACGCTGTAGGGGTAGTTTATATGCCGCACAGAAGTGGTTATAGGAATTTCATAAATGAATTTGAGATCACCTTAAGTGGATTAATTCCATTATTCGACACTATTTTTTGCTTGGGTGATATGAATATCGATCTTTTCTTGTTTGAAACAATCCCTACAAAAGAATATCTTTCCGTGCTAGAAGAATTTGGTTTAGTACAATTAATCCAGGAACATACTAGAATAGCAGCAAATTCACAAACTTTAATCGATCACATTATTACCAATTGTACAAATAACATCTCAATATGTGGAACTAGACATATAGATATGTTCTCAGACCATGAACTTATTTACTGTGAGGTTGATGTAAAAAGAGTAATACCCCAACCCATCTCTGTCACATATCGTCAAATTGCAAAATTAGATTTAAAGTACTTTGATGAATGTCTACAGTCCATCCCATGGCATTTACTGTTTGATTTAGACGAATTAAATAAGAAAGTAGAGTACTTTAATTTTAATATTATTACCTTATTTGACACACTGGCTCCCCTTAAAACATCTTCTTATACTAAACCTAAATTTCCATGGTTGACTGACATTGTAATGCTTATGAGGTCACTAAGAGATAAAGCCTTAAATCGTTTTAAAAAATCTAAAAAATTGTCTCACTGGGATTATTACAAAGCCTTAAGAAATCTGGTATCGTTATCCATAAAGAATGAAAAAAAGCATACTTCAATCACAAGCTTGGTAAAAGTAAAGATGTATGGAAATCTTTAAGGGCTGTTCAGGTCTACAATAAAAAGTTAAAAACTGAAATTCCCGAATTCTTATGCGACGTAAACAAAATCAACACATTTTTTACTAAATCTATGCAAGGCATCTCTACTGTTGACCCCACATTGATTGATTTTTATAAGCGAAACGACACAATATCCTTCAAATTTTCCACTGTAGACGAAGAGGAAATCTATAGATGCGTCATGTCAATAAAATCCAAAGCAACTGCTATTGATAATATTAGCGCTGAAATGGTCCAGCTGTGTTGTCCTTTCGTTTTACCTTATCTAACTCACATAATAAATTGTAGTTTAACTGAAGGCATATTTCCCGACGCTTGGAAGACTGCTTTAGTTATTCCTATATCTAAAGTAAAACATCCAAAAGAAATCAATGATCTTCGTCCTATCAGTATTCTTCCAGTGCTGTCAAAAGTATTAGAAAAAGTAATGAACTTGCAGATTAGAAGGTACTTAGACGACAAAAGTATATTATCAAAAAATCAGTCTGGATTTCGACCAGGTTTTAGTTGCACAAGTGCGTTATTGAATATAGTAGATGACATTATCACTGCCAAAGATCAAAATAAAATCACTGCTCTAGTTCTATTAGACTTTTCTAAAGCTTTTGACACCATAAATCACAATATACTGATATCCATCTTACATCACTATGGATTTGATAATATCTCCATTCGTTTGCTAACTAGTTATTTGTCCAATCGTCAGCAGTGTGTAACATCAAGAGGAAATACTTCTGAACGGTGCAATATCCTAAATGGAGTACCTCAAGGTTCTATATTGGGTCCACTGTTGTATATTATCTACACTGCCAAACTATGTGATGTGCTGAATTATTCTAACTTCCATCAGTATGCTGATGATACTCAAATATATCTATCTTTTTATCCCAAAGATGCATTGCAGGCTTGTAAATCTTTAAACGAGGACTTAAACGGCTTATCTTCCTATGCTGGTATTCATTCCTTAAAAATTAATCCCGTCAAATCAAAATTCATGCTCTTTGGAAATGCTCAAATAATTGAAACTTTAATCCCATCTTTTACATTAAAAATACAAAATGAAATTATACCTTACACAGAACTTACAAAAAATCTGGGCATGGTCTTAGACAATAAATTGCGTTTTTCCGAACATGTTAATATGTGCATACGACAGTCTTACGTCACTCTTAAATTATTATACTCGCATAAACACTTATTAAATAAAAAAATTAAAAAATTGCTATGCGACAGTCTCGTTTTATCACGCTTTAATTATGGTGATGTCGTTTATGGTCCCTGCCTTATCAATTCATCCAAAAGAAAAATACAAGTACTGCAAAATGCTTGTCTTCGTTTTATTCATGGCATCAGACGTCGTGAACACATCACTCATAAACTAAAAGAAACAGGCTGGATAAATATGGAAAAGAGACGCTATCTGAATGCATGCGTGTTCTATCATAAACTCATGATCACTAACAAACCTCCATATCTTTCAAATAAAATTAAATATCGAACAGACGTGCATAACCTAAATCTGAGGCACAGAGGACTCATAGACGTACCTTCCTTCAAAACGAATTTTTACAAACGCTGTTTCACTTACAATATTTACCTTATTTATAATAATCTCCCAGAGTCTGTAAAAACTCTAAGCATTCCTACTTTTAAAACCCATGTGACTCAGATTCTAAATAAATAAAACTAACTATTAAGTAATTTACTTCAGGTTAGTGATATGTAATATATTTTAATATAAAAACTTAAATCATACTCTTACATATGCTTACTTAAGTTATCTTATTTACTGCTTTATTATCTATACCTTTTCTCATACTCAATTCAATTTACTTATACTTACAACTTACACTCATCGATCAGTGGTGGTAAGGAAGAACAGAGGTTCTGTACGGAACCACCTGATTACCATCACTTTTCCAAAAAAAATGTAATTTTCCCTCTGAATAATGTAAATGTTATTACTTGGAAATAAATTGAATTATTATTATTATTATTATTTTTTAATATTTTTAATTTTTTCTTTTTTTTTTTTTTTTTTTTTTTTTTTTTTTAAATTAAAAAAAAAAATTCATCAATAGATGATAACGTCACTTAAATCTAAAATTTAAAAAATTTAAAAACGATCAAAATTTTTTATACTTTTAAGTTCTAAATAAGTGAGTTTATCATCATCTATTGATGAATTTTTTAATTTTGACCAATGGCGTCGTTAGATAGATATGTCCAATTATCTTCTTTTAGAATTTTTTTTAATCTTATTAATTTTTTCAAACCTTATAATATTCAAGCGTTATTGATCGTGTTCGTAAAGTTTTAATACATTCTTCTAAATTAAGTTTATATATCAATTTCTTATCGTGTTCTTTTATTCAATAAATTCCAGCCTTGATAAACCCTACAACAATGATGGGCAAAACTTGAAAATTGCAAACAACAAAGTTGTTTGCGTTTATCTTACCTCTTCTTAGAGGAGCTCAACAATAGTATACTCATCAATAAATAATTTTGGAGGTAACTACACGTTTTAGAGAACTGAAAGCAAATGCTAAAAGTTTTTATATGTTTTAAAATTTTTTTCAAAAATAAGGAGTAATGACAAAAGAATATCAATAACTGTGAACTGAAGTTCCAAATAAAAAGAATTTGAACTAAGAAAAAATTATTTGTTTTAATAAAATCTAACTTTTCGTTGTTGGGTGTTACAACTTAGTATTAACACTCTGGGAGTGTAATATTAACACTAGGGGAGAATGAGAGAGTTTGGGAAAGAGAAGCCACTTAGGTAGGCTTCCTTGCAGTAATTTTTTTTACATAGCTATACTTCTACCATCCATCCGACAGGGTAGACTTTTAACTAGTTGAATTTAAAAAGATAATAATTGTGAATAAATTTATGTCTAAACTAGGCCAATTTCTAAATCGCACACATAGTATAAATTGCTAGAGCTTAACTGTTTTCTATGTCGTCTACAAAAAAGTGAACAAACACAAGGAAAAAACTTGTTCCAATAGTTGAAATGTCAAAAGGTCACCCTAAATGTAATTTTTCAAACAACTACACAATATTGTTTCTTTTTGGCTTTTATATAAACCATGTTGTAGCTCTGTAATATTCTAACAATCTACTTTGATGTAATTTGTTGAGGCGATTTAACTATTCCAATATTATTTATAAACGATAGATTAGTTTTTTGTTTGACAGAATTAAAAAAAAATTATCACTGTTTTTTTTTTCATTTCTGGAACTTTCATACAGCCTTTACAAAATGATTATCTAAAAATAAAAGTAGTTTTAATTTGTTCTAATGACGTATAAAAAGTTTATTGTACATAAATACAAAATCAAAGATATGCAGAAAAGTTAGAGGCTGAAAATAAAATTATTACAAACCCCTAATAAAATTAAGGTTGAAAAAGGGAACGGACGCAGAACAAATCTTTCAAATTGTCACTAGACACACTACATGTCGATGTCCGATGGATAATTTAAATAGATCGAAGTCCGTGTGGAAGTTGGATGTAAATACGTAAACTGTAGTTGGCATTGATGTTGGATACGATTTGGATTTTATCAATATTTGTACAACAAAAGTTTACTTGTTAATTGTGGCCTTGACATGAGTTGATTTTATTAATTGTTGTTGAGCACATACTGCGAAGGTTTATTAACTAGTAATGCATTATGATTTTGTGGTAAAACAGACTAAAATCGCTCAAGAAATCAAACCAGCAGACATATACCCTTATTTGTATAGACTGTAAAGTTTTTTAAAGAATAATACTGAAGTTATGTGTACGGCTATATTATGATGGTCTGTAACAGTCACTTTTTATTCAACAAGAATAAACTACCAACAACTAACCAATTTTAGTGAAAAGTGTTAATACTGAAGTTTAAATGAGACAGTTTTAGTAAGAGTTATGTATTGTTCTTGGATTAAAAGAATTTTTTTGTTTTATACTATTTATTTTAGATTACTTGTGATTGCTCCCCATCTTTACTTGAGCAGAGCGTGGCCGTACTACTCTCAGATACATCTCCGTATTACATTTATTTAAGCGTTTAAATATGCGTGCGCATTTCTACCCTTTCTTAAATATTTATTATAAACCTAACATACTCCCCGCCATTGAAGTAATTCAATCAATCAATATATGCACAATACTATTCATTCAAATATAAAAATACAAACATTCACCCTTGACACATTTTAGGACCCCACACACACTTCGTTGTTTTTAGCAATGTTAATCGCGGCGATTAAAATCGACGATTAAGACTGCCAGTCTGTGGCGTAAAACCGATAACAACACCGCCGGTGAAAATTTCTGACTGCGCTTGAAATCTTAATCGTCGGTTCGTCCATCTTTGTTTAAAACCGAAGTGAGTGTGCAGATCGTTTTTAATCGCCGGTGTTTTATAGCAGCTCATTGCCATTCCACGTGCAGCGTACATTCACCGGTACCGTCATTTTATTAAAAGCAAATAAGATGGATACAAGATATTTAAATAAACAATTTGTAGCTGAATTTATAGATCTATACAAAAGTATACCTTGTTTATGGAAAATTAAGTCTAGTGATTATAAAAATCGCGAGATGAAAAATAAAGGATATGAACTGCTACTAACCAAAATGAAAGAGGTAGATGAAAATGCCACCATACAAACTGTTAAAAATAAAATAGACTCTTTACGCGGTAACTTTCGCAAGGAATTAAAGAAAATTCAAGATTCTGAGCGATCCAGTAACTGAAGATATTTATACGCCACACTTGGTATTTTGAAAACTTATTATTTTTGCGAGATCAAGAGACGCCAAGAACTGAAGGAATAACATTGAAGATCAAGAATCCTCAAATGAAGAGTCGGTAAGTTAAAGTACATGTATTTTATTTTTAAAGTTTGATTATACAATTAAAAAAATATAGGACATGTGTTTAGTGTTGAAAACTAGATTTGCAATCTATATGAATTTGTCTTGCCATGGCACGGCCCCTTCATTGCAAAATATCTTTTAAAGTTGTCACGAATAGTTTTAGCCGCTTCTGGGCATTTCTGTTAAATCTCTTTGTAGATTTTGCATATTATTGTCTCTCCTGTGTTGTAATCTTCATTATAATAACAGCCTAGAGGAATGTAAACATCTGTACGTTTCTTCTTAAATAATTGTGTAAAACACAGCAGGCCAACACGACTTTTTCTATATTTTCTAATTTTAGATTAATTGCGTGATTAAATATTTGAAATCTTGCTACAAGTATTCCGAAAACATTTTCTATAATACGCCGAGCTCTAGATAACCTGTAGTTAAAAATTCGCTTCTCTCGGTCAAGTTCTTTTTGACTATATGGTTTTAAAAATCAGGTCTGAGAGTAAACGCTTCGTCTCCAATAAAAAACATATGGTAATGTTTCATTACTATTATCCAATTTTGAGGGGTGTGGTAACAAAAGTTCACCTTTGGTCAATTTGTCATAAAAGCTTGTATTTTCTATGACCCCTCCATCTGAGACGCGACCATTTGTACCAAAATCGACCATTATGAATTCATAATTAGCATCAGCAATGGCCATTAATATGAGACTATTTGTACCTTTTATAATTCCAATAAAAAGATCCACTGCGAGCACGAGGCATTATTTATACATGTTTTCCATCTATGCTTCCTAAACAACTTGGAAAATTCCATTTGGTTTCGAATGTTTTCGCTATTGCCCTCCATTCATCTTCACTTTTGGAAACTGAAACAGAAGGAAAAATGAAAATTCCCTAAAATTATTCACAATTTAGCTATACGTTAATGCCGGTTGTTATTATTATTATTTTTTTCAAATTAACAATGATGCGTTAATATTGTCACCGCCTAATCGTCCCCATCGAGTGCTTCTGGATTACTCTTCAGCGACAATATCTAGTGGACCATCTGTCCAGAAAAACAATAATAATTCTCAAAGTGTAAAAAAAGTCAAGAAGTTGGTAAAGGGCGTCTTGTACTGCTGATGAAATTTTACAGAAGGTAAATCAACAGTTAGATAAAGAAGAGGACAAGTTCGATATTATTGGAAAAAAAATTCGCAAATAAACTCAGAGATCTGCCTAAAGAAGCTGCAATCATGGCAGAAAAATTCATAACAGATGTTTTGCTCCAAGCTGAATTAGGTAATATCTCACGATATTCAAAAATTAACGTTTATGATGACAGACCAATTCAAAATGCCCCAATGTGTCATTGATTACCAATGGGAGTGCCAATAATACTACTCAAAGGACATATTCAAGTCCAAATGACAATCAGAACAATAGTTGGCAGATTTCAACACTTCCAGGAAGTCAACGCAGAGAAGAACCTCAGACCTATGAAAATCTTGCGGAATTCTATACTCATTTTGCATCATAATACCAAATCTAATATACAAGTTTTGCCTCACTATACATATTGCCTTAAATATTAAATATTAAAAGTCTTGTAAAATGCAAAATGAATATTAAAAATAATGATACATACTTAAATTTATGTAGGTTTTCTTACCTTTAAGTTACTCCTTTCGTAATACCCTGTATAAAGCAACACAGGTTTCAGGTATTATTTGTCCTAAGGCTTGGGGTGATATAGCAACTGAATACTTTAAGTCTTCGTAGGTTCGGCCAGTGCTAAATATCTCAGAGTTGCAGTAAGCCTTTCATGAGAGAAATTGATTGACGTAAGTGCGTGTCTTGCTTTTTACCTTAACGGTGTCACTAAGCTCAGAAGCTCTAAATATGTTTCTTCCTCCATCCGTAAGTAGTTGAACCAGTCTCCGGGCTCTAATGTAAGTTCTTTGAGTATTTGAACTTTATCGGCTTTATTAAAGTTTTTATCTGCCCATGTTATATTTTTTGGAATATTAAGTTTACTAATATCAAATGATCCTGTTGGAATACTTTCGGTTATTTTGTCAATGACCAAACAACTAACATTAAAAGTATAAGCATTATGACAAGATTTTATTTGAACTTCTGTTCTATATTTAACACTTGAAGTAAAGTGATTAATTCCAATAACTGACAACTGGTTTTATTACCGGTAAAATAAATAACGCTTTTACGTGATTATTAACTAAGAGTTTTTTATTGTCAAATCTTTCACATAACATTTTCCAAGAAACCTCGTAATTTATTGCACTAATTTCTAAAGATCTAATTACCTGCAAAGCCTGCCCTTGTAAACTTGACCTCAAATAATGAAATTTTTGAATGTCTGACAAATTTTTGTTATCATGTATTAATGAAAGAAATGTATCTTTAAATTCAACCCATTGATCAAAAAAAACTGAAAATTTTGGTAAATTGACGGTAGGTAATTTTATATTAAGTTCATTGGAACCGTTCACCGAATTAACACCTCAGCTAACCTAATACCTGAATTATTTATGGTGATCTTGACTTTCGTTATTCCGTTTAAATGCATTTATGTAACTCTCTTTGCTTTTGCCACAGTCCCAAAATAACTATTTTCAAAATTGCCCTTTCGTCAAATTGTTCCGATAAATTAGCATCCTCGCAAAGTTCTTCAATTTTTGATTGATATTCCACAAATTTCTTTAAATGATTCATCTAATTTTTATTATTCTATTTTTCCAATTCCGTTACTGTCTCCTCACTAATAATTTGATAATTTATTTCTAACGACTTTAAGTAATTTGTAAAGTTAGTAAGACAATGCTTTAATCTGCCCTTTTTCCTAATTAATGTCTTGTAGTTTTCCATTTTTTAAATACACACACAAATTTGAGAATCTTATTCAATTAGGGTAGGTAAAATCATTAGGTACTCCACTTTAATTTTTCCGAATCGCCCCTTGTTCTTACGTTTAATTGACCTTTCAATTGTGTTTTTGCTTTGTATTTCCATAAAGCCCTCCTGGTTTACCTAAAGGAAGTTGTCCTTGTTTAATTTTCCGATTTCTTTTAATTCCAAAGAACAGTATTATTTAAAGTTTTCCAATAACCATTTAATTTCCTTAATCGGTTCGATGGACAAATGTATCGTACTTGGATTAAAATTTTTTTTTGTTTTATATTATTTATTTTAGATTACTTGTGATTGCTTCCATCTTTACTTGAGCAGAGCGTGGACTCTACTACTCTCAGATACATCTTCGTATTACATTTATTTAAGCGTTTCAATATGCGTACGCATTTCTACCATTATTTAAATATTTATTATAAACCTAACAAGTTAATATAGGTTGAAAGCAGTGTTTGAGTTTGTTTAATTATTGCCTGAATTATTTATTGATTAAAACAATAATGTTAATAAACAATGCAAGGTAGGTGAGATGTAAAAAAGATATGGTTCATTTTTGACACTTTAAATATAGGTAATATAGGATTACTAAACTAATTTTTAAAAAATTTATTTTTTGAGATATAGTGTCACCTCCTTTTAGTGAAGAATTGTTGTTTTTTGTACGCATAAATAAATTTTTGATTCGTAAAAAGCTCTTTGGGATAAGAGATGCATTAATGTTTCGAAATGTTTCCGTTACGCTGCAATGCATGCGTGTTCAGGGTCAAGATTGTTGGAAATTGTTTTTGGTCATTTGATATTTTTCTTAATTCAGAGTTATAAATGATATTATCGTCACGTTCAGGCAATTAGAGTTTTCAGAAAATGCTATTTATAGGTCTCACACTTCGAGTTCTTTGATTTCAACTTTACATGTCGCGCTTAGTTTTTCTGGATCAAGGGTTTCTTTGTTTCCTTCTGGGAATTACAGTCGGTGTTGGCCGACGTTATCAGTTAATTTAACGATATCTTTGTTTAAAAGAGAAATAACACACGGCTTTGCGCCCACCAGTCTAAGTTCTAGGTAAGCGGTTTCGTTTGTTAATTCTAAGAAAATTGTAGCGCAATGATTTTTTGTAACGTTTGGTGTGTGAAAAGAACCGATAAGTGAGGGTGACGCTCTGTACCTGATGTTAGTGAATAGTTAGAAAGCCCCCTAATATACTTTTTAAGTAGTATTCGGACGGGTAACATATAGTTTTTTTGACACGAGTCGTAACGCGGATTAATGTTGTTAACGTTTAACAACCGCATAAATATTGCAAGTGTCGAAAAGTTTACGGGTAACGCTCAAACGCGAGTGTATTAAGGGAAGTTTAGTGAACGAAAAATAAATGGAACTTTCATTTCGCCGCTATTAAGTGAATACCGTTGATTTGAGCAAATTTGCATTTTTAAAATTTTCCAACACTCACCTGATGAGACAATCATTTATAGAAACCTTGTATGTTTGTACTTTTACTCTTTTTTCTGTTTTTCTTATTTTGAACAATTAGTATTTTTCTTTTTTCATCAATGTTTGCTGAAAGAAGAAATAATTAATCAATTAATTGCCTCAGATTAATTGTTGTATTTTTTTATCGTAATGTTAAAAAAATAATAAAAATATTATTATAACGAACGGAAACGCCAAAAAACTGCACCAAAAAACTTAACTCGGACACGTGTTTCAATAGCTAATCTATTATCATCAGCGAACCCGTTCGTTAAAATAGACGCTGCAGTTTTGAGTTCCATTCTTTTCATAAAACTATTATTATTTCAGAAATCATTCCGTATCCCTGAAACATTACGTTTATATGGAATTGTTGCTTTGTTGATTTATATAGGGGATTTAGTGGAATTGATAAATCCACTGCCAGTAGGATTATAAAAAGAATTACCAATACAATCACCTCATTATAAGGAAGATCTATAAATTGCAACAAAACGAGAAAAGTACCAAATACATTTTTTTAACATTTTTTGTTTTTTATTTAAAAATAAAAAATTATTTTACCCACCCCTAAATACAATCACCAGGTTAGAAAGAATATTTTTCTAATTTTAGCTTATCAAATGCTGAATTGTTGTGGAAAGCAACAATGCTGTATATTTTTGTAATAGGAAATAACGTTAAATGACCAGGTTGCTGGTGATGCTCCTTTGCGAATTCGAGATATAGTTGCACGATTGCATAAATAAACATACGACCACGATTGTCGATTTTAATAGTTCTCGGCTGAAAGCTAGTTTTCAGCCCAATGAATTTAAGTGAGTTTATTGGGGGACTCGTGATATGCATCAACCGAATATTTTAAGAATGGGTATTAGATTAAATATTAAAACTGCTTATGCAATAGTAATTGCTTGTGCAATTCTGTAAAATTTGCAGTTTAAAGAAATGTGGATCTAGAGATTGATTCAAATGTTCTGGTACAATCATAATTCATGGGCAACAATTATGTGAATAACAAAGAAGTACAGAACCACTGAACTTAATTCATTACTTATTTTTCAGATTTGGTATAAATTAACATAAAAAATATTAACAAATTATTTTTGTAGTTATTATCCAAATGCACCTCTTCAAACTTGTCTGCAAGCATTTCTGCATTTCGTTGCTCTTCTTTCATTAAAATATGCATATTCAACTTGTTCAAGTCGGCTTTGCTTGTAGAAATACCTTTTAATATTTCCAAAGACAACTTCTTGCTCTTCTTTGTTTGTTGTTTTGTGTCCAAACTTAGATGTTTTTCTCTTTTGAGGACATTTTGACAATATATCTGTTTTCAGTCATACCTATTTCTTTTGTTATCATTGTTGTTTCCTCATCTCATTCAAGTTCTGCGACTTCTAGCGGTATAGGAGTTTCATTCAGCTATGAAAAATAAAAAAATTAATGACAACACTACAAACAATAAATTTTCTTACGCTTTCTGTAAGTGTAAGTGCATGAATATTTGCAGAGCAGCTGTGCAGCTTGTTGGCTATAATACGTAAAAAGTAATTACTGAATAAACTAGTTACAGATGTTTACCTATACTGTCACTTTCTGCATAATGTGCTTCTAAACCTTGTACCAAAAAAATCAATAATCGCCTTTATTTTTTGTACAGACTTTTGATTACATCCTGAAGATCGTCTTCAATTGGGCCATCAACTTTGATTTTTATAATAACCGCTATATTGGATTTTTATTTATTGAAAAGTACATAATTTTTTTTTTCTTAATCTTGTGCTAAACAGTAATGCAAAAAAGTTAAGATTATAACTTAAAAATAAGAAAAAAAAACATTTTTGAAAAAAATTCAAATATTTTACAACGCTAAAATAAGACAATAGTTCCTTCACTTTAAGTCTAACAAAAATTTAAAATCTATACTCAGTATACTATTGGCGCGGAGTAATAAACCTGTCAGAATTATCGAATCTCTCGTATTGCAGTGGCGTAGGTACCTGATACGTTTGGAAAATCATATTTTTAGTAGGTAAATATATTATAATAGTAAAATCTACCTTGATAAGAATTATTATGTGGTTTCTTTTATTGTTTCAATCCTTACTTTGTGAAATCTATTTTTCATAGTAAATAATTTAATTCAGCAATATTCTACCGTTTAATAAGATATAAATAGATACAAAACTTTTGTAAAACACAGTATTTGAATATAAAATTAAACTTTAAAATCGATAAATGACAAATGTGTCGTTTCTCAATTTGTCTATTTTAAATTTTAATTTTATATAGGTACACTCATGAAATTTAAAACTTGGACACCACAATTTCTGTAAACAAAAGTTTGCACATTGTGAAGCGGGCTTAAGGGTATCATTTACAATTCTAACAGCAGGTAGTCTCAGCAGGGGTTATCTTATAGAAGGACTGTAGAATGAATCATTACACTAAGCACGTTTTAGAAAATAGGTAATTTACGTTGCTTACTTATTTTTTCTTTAAAGAATATATTTGAAGGTATCGCTAATTAAACACCATAGCTTGATTAATTATCGAAACAAAATTTTGTTTAGGAAATGTTTACAAAATAAAATTAAAAATAATTTTAATTAAAAAAACGTCTACACGCAATAACTTTTAAATTAAATAAGAAAACTAAACATGGTTATTTGGGTTGACTGATTATTACTTATTTTTAAATAAATCTAACCTACTAATTATTGTAAGTTATTAAAAAAAAGTCATTAAATTCTCTATTCATAATATTATGATTAAAATTATTTATTATAAGATAAGTCCTGCTGAGACTACCTGCTGTTAGAATTGTAAATGATACTCTTAAGCCCGCTTCACAATGTGCAAACTTTTGTTTACAGAATTTGTGGTGTCCAAGTTTTAAATTTTATGAGTGTACGTATACTGAGTTTTACAAAAGTTATGAATCTATTTGTATCTTATTAAACTGTGGAATATTTCAAAAAAATTATTTACTATTATGTGGTTTGTTTCTTATTATTACAATTAAGAATCGATATAGCTAAATAAAGTAATTTTAAAACAATTATTCTTTAGCATAAAAATGTGTGTTGGATTATCTATCATCAGGTAAAGTGTAGTCGTTAGCGTAGTCATTACGGCAGACGGGTTGTAATTTCTGCGAAAGATTACAGATAATTAGTTGTTTGACCGAAGGGCTTCGTATACTTTCTAAATGAAAAATATGTTTAGTTTGTTATTAGCAATGAATCGGCTTGTTTGTTTGTTTGTGTGTTAGTGCAAATAATTTTGAAATGGAAAACTTTTCACCAGCAAAACGTGTTAAAAGTGGTGCGTTATCTGCTAATGAAAAAATTATAATTTTAAATGTGCATGACGCTGTTCGATGTCAACACCCTGCAAAAGTGTCGATGATATTGTAGGATTATGTTCTGCAATGACGGGAATATCAAAATCCACCATTTATAAACTAGTGAGGGAAAGAAATAATTTGGGACAAGTGCTTCACCCACTTCCATCTCCTGGTCGGCGCCCGATGGAATTAGATGATGCAATGAGGAATTCTGTCCGTAGAAAGGTTCACTCGTTCTACTTACGGAAAGAGATTCCTACAATCGATAAGATTTTACTAGCAGTAAATGAGGATGAAAATCTACCCCAAATGAGTCGTAGAACACTGTGGAAACTTCTTCGCAAGTTGAAGTTTACTTGGGAGAAGATAAATAGAAGATCCGTTTTAATTGAAAAACAAGAGATTATTACATGGAGGAGAAATTATCTTCGGGAAATAAGAAAATATAGGCGTGAAGGCAGGCGTACATTCTATTTGGATGAAACCTGGATCAATGCAGGACATACCGTAAAAACATGGCATGATAATACCGTTACGAGTGCTCGACAAGGATTTATAGAAGGGCTATCGACAGGATTTCGACCGCCTTCTGGGAAAGGAACACGGTTAATTATTACTCATATTGGCAATGAAGATGGCTTTGTAGATGGTGGTTTGTTAGAATTCGAATCAAAGAAAACTGGCGACTACCACGAAGACATGAATGCTAATGTGTTTGAAGAATATTTTGAGCAGATGCTAGATTTGATACCCCAAGGATCTATAATAGTTATGGACAACGCCAGCTACCACTCACGAAGATACGAAAATTTACCTACCAGCGCTTGGAGGAAAGCAGAAATTATAGATTGGTTATCTGTTAAGAATATAACTTTTGAGGATGACATGGTGAAAAGAGAATTATTGGATATTGTTAAAGTTCATAAGAATAAGTATATACGTCATGTTATTGACGAAATGGCAAAGAATCGGGGCATTGAAGTACTGCGTTTACCACCTTACCATTGTGAGCTGAATCCTATAGAGTTGGTTTGGGCTCAAGTAAAGGTGACGTCGCTCGTAACAATACCACTTTTAAACTCGACGACGTGAAAAAACTTCTGGAAAATGCATTAAACAAAGTAACACCTGAAAGATGGAAGAACTGTGTATCTCATGTCGTTAAGGAAGAAGACAAATGTTGGCAACTGGATAATTTAGTAGAGATAACATTGGAGCCAATTATTATATCAGTAAACACACAAGACAGCGATTCTGATTCCGAAATGGAAATTTCAGACGAGGAAGAAAGTTAAATGACCAAGCGTAATGTGCCTGAAACAGTGTTCTACTCTCTAAACACCATTTATTGTAACCATGAGTGAGTATTGTCAGTTATTTTTAAATATACCTATTTTACCTACTAATGTCTTGTTATTTAAATGAACATTTTTATGCCTGTTACTTTTATCTATTTATTTTGATAAGTTTCCATGACAACCACATAATTTTATAATTGAACCAAATTTACTTTTTGATGCCTACAAATCGGTCTCCGCAAATTAATTGTAATTGTAATAAATGTACTGACGATATCTGCATTACTATTTTATTTTATATTTATGTCATATATTATTTATATGTTATTTATTTTATTTGTATAGTAGATCACATTACAAATTTTACTTACGTATTATATACCATTATTTTTGTATCTTGGTATAATACCCACATCTACGGCTATGATTCTCGTTTCGTCAGTACCTGGGCTGATGGCAACGTGTTTACACAGATTAAACTATTGTTCTCAGACCCTAGAAGGGTCGATATGCTGCAAGAGCGGCACAATGATCGTATTTTGGTTAGAATTTATTGGTTTTTACTTAACTGTAGAAGTACCGCTTTCACAAGAAAATAAAGAATTATTTCAAGCAATTATTATTTATTACTCCGCGCCAATAGTATACAGACTTTAACAACAATAATTACTCCCTACAGGCCTACATGTTAAAACCATTTGAAATCTGCGTGGTTCACAAATATTTGGATTTTGTCCAATTTTTTATTGATAATTCGACAATTGGTGAAGTGTGAAAAAACAGGATTTTTTACCTAGATATCAATTACACATATTGACTATTCTCTGAAAGTCATCTTTCCGAAGTCCTTATGCAATTACTGGCTTCTAAGGATGATATTTTGAAACTCTGAAACAGTTCAATCGAATGTTACTCGAAAAGGGTGGAAATAAAAACAATTTTCTTATTTTTTAAAGATATTTTCAACGATACCACATTTGGCATATGGTGCCATTTAAAATCCTTAAGTTCGCCATCTATTCGGAATCCCGACTTTTCCGGGATATAATAATATGACCATTTAATTCTTAACGATGGCTTTTGTGATAAATTTGTTTGACGCAACTTGCAACGATCAACCATTTCTTAAAAAAATAACTGATACGGATGGTCTCATTTACCTGTATAGAAAAATCCCGTACGGGTGCCATTAGAAAAATTAAAATGAATGAGGTTTCTAGAAAGCCAAAACGTCGTAGGACAAAATTATAAACATAATGTTATTTAGTTTATTGTGTGATTTAAAGATGTTTTAATGGATTTAAACATTTTTTGAAAATAACAAAGTTATGTCGACTTTCCAAAAACACAAAATATTACTTTTTTCAACATATCCAGCAACACTGTACTTTTGGAAAGGTTTTTAAGAATCATTATTCTACAAATATAATTGGCTAAAACTTCTTATTTAACCGATTCTCTAGCTCTAATATTAGGCAAGATCCCAATACTGTCGTGACCAATTTCGGACACACTATATAATTTAACTAAATTTAGTTTCTTACTTTTAAGAAATAATGAATAATGGGAATACAGAACAAGTAATACTACAACTTAAAGTAAACAAAATTAAGCTAAACTACTAATAATAATTAATAAGCATGCATAGTGTATTAAACTACTAAAGAAAACTTAACTTTGCTACTACATAAAAACCACTTAGTAAACAGAAGAATCTAAGCTAAATAAATGAAACACAAACTTAAGCAACAAATCTAAGGTTAACCGCAACAGAAATGCTGTCGACAAACGCAGACGTCAGAAATAATTTCCTCAATTTCATTGGTCCGGTATCAACCATACGAATAAATAAATAAATATTATTCAAACGCTGGTTGTTAAAGCTTTTCTTAACTACGACTGCAATGGAATAAAAGTTAACCTACGGTTAATATTCAACCGACTGTTGGTCAACCCTTCGTAGAATAAACCTTTATACAACTGGCTTTTACTCTGCCACAGCTCAAAATCTTATAAATGTTTTTCAACCTTTACGTACTTATTGAGATTTTGACCCGTTGTGAAAAATAGGAATGTCAGAAAAAATTTTAAAAATTTCGGAAAATACAATTTTGTTACGGAGTGAATTGTTGAAATGTTTAACGGTTAATATTTGCTTGTCTAGTTTATTTCTGACATGATTTTAGTATAGATTGCATTTTTGGTTCACATTATCGGTGTATTGGATCAAATAGTTACAGTTAGTGTAGAGTGTTCAAATTTCATTAAAACTGCATGTTTTCAAGAAATCCCTAAATCATTGATGCTTTCTATTATTCACAACAGCCATCAAAAGTTACAAAGATTACAAATCAAAGAATAATTCATTATTGTAGTCCACTATTAAGAGTGAATTCTTTATGTACTTTTAAATTTGTAAAATAAGAATGAAATAATTTTGCACTTAACCTAAAGCTTTAAGAGCGGGATTCCTATATCTCAGACACGGTCGGAAGCTTAGTCTGTTTTATTGTATTTAGTGTAGTAACTGGTAGGGTTGAAATCTGCAAAACAACGCAGTTGGTAAATATTTCTTGTTATTAATAAGTTGGTGGAGTAATAAAATTTTTTGATTTTAAAGTGGTAGATCATTATGTAACCCTTGGAAAACCCTTGACACCTAACTACGCGCATTCAAATACCAGAGTGCGAATTAAATGAGTTGCCCTGCAGAGTAATAAAAGGGTAGGCCATCTTCCACCCGTAGTTCTCATGTTCTAAAGATCCTAAAATTTCAAATCATATGCATATTATATCAATAAGTTTTTTTAACGCTGATTATTTTCTCTCATTTTCTTTAGACTAAAGTTTTTAAGATAATAATAAATAATAAATTAGAGTTGGTTTTATATCGTAATCATCGATTTTTGATGTTTTTAGTGATGAGATTGCAGTAATTAGTTTCAAATCAAACTTTTTTAAATTTACATCAGCTTCTAAAGATATAAAAATTATTAATTTGGATCTTGATTTAATAATTGTGACGATTTTAGTTAAATTATTATCCTAAGCTGTACTTTGACTTCTTATTATTGTAGTGTTGCACTAAATATCCTCCAATTATAAGGAAACGGGTATATATATTTAAACTAAACGTATGTTCTGTAAATAAATACAAATTGAATCTAATGTGGATCCAACTTCAAAAAAATGCAAATTAAAAATAATTGTAATCTCGCAATTTTAGCAGTATGACATTTGATAATGTAGAATACACACACCTTATTTTTTGTAAACAGGTTTTCTAAATGTTTAGTTTTCTTAAATATTGCAATAGTAAAAGTAATAAATCAGTAATTTAGTTTATATTAGTTGGTTAAGTTAGGATATAAGAATTTAGAAATATTAGAGAAAACCATAGTGTTGAATTAATGTATTATTCCTTTGCTAGCTATTGAATGTTCGACGCTACGAAAAATAAAGGTTTTAAATGCGTAACAATAAATTGAAGTATTTTTCAAATAGAGTTTTGCCGAGTGTGGCATCTTTCAAATTCAATCAAAATTTGCTGATGTTGTCAGGCAGTGATGGATGATGTTATTTTAAAACATTTATTGTGAGTTTTTATTTACCGCATACTTCGTATGCGCCGAATGTAACTAATATTACTTGGCATTTCGCAAAAAAATTTAGGGTAAATATTTGCTGTACATGTAAAAATCCTTTTTCCACACCCTTTTACGTGGTATAAGCACCAACAACATTTGCAATTCCTATGAGAAAATTATTATTTCCATAATCTAAAGCTTATGATCTATACATAAACTGCATTATTCAGTAATAACATCAATAATGAAACTAAATATAACGAAGAGAGTTTTCTAATTCAAAGTTAGTTCTGAAATTATTTCACAAAAATTAATTTTGTTATGTTACATAAGTGACGTTTAATTAATTTTTTTTTCTTTCTTTCTATTTGTGTATGTTTCTTTTCTTGTATCTGCTTATACAAAGAAACAATAAATTAACAGGATAAATTAGTCTTAGACACACAAAACGTTATTCATTATTTGCTTCTAGTTTTCACTACCGTTGATTAATTGTTCTTTTTGTACGGTGATAAAAAATTTCTTGTTTACCACTAGCATTTACAAAACTAAGTAAGTTTTTTTATGTGTGTATTTTAAATTTACTTCTTTTTATTATTAGTTTACAAATCATTTAAAATTAGGTTGTGTTTCACTTTTCCATTTTATAGTTTTTTTGATTAGATTGTCTGTAACATTACAATGTAATTTACTGAAAACTTAGAAAGCAATAAAATTATAGAATACTATACGCAAGTATGTAAGTTAGTAAACTAGGTATCTAATTTTATATTATAAAATTCTGATCTGCCGTCATTGTTGCAATAGAGAAATTCTAGCAGGAAAGTAATTTTAATTCTTAGAACGGGTCTATTTAATTTTTGTGGCAGTAATTAATTAAAATGAGCAACAATGTCTTAAATCCAAAACAAGTTCTTTAATGAATTGGAATGATATCACCAAATCGATAATATATATAAACTAAAGTAGTAAACTAAAGACGGTTTACAATAACACGGTTTTAGGATCAAAACACATTATCTGTTAATTGCAACTTTATGTTTTGCCAAACACTAGATAAACTCGATGGGATTTAAATCGCAATGACAAAAGGGCAAACGCAGTACATATTTTTTTAGTAGGTAGTTCATCAACTAAATAAGTCTTTGTCTAATTAATTTTTTGACTAATCCAATTAACTCTACTTTTTGCATATCATTGGTGGTTGATATACCATTACTATCTAACCAGTTCCTAAACTCTAGTTTTTTTGCTGGCTTTGATAGTTTGTTTATTTGAACTATATGATATGGCGCGTTATCTTTAACAACAATACTGTTCGCAGACAACTTTGGAATTAGTTGCTCTGCATCCACCGCATAAAGTTGTTATGATTTATATAGTTATGGTAGTCTCCAGTTTTAGTCGGAGATTTAAAAACCAATACTCTATTTTTCAGAAATCCGTATAATCTACGTGCATGAACAATAATGTACTTCTGTCCGGAACCGTCTGTATGGTACAAACCAGGTTTGTCTTCAGATTGCCAGCACCTGATAACTTCACAAGAAGGATAAATCTAAGTTTCGTCTAAGTACGTAACTGGTTTCTTCATTACTCCCAAAACATCATTTTCTCGTAATTTCCTTAAATAACGAGAACGCCAAACTACAATATAATTGCGCTCCATTATCAATTTTCTTTTGTCGTAACAATTTTTGTATTAAAACCCATTTTTAACAATGATGAGTATCTGGACCACCGTTGTAGTGCTTTATCTAATATGTTTATCGTTGGTACCTTCTTGTCTATTGTGTAAACTTCGTGAACAGTTCGTTTTAAAACGCCCAAATCATAATCATCCAAAACAATTTTGTTAGAACTTCTACTCCTTTTCTTCTTTGATGGTGAATATAATATTTGACTTTCAGCTTTTCGAGTTTTATTCCTAATAACAACAACATTAATTATTTACAAATTCAGCTGTTACATATCACAAATTTACCTTATGTGCTTTATGATCGATTTCCCAGTTGCAGCTGCAGCTAATTCTGTTTCTTTCTTTAAAAAGAAATGACCATACACCTGCAGCTTTCTGTTGATCGAAGAACTCGATGACAGTTTCAATAATGTTTTTGCCTTTGGAATGAACAACTTTCTTCGTAGCCATGTTAAAATGCAAGTAAAATCTAGAAAAATTTTGTAAGAATCTAATAATTTTTAAATCAAAGATGACCATTTAAATGAAAACATTAATAGTCCATAAATCATTAAAAAATAATTTAAGAAATTAGTGTAAACAAAAATAAACTTTAAGAGTGCTTTTGAGGTTATGTAAGATAAATTTAAATTATGCAATTTTTTAAAATTACTATAAAATATATGCTTACCGTTTTACAAAATATCGCAGTAAAAAGTGTTTTGAAAAAACAAACTGAAGAAAAGCAAAAAATGGAAGAACCAAAACTTGTCAAAAAGATTCAAATTGATAACTAAAACTTCTGTCAGAGACTGTATCAACTGTTATTTCTTAATTGTGATTGGGCCACAAATTTTTAAATGTACGAGGGGACTATGTTTGCTTCGGTGCGCTGTATATAGGAACGATTTTTCTTAACTAACAACTAGATAGCGTGACAGTACTCAGGTGAATTGTACGTATGTTAAGAATATTAAAAAATGATAATTTGATCGCATTTTGAAATTTTTTCAGTTATACAGTGCTTTTCATTTAACATTGGCCATAGGATTTTACATGTTAACATTTCAATCCCATGTTAACACTTTTTTAAGACATCTGGTATACATCATTTAGGTTAATTATAATTAAGTGGTAAAATGTCTATTAGAAAATTTATTTGTTAATTTTTAATTTAATAAAGAAAACACAAAAAAATATCGTCTCGGGGAGGATTCGAACCTACGAGTCTAGGCACTTTTGTAATTTGTCTTTGTTACTATGGTAACAAAATTTGTTTATTTATGATTGTAGATTTGTTTGGTACTGGACGATTTGGATACAAAGCTGCAAATGAAACCGCAACTTCACGACTTGAGCACCTCGTACGTACTCCAAAAGAATCTGAACTCTTTCTTTTACGGTATAAACTGACATGTTCTGTTCAATATTTAAAAATTAAACGTGTCAAAATGTCTCAAACTTAATAAACAAAATTTGAATGTAAATTTCGTTACCATTGTAACCAAGTCAAATTACAAAAGTTCCTTAAACTTGTCGGTTCGAATCCTCCCCGAAATGATATTTTTTTGTGTTTTTTTTATTAAATTAAAAATTACAACTAAATTTTCTAATAGACATTTTACTTAAATGACTAATTACTACTCTATCGCTTGGTTTTTCACAATGGATAATATACGAATATCCTAATAACGAGAACACCTTGCTCTGACACAACTGGCGCTTGGTCTTAAAGTGTGTATCCATATATTTTGTGCAAGATCTTCTTTGAATCTAGTGGCCACGTGAAGGATACCAGAATACGCAGGACTCGAAGCTGACGTGACGTGCCTTCTTCCGTTGGCGGAATGAAAAACCGTGGAAAAAAATCCGGAAAATGAAACGCCGGGAAAAAAAAGCAGCGGAAAAACAGCCGACAAAAAAAACCGGAGAAAAAAGCCGACGAAAAGAAAAACCGTGGAAAAAAAGCCGGCGAAAAAAAAAACCGGTGGAAAAAAAGCTGACGGAAAAAACAACAGTTTCTCAAGATTATCATTATGAAGATTGTAGTATGGCTTCCAGATTGTACAACAATAAGGAATTCTTCGATGTATTAATTAATGATGGTAGACCGTAAACGATATTTTATAAACTCAATACGTTGATCGGTACTTTGTGTCAAAAGATTTTTTGTTTTGTTCACATTTGTAATTGACTTTTCGTTATACAAAATAAAATATTTTGCTTTAGCACTTATACCATAACACAACTTTTATACACTTTAGTTTAGAATGTAAACAATTTAGTTTTTAAAGTGCTTTTTTAAATCCAAATTTAGAAATGTATTTTATAACTTGCAAGTAATTTTTAAAATGCATTTGCAATTCGTCTTGAAACTAATCTTCTTCTAGTGAAGACAAAGAGAGTAAGAGCACAAATCCTTATTCTATAAAAAATGTATTGTGTCAGATTATAAAATATGACTAGAATGACTAGTTACATAGAAAAATTATGTCGTCTATTGTAATAAAATTGTATTTACAATCACTAATCTTTCTAAAATACGTCATAGTTTAATGGCACAAGAAAATATAAATTAGGTAAGAACGGTAAATGATTCATTCACCGGTTTTCTTTTTTTTGTAGATTTTTTCACCGCAGCTTTTTACACACCAGTTTTTATATTACGACTTTTTTCGCCAGCTTTTGTATGTCCAGGTTTTTTCCAGAGATTTTTTTCGTGGCTTTTTTTCCGTCGGTTTTTTTTCGCGGTTTTTAATTCCTCGGTTTTTTCAGTAGATTTAGTTAGATTCTAGTTATCCTTGAAAACTCCCTTCTGAGTTATAGTATAGCATTGTGAGGTGCACAACCAAAGATAACCAGATAAATAATCTTAAACTTTTTTTTTGACAATTCCACTCATATGTAAAAAATGCCATTGTTTATAGAAAAATCGTACCTCTTTATAGGATAAATAGGAAGGAACATAATTGTAAGTGTATAAAAACTCGAACAAATTACGTTATCATGGAGAACCTAAACGTATGCTAGGTAGAAAATATTGCACCCGTTTGAAAATTATATCTGTCAACTGTATATTTGACAATTAAAGTACGACAATAATCTAGGTATATTTGCCGCTTTCATAACAAACTACAAACTTTAGTTAAAGTCACTTTAAAATTATAGTCTATAATTAAAGTAAGCGGCATTAATAACAAATTCACTAGTAACTTTAACTAAAGTCAAATTTTGTTTTACCCAATATAATTTGGCGTAAATCTACCTAGCCATGAAAAAACAATTGACACAGTCGAGCATAAATTGTCAAATAGTGACAAGTATTCTAATCCTACGTAAAAAGTTTCAGTAAACTATCAAAACTATTTTTCAGTTTACAAGTTTCGTTGTTCAGAAAAATAAGTAACTTAAAGTTAAAGCATCGCAGCGTTATACAATTTTTAATAAAAACTATCCGTGAGAGAAGGGTTGGCGTTTATGGAAATGATACGCCATTATAGTACGTAACAAAATTTTGGTCCAAGCAGTTTGGGTGGGGACATAAATCCATCAAAGTCGATCCAAGAAGTGGATGACCACAAACGGCAACAAATGACGAAATGACACAAAAAGTTGAAGCAATGGTACCCGAGGATCGTCGTATGAAGGTTTCCACCATTAGTATAGCATTAGGCATATCTGAACCTAGCGTAAAAACTATATTACACGGCAATTGTAACATGAGTAAAGTGCCGGCCAGGTGGGTTCCACGGTTGTTGATACCTCAACAAAAATGCGTAGAATGGAAATTTCGCAAAGTCATTTGGAAACTTTAAACGAAGATTCTAACTTTTTGGAGCGAATAGTGACAGGTAATGATACTTGGGTACATCACTGGAACCTGAATCTAAACAATGGGTTCATAAAATGTTATGCGTTACTTTATGAGCACACACAAAACTATTGTATTTTTGTCCACCCTGTACCAATTGGAATCAACATTTGATACATTTTTGAAATCAGCCCAGCTAGAGTAATCCGAAAATTGAAACAAAATGGGGGTGTTCCATTAAAAAAAAATGACGGTGACGTCATTACTCGAAAGTAATTCACCCTGTATATTAGATTATTATTTTAAAATACGGTAAATTAAAATCAAAAATCGACGTGTTTCAGGATTATTTCTTAAAATGGTCTGTTTAGCTAAAAATAAATTTGTTCCATACTTTACGGACACACTGTATAAATTTCATATCATTCTCTAACGTTAAAACATTATAATGCGGGTTTCAAAGAAGGCCACTAAACTTTTGGTCAGAAGACGAATCAATGCAAATAAAATATGTTAATAATACTTTATTTTAATTTAAACATTAGATGATTTGTTTACCTATATAATTTCTACAACAGTAATCAAAAGTTTATTTATTTAAAACAAATCAAATTAAAAATATCTCAAACAATCTTGCTCAATCAAACGAGTTAATTTATTTTCGGTAAACGATTTAATAGTTATAAAACAATAGTGCGTGTCTAAAATGCCTCTTCCAGAACATTTACTTTACAATTGCTGTAGGAAACACGTGCCTTATATAGCTAATGGGGTTGCTACTATCAACTAATAGCTTTATTTTGAACCTAATATTACGGGCATACAACTATAGCGTAGCTTTTATACCTGATAAATTTAAATAAAACTGATACTGATCTTTAAACTAACTAAAATATTGCAAATTATTGTAACCACCGACAATGTGTTCCAAGAACTCAACGTATAAAAAAAATAAACAAATTTTTTTTATAAACTGTTACTTTAGCAAAATTGGAAACAACAATTTCAACGACTCTTTTATAATGACAATTACAATATGTTTATAATAAGCCTATTTAATAATTCATTGTCTTCAAACTAATGGATTTTGGAATAAATTTTCTTTTTTAGATATTGACAATATAAATTGTTTTGGAAATATACTTTTTGATGCAGTTGTGATATTAACATATAAATCGGTTTTTTTACAAAGTCAAATATTGTGAATGAAATGTTTTGTTTCACTTCCAAAACCGCTTTTACTTTATATTGATGATTTTTAATTGAATCGTTAGATTACACTAAAGTTTCACGATTTGATTCAGTCTGTAAAAGACTTTTAAAATTAACTTCAACAAAATTCTAATTCGTTTTCATCTGCACTTGATCATTTTAAAAAGTATTTTTTTAATTTTTGTGACACTGTTCCAATTGTCATATAATCTTGAAAGGGTAACAACTAATTGTAGAATATTTGAGAAATATAAGACGGGATGGGACAGTTTGGTGTCACATAATTTTAATTTATTCACGTAATTTGTTTTAGTTAGCCATGGAACGCCATGTGATTTGACAATTGCTCGATTATTCACTATGTTTGACAAACGTCAAAGTTTTCAGATTGTGATTTACTACTTAATACTTCTTCAAAAACCAATTACAATCAAGCGAAATAATTACTCGCATAAAGTTTTGATGAATCTATTTATTCTTCATGGACAATGTGACCAAATTGTGGCAAGACCATGTAGGAAATTTAATGAAATGTATTCTGATTTGCAGCCAATAAACAAAAGAAAGTTATACACAATTTAAACCAAACCCAAGAATAACGTCCGACGTGTTATCCTTATTAAAAGGTGATAATCTTTAGTATTTATTACAATTCCTTTCTTTAAAAAAATTTGACTCATAATACAAATTTCAAAAAAACAAACTTTTTTTTACGTAAATTTGTTTTATTTAATTTAATTTGTTTTTATGTGATCGGTGGTGAACGGTGTTGGTTAGTAGGTTACAGTTATTACAACTATTTTTTAAATTAAGAAATAAGAGTATAGTGCACCTATCAGTTTTTTTAAAACACGAAACCGCAGTTTTTTTTTTAAATTTTTTAATTTTTTGGACCGAATTGGGTTGGCACCGAACTAGGTCAGCACCAAAATGGATCGGCATCGAAATGGCCGTACCCAACTAACCCCGTCACCGAACTGACCGCACCGAACTGTGCTAGACCGCTATAAGACTCTAAATATAAACTACAATGGTTATCGTTGTAACTCCGGGTATTATAAATTAAATGGAGATATATGCAACCGTTTTAGATGCAAACAATTCAATACACATTTTTTTCATTTTTTTAGCAAATTAAAATTACTAAATTATAATTAAGTAACAAAAATTCTGTCTTGAGGCCAACCCGAAGAGCGACCGTTCATTCGCGTGTAACACGATATTTTAAAAGTATACAGGGTGGTCCAACTTATAACGTCAGGACTTCAGGATTCGATAGATAACGTTAAAATAATGGCACTTTCCTATATAAACTTATACCCGGGAAAGCTTCATTTTCTAGATACAGGGTGTTGAAATTTTGAAAAAAAAATATATTATTTTGAATATTGCCAAAACGGCTGATTGGAAAATTTTGAAATTTGGCATACAGTATGACCTAAAGGTCCGTCATGATTCAAGGGTAATGACGATAAATTATGAAAACCAGCGGCGGGAGATATAGTGTGTCATCACCTTTTTCATAAAAATCTTTTACGCCACTGACTTTATTGCAAATCCAATAACGCCATTCGATGGTTCATGCAATTTAAAATAAAAAAGTAATTGTTCAATTTTTTGATACGTTGCGCCGTTTTCGAGATATTAGAAGGTAGGTGTCTCATGTAGGGTACGTTCCACTTAACGTCCACAACAATCATAACGCCCGTAACATCGTTCCACATAAAGACCGCTAGTCAAACGATTACCTTGAGTACGTCATTGATTACGTCACCAATCGCGACCGCTCGAAGCTCACAACGCCTCAGATTTACTGGTGGGTCGGAGTGGTCGTATACGTATCGTGAATCCGTTCCACTTGAGATTGGTAACTCATTTTGAAGTATAAGTGGAACGGTTTGTTTAGCGATCGCGGACGTGAGCGTTTTGATCGTTAAGTGGAACGTACCCGTAATGTCAGTAATCATTAAAAACTAAAAATGTATCTTGATACAAATTTTAATCAAATAACTTTTAATGGAATCTAAACTGCAACTAATAACAACAACATAAGTAAAAACAATAATAAAATAATCTAATGTATTATGTGTTCGAAATAAAACCATTCTGTTGAATGCATAACTGGCAGCGTCTTCTTATTGAATTATCTAAGCTAAGTAATAAGTCATGATTAACTTCTGCACACGCATTTTTGAATCCTGTTCCAGAGTTCCTCTCTGGAGGGCACAGGCGTTGTGTAAACAATATCTTTGAGATGACCCCATAGATAGAAGTCCATAAGGGTTAAATCTGGAGATCGTGCAGGCCACGCAACCGGACCACCGCGACCAATCCACCGACCTTCGAAATGTCTATTCAGCCAAGTACGAACGTTTATGCCAAAATGAGCCGGACATCCATCGAGTTGGAACCAGGCTTGTCTTCGCATATCGAGTGGAATGTCATCCCACATATTAGGAGTTTCAGTCTCCAAAAATTCCAGGAAGTTTTTCGGAATTCAGTTGCGGTGGAAGTTCATAAGGGCCAAAGAGATTTCCATTGTAGATCCCTATCCAGACGTTTATACTAAACTCGTTTTGAAACTTTCGTGGTCTTATGTCATGTGGATTTTCATGTGCCCACACATGTTGATTGTGAAAATTTACAATCCCTCTACGAGTGAAACATGATTCATCGGTCCATAGGATATTTCTTAAAAATTTTCATTGTTGTCCAAAAAGCCACCTACAAAATACCATCCTATGTTCTTCGTCTCCTGGATGTAAACCATGGGCAGGTTGGAGATGAAAAGGATGACGATGATCACGTTTTAGCGTTCTTAAAATAGTGCTTCTAGGAATTCCAGTAGTTCGGCTCCTCTTCTTTGACTTGTCCTCGGATCTCTGTTAAATTTACGTAATATGCGGTTGTTTCTTCTTGCGGTAATAATGTTCTGACGATTAGGATTTCTAGGTATGGGCCTTAATCCATTATTAACAATATTGTTGTGCACATTTGAAAAAAACATGATGTTGTGGCAGGCGTCTGTTAGGGAATCGTCTGCGATATTCTCGAACAGCTTCAACCGCATTCCCATCACAAAAGCCATAAATAAAGTGAATGTCAGCATATTCTTGATTGGAAAACCGAAAAGGCATTTTTAATGTTTAAAACGTTTAAAAATTAACACACCTGCTTTAAAGGAAGTTACTGACACTTGATAGAAAGTATTAATTCACGAAAACGTCAATACTTGGTCATAGTCAACTTCGTAAAATTTTCCAGTGAATTGCCTAGCATTGCTTGCAAAAACTTCAAATATCTCGAAAACGGCGCAACGTATCAAAAAATTGAAAGAATACTTTTATTTTAAATTGCATGAACCATCGAATGGCGTTATTGGATTTGCAATAAAGTCAGTGGCGTAAAAGATTTTTATGAAAAAGGTGATGACACACTTATATCTCCGCCGCTGGTTTTCATAATTTTATCGTCATTACCCTTGAATCATGACGGACCTTTAGGTCATACTGTATGCCAAATTTGAAAATTTTCCAATCAGCCGTTTTGGCAATATTCAAAATAATATATTTTTTTTTCAAAACTTCAAATCTCGAAAATGAAGCTTTCCCGGGTATAAGTTTATTAAAGATAGTGCCATTATTTTAACGTTATCTATCGAATCCTGAAGTCCTGACGTTATAAGTATACAGGGGCTCCACAATTGGACGTACATAGTTTAAGTGTGGGTTCTTGACGTTCTTTTGAACCAAAAACAATAAACATGTAGTCTAAATTTAATCGTTATTGGTACTTACATTGAAAAAATAACATTAATAGATACAGTGAGAGCAAAAAAGCCTGACCGGAAAAAATCAGCATATTAATATTTTCTTCCACTTGCGTTTGTTATTAAGCGTGACCTGCGTGACATTAGCTTTGGATGTCATCTCTTTGTCTACAAGTTAATTTTTGCCTTCGCCTTAAGAAAATTGTTCATACTCTTCTAAATCAGTCTTTTTTAAGACTAACGTTGATACTTTTGTATTTAGTAATGGTAAACATTGTTTCTGTGATAAATGGAATAAATAACATTACCTTCTTTTAGGTTAATTTGCTGTTTTACCAAGCATATGTTATCGACTATGCCGTTTACATTAGATCACGATAAGCTTATTTCGAAATCTTATTTTCGTAATGGAAATAAAAATAAAAATGGCACTTTGGGTTTATTCAATTCGCTTATGTTGCGAAGAATTTATGGAGGCTTTACCCAATTTTGAAGTTGAGTACGGTGTATTGTGTCGTCACGTTCATCGTGTGGTAAAGCATTTTGATGAGACGGGAAGCGTAACACACTAAAAATTGCCTGGTCGTCCAAAGATTATCAACGCAGAGGTAGTTGAAGATGTTCGTAATCGCCTAACAGAATCTCCTCGCAAACCTTTACGTCAGTTGGCTTAACAAACTGGTTTGTTCTATGGTACACTCATGAAATTTAAAACTTGGACACCACAATTTCTGTAAACAAAAGTTTGCACATTGTGAAGCGGGCTTAAGGGTATCATTTACAATTCTAACAGCAGGTAGTCTCAGCAGGGGTTATTTTATAGAAGGACTGTAGAATGAATCATTACACTAAGCACGTTTTAGAAAATAGGTAATTTACCTTGCTTACTTAATTTTTTTCTTTAAAGAATATATTTGAAGGTATCGCTAATTAAACACCATAGCTCGATTAATTATCGAATCAAAATTTTGTTTAGGAAATGTTTACAAAATAAAATTAGAAATAATTTTGATTTAAAAACGTCTACAAGCAATAACTTTTAAATTAAATCAAAAACTAAACATGGTTATTTGGGTTGACTGATTATTACTTATTTTTAAATAAATCTAACCTACTAATTATTGTAAGTTATTAAAAAAAATCATTAAACTCTCTATTCATAATATTTAGTCCTTACAAAATGTATATTTTATGACGTTTCATTTTTTCTGTAGTTAATATAAAAGTGAAAATAAAAACTAAGGCAATTCTTATTGTCAACGTATATATTTAGTTTTTTGACAAGAATTTATTACATAATTATAATTAAGATACCAAGTTATAGTTTAAAACTAAATGAAAACTTTTTTTTAAATTATTAGTATAATTAATATTAATCGTTTCCCATGCGGTATCAATGGCTGCAATTAGTGCATTACGGTTTACTGGTATAAAATTTGGCCCTTGTTGTCTTCGGATAACAGCAAGTATTCAAGCCCAAACATTTTCGATAATGTTAAAATCTGGGCTTTTGCTGGCCAGGGTAACAGCTCCAAGTTATTTTCTCGTATCCAATTGCGCACAACCCGCGAAGTATGAATAGGGGCGTTGTCCTTTAACAACAAAAATACATTATGAAAATGTTAATTCAACAGATCCCGAACTATTTTTGGAGAAAGTATAGTGAAATAAGAATACTTACTTGTTGGAAAATATAATCTTCGTCTGGATAAAACACTTCGACTGAAGGTTTCATAATAGTTTCAAAATATCTAAATACGCAGCAGAATCAAGACGTCCATCGATAGCCCAACAAACTCTTGGACCCCGCGCGCTAACCCAACCCCACACATTCACAGAAAAATAACCACTTCGTTTTTAGGACATATGTGATTATTTTCGTAACGAGTTCCTTCCATTCTAAAAACTTTTAGTGGTCCATCGTTGCGGCTATTGAACGTTTTTCGTCGCTAAAAATCACTCGATTCTAAAATTCCAAAGGTTCGTTCACATATCGCCTTGCAAATTCCAGACAACGTCTCATATTTTCGTCACTGAGAACTTCTTTCGCAGCAGCATTATACTTCTTTATTCCCATCTCCTTTAATCTTTTTTGTGCAGTTATACGGCATCCGGGAAAATCTGTATCTGCTATAGCCCTGGAGTATGTAGCAAATGGTTGTTCTGTTACGTAATGAAACAACTCGAGATCTTGAGCACGTGTAGATACTTTAGGTCTACCACTTCCGATGGCTCTTTCAAAGTGTGTTCAAGATTCCATTTTACTCGGTAATGCCCTACGGTGCTTTTGGTATATCTAACATACGTGAAATTTCACGCACGCTACGGCCCGCCGCTAATTCCGAAACAATCCGCGCTTTCAAATCAGCACCGAAATGAGGTGGCATTTTCACAACACTTGAAATTTTAAACTAAAATGGAATTTACATTTCTTACTTTATTTATTGGTTCACATTACCCCTTCTCAAACAGTAGGTAATTGTTTATTTATTACATACTTCTAATGACCAATGTAACAACCCTTAGAGCAATATGATTCAAAGGAAGTAAATTAAACAAGCAAGGATATTCTATTGTTATTGAAACTTATTATTAATAATAATAATAATTAATAATATTAATTTTGTTATTGGTTCGGTTTATATACCTCCTAGGTCCAATGAATTCGTTTATAGTAGTCACTGCCAAGAATTGGAGGACATCATCATAAAATATAACAATCATAAATTTATTATATGTGGTGATTTTAATTTGCCATTACTCAAATGGAACGATAATGGTCTTGTCTTTGAGTCCTTAAAATCTTCGGACGTTAGTGCAGATACGTTAATCTCAAATTACAATTTCTTTAATTTAAAGCAATACAACACCTTACCGAATTCGCGTGGTGTTTTTTGGACTTATTCTTCAGCAATTATTCATCTATTAAGGTTTGGAATTCAGATAATTTATTACTTAAGGAGAACATTCATCATTTTGCATATGCTATCGATGTGCCAATGCAAAACTACGTGCCATTGATTAGTCGGGAAAAGCGTTACTTGTTCCATCTGGCTGACGTTGAAGCACTTAACAATTTTTTTAACTCCTTCCAGTGGGACTTGATTCTAAATACTCTAGATGTTAATGATGCTGTAGAGAAATTTTATAAAATCTTATATGAGGGAATTGATAGATTCGTTTCATATAACTTCATTAGAGGCTTCCTAGTCATTTTCCACAGTGGATGTCACCTAGGCTACGTAATCTTATTAAAGATAAGAAAAAAAGCTCACACTAGATATAAAAAAACTGGCAATCCCAATGATTATAACAAGTTCTCTTGGCTCCGTACTAAATGTAAACTACTATGTGATGAGTTGTACAATGACTACCTTCAATCGATGGATGCAAGCCTTCAGGTCAATCCTAAAATGTTTTGGAAATATGCAAAAACTTTAAAGGAAGATCACTTTATTCCGGATAGAATGGATTACGAAGGAACGAAAGCTAAACATGGGCAAGCCATTGTGAATTTGTTTGCGAAATATTTTGCAAAAGTATATGAGCGATATCCGAGAGTGGAGAATGACAATATAGCTAGAGATTGTGTAATGGCTCAGTCTTCATTTGTTGTTTCTGTATCAGACGTGTTTAAAGCAATTAATGATTTGAAGGACAATCAAGCTTGTGGTCCCGATATGATAAAAGTATTTTTATAAAAAAATGTATTTTTTCTTATGTAAACCAATTCATTTATTATTTTCTATATCACTTAAGACAAGTTCCTTTCCTATTAAGTGGAGAAATAGTTATACGATCCCAATTTTCAAATCAGGTGAGCGTCAGAACATAAACAATTATCGGGGTGTATCTATTCAATCTGTCATTCCTAAAATGTTAGACAAATTAGTGGCTGAACAACTTAGATGGATTTCTACATCTATAATTTCCCAATGCCAGCATGGGTTTATGCCAGGTCGATCTACTCTAACGAATCTACTCGAATATAGGCAGTTTGTGTCTGACGCTTTAAAACACGGAAAACAAGTAGATAGCATATATACGGATTTTTCCAAGGCGTTTGACAGAGTCGACTTGTCAATCCTAATTAATAAATTAAATATGTATGGGTTTAGTGACGGTATTGTTAATTGGATTAGTTCTTTTATATGTAATAGATTTCAAACAGTGAAAATTAATAATTACGAGTCTAGTCGTATAGAGGTTTTTTCGGGTGTGCCACAAGGATCACATTGTGGTCCTATTTTATTTAACATTTTCATCAACGACATTCAAAGCATTGTCATGCACAGCCAAATATTGATGTTTGCGGATGATTTGAAATTATTTAAAGTCATAAATGCTATTGAAGACTGTTATGATCTGCAAGATGATTTGCACAGGTTAATGTCTTGGTGTAAAATTAATAGATTACATTTGAATTTGTCAAAGTGTAATACAATATCTTTTAATAAGTCGAGGTCATTCATAATCCATAGTTATCATGGGGATTCGTTTGTTCTGCCAAAATTGAATGAGGTTCGAGACCTTGGTGTAATTTTTGACCGACAATTAAAGTTTAACTCACATGTCATAAATATATGTAATGTAAGTTTGCGTAAGTGGGGTTGTATTTAGCGTACGGCAAGTAATTTAAGTATTAATTGTCTCAGAGCATTATATTGTTCTCTTGTGCGATGTAACTTAGAGTATTGTTCGACTGTATGGGCACCATATACCCTGTCATCTTCGAATAAAATTGAAAAAGTTCAAAAAAAGTTCTTGAGGGCTATGGAGTATAAGAGAGACGAATTACATGTTAAAGGGCAATACGACGCTATTATGGAAACCCTTAACGTCAAAACACTATATGATCGCAGACTTATATCAGATCTGTGTTTCTTACATAAATTACTTAACGGACATGTTCATTCAAGAGCTCTACTTGAGCAACTAACTTTTTACGTAGAAGTTAGAAGCGGGCATTCTCGCGCTAAGCCTGTTTTCAGACTTCAAACGGTGAAAACAAATTTTGCTTTAAATGTACCATTATATCGTATAATGTCGGCAGCAAATAACCTCAATAAACATAATTGGTTTCATTTATTTGGTTCCTCACCGGAGTGTTTTAGAGCACGATTATTAGATTATTTTAAGTATTAGATGCATATAAACAAGGGTATTACTCTTAGATTATGTTTGCCAGTATAAAAAATTGTGTTTTTGTTGTGTTTCTGTATTGATTTTTATTCGGAGTGTAATTTAGTTATTAGTAGTGTAATTTAGTTCCTTTGTATATTTTCTTTTGTGTAAAATGGAGAATCCGTTAATAAATTTATTTTATTATTATTATTATTATTATTATTATTATTATTATTCATAAAGTAAAAGCCATTTCCTTATAATGCTAATGGACAGGATTTTCTTTTAAGTATTAAGATTACAATAGAGGACTTATAAACTTTCGAAAATATCTAATTATAAATATTTACACTGCAATTGCGCTTTTCCTTAATAATTTCTTAGCAATAACATACACGTTCTTGGTTTTAAGTTGTCATAAATTTGATATGATATAAATTTGTGTTTCTAATATTACATCACAAACTAATCTTTATTCGCCAAAAATTGTTGCTTAAGTTGTAAAGCTTCGTACACACCTGAACAACAAACCGAGCAACAAACATAACAACGAACCGAAAGTCAAACAGAACGACAAACGATCTTTTATGATTTCTACAATCCGAACAACAAACGGAACGTTTGTGCTGTTCCCATAATTATTTTCAGTAGTTTTCAGTTCATATATATTTATTATTGAGAAGAGAAAATTGCGGAAAACAAGAAGATAGTGCCAACCAAATTTTTACGCACAAAGAAGAGTAAAAAATTATAATTTACTTCGCTTTTTTTTTTATTTTGAAAATTTCCCGCCCAAATGATGCTAATAGGGACATCATTTTTTTCTTGCATTCTTAAACACTGATTAATTTAAAACATTTTTCTTCTGTCAACTCCATAATATTACCTAAAACACAACAAACCCACAAAAGGGAGGACAAAAATAAATAATTTAATTCTCCCGCATAAGTTTGTTCGCCGTTTTGTTTAGATTCGTCCAAACCTGCAAACGCATTCGCGCGCATTTTCTTTGATGTCGGAGAAAAAACCGACAAGTTGCGGGAACGCCGCAAACCGTTCGTGGAACAATCAGGACTTGCGAATCTGTTCTAAAATTCGTACGTAGCACCGTCCAAATTAATGTTCCGATTGCCGTTCGGTTCGTTGTTCTGTTTGTTCCTCGGTTTGTTGTTCAGGTGTGTACGAAGCTTTACAATAAGCATATTAATATGAACTATATCTTATGAAAGGAGAGTTATGTAACTATAATTAACGACTTAACGTTACGTTAGTAGATTCCATTTACTATTTACACATATTTTCTTGGAACATTCGATAATTAACTATCGGGATATGATGACCCTATACTTCGCAGGTTGTGCGCAACTGGATACAAGCAAATAACTTGGAGCTGTTACCCTGGCCAGCAAAAAGCCCAGATTTTAACATTATCGAAAATGTTTGGGCTCGAATACTTGCTGTTATCCGAAGACAACAAGGGCCAAATTTTATACCAGTAAACCGTAATGCACTAATTGCAGCCATTGATACCGCATGGGAAACGATTAATATTAATTATATTGATACCTTGATAGCGTCAATGAGCAGACGCCTCCAAGAATGTATCAATAATAATGGAGGTCACACCCATTATTGATTTCTTATATTTATTTATATAGTAATACCTTTATTTAAAAAAAACGTTTTCATTTAATTTTAAACTATAACTTGGTATCTTAATTATAATTATGTAATAAATTCTTGTCAAAAACTAAATATATACGTTGACAATAAGAATTGCCTTAGTTTTTATTTTCACTTTTTATATTAACTACAGAAAAAATGAAACGTCATAAAATATACATTTTGTAAGGACTAAATATTATGAATAGAGATTTTTTTTAATAACTTACAATAATTAGTAGGTTAGATTTATTTAAAAATAAGTAATAATCAGTCAACCCAAATAACCATGTTTAGTTTTTGATTTAATTTAAAAGTTATTGCTTGTAGACGTTTTTAAATCAAAATTATTTCTAATTTTATTTTGTAAACATTTCCTAAACAAAATTTTGATTCGATAATTAATCGAGCTATGGTGTTTAATTAGCGATACCTTCAAATATATTCTTTAAAGAAAAAATTAAGTAAGCAACGTAAATTACCTATTTTCTAAAACGTGCTTAGTGTAATGATTCATTCTACAGTCCTTCTATAAGATAACCCCTGCTGAGACTACCTGCTGTTAGAATTGTAAATGATACCCTTAAGCCCGCTTCACAATGTGCAAACTTTTGTTTACAGAAATTGTGGTGTCCAAGTTTTAAATTTCATGAGTGTACATTTCGTTTAGTTGTTAAGAAGGAATTGCACTTCCGTCCCTATAAGATTTCGGTTGTTCAAGTACTTTTGCCACCAGATTTGGATAAGCGAATTCAATATTGCAATTGGTTCAATGATACTCTAAGAAATGATAACGTGCTAGATAAAACATTTTTTTCTGACAAAGCGTGGTTTCATTTGACTGAATATGTAAATTCACAAAATTATCGCATCTGGAGTGATAAAAATCCATGTTTTTAATGAAACTTCATTACATCCTGTGAAAATTGGTATTTGGATTGCATTATCAAGAAAACGAATCATTGAACCAATTTTCTTCGAGAAAAGATTAACGCAGAACGGTATCAAAATATAATAAATAATTAATAAAAGTGTTCTTAACATCTTACATAAGAAACAAACAAATCAAGTAAGTCTTAGCTATAGTTATTTTGTTGAGATGATCTATGTGAATTTCTTCAAAAAAGTTTCTATTTTTCTTTTTCTTCGACTACTCATTAAACAAATTTGTTTAAATTTATCTTTCATGATATTCGCTTGTATAAGATATATTAATATTAAGAATTTTAATGCCACATTTTTGATATGGTAAATTTGTTTGGTTTTTGCTTTATTGTTACTTTCCTTATTATCTACATTGGCACTATTATAGCCTAGGTATAAGTATTGATTGTGTACACTAAATATGTATTTTGGTATTATTCAAATATTAATGGTTTATTTTGAATAGTGCGGTAGTATCTCCTTTTCTTTTTATGTTTTATTATATTTTTTGTGTTAGCGCAGTAACTTATTATTTATACGAATTCAAGAACTTTGTTTGATTTGTGATCGTAAATCTAAATCTTATTACTAAAGGGAGGATTATATGCATGAAAAAAACCAAATATATATGATAATGCTTACTCACAGGCTAAATAAGCACTACAATATGCAATAATTTGACAGATATTGTTACGTTAAATTAAATTAAATACAATAAATGTAGTTTGCATATAATCCGCCCTTTTCTTATTACCTTTATATTTCTTTCGTTATCGCGTCTTATTAAACAAAAATTTTGTGTTTTTACTGTTTGTAATTATTTTAAAATTTTCAATTTGATATTAACTGAACCCACTTAAATTAATCTTGTTGTAGGTTATTTATATTTTGCTTTACCGTAGTGTGTTTTTGTGTACACGTCGAAACTTAATGCAGCACATTTGAACGTGCTATCATTGTTTTCATAATTTGATTAATTTTTGATTATGTCTGTAGCATATGACATTGTAGCTGTGTCTAAAACCTGGTTGTCAAATGAAATTTTAGATTATGTGGTAACCTTGCTTGAGTAACGAATCATTAGATTAGATCGGCCTACACGTGGTGGTGGTGGTGCGTTCTACGTGAAAGATAATTTTAAGTTCAAATAAGTAATATAAGCTGTGTTCTTTTAACATGAGATTTCAATTAATTTCAGATCACTTCAGTTTACTCAGAAAATGACACCGTTTTTTGTTATTCTCTCAAAATAAGATTAAGTGAGTTTTCTGCTATTTGAAAATCTCAATCTGAAGTTTTCTATCAGTTGTTGAATTGACAGTTGAAATTTATTATTTGTAGGTTAAAATCATAAATGTGATATTTATGCTCAGAAAAAAAGTAAAAATTTATGCAATCGACCATGACTGAATTTATGGATATTTCATTAATTGGCCCTGATACCTCTAAAGTGTCTTGTTTTAAAGTAAGACTTGAAGATGCGGACAGAGCTACAAATAGTACCTGTGTAGATTATCTTACTATTGTTTTTTAACAAATAATTTTTTGTAGATCTTGTATTTGTTTAAACTTTATTAAATCATGCAAAAATAAATTATAAACAAAAAAAAATATTCAAGATGCCGAACAAAAACTATTTTGTAGATTGTGAAAACTCGCCATCTTTATATTAACATATTCTAAAATACGTCCTACAACTAGTAAAGGAACTAAAACTCTAAACTCAGAATGGCTGCCAACACCCTTACTTAGATAGCAACGTCACATCCAGAGAACTACAATTTTGTATTAATACTTCCAAACAAAATACAACACCAGAAACGGATGAACTCAATAATGAATTCTTTAAGAACCTAACGCCGTATTGGAAACCCTACATACTTGATATGTTCAATATGATTCTTTCTAAAGAAAAAACACCTGCATCATGGTCAACAATACAGTTGATTCATATATACAAAAAGGAAATAAACAAGATCCGCTCAACTATCGTTATATAGCCCTGATAAACTGTGTGTGCAAATTGTTTACTCAAATTATATACAACAGGATCTCTACGTGGTGTGAAGAAAACAGGGTGCTGCAAGAAACTGAAATGGGTTTCCGGAAAAACAGAGGCACAATAGACAACATATTTTCACTTACAGCAAAATTACAAATACATCTTCAAAAAAAGAAAAGAACAATATATATAGACTTTAGCAGAGCCTTTGATAATATCAACCACATCAAATTATGGGAAAAACTCTATAGCTCAGGTATATCCATCAAACTAATTAAAATATTGCACAACATGTATGAAAAGGATAACATAACAGTAAAACAAAATCTCGCAGAATCAAAAGTCATTACAAGGAGACCCACTAAGCCCATTATTATTTGCTCTATATATCAACGACTTTAAAGCGTACTTTAAACAACACAATTTACGCGGTCTAAACGTAGATGGATACAACGACGTTTTAAGTCTAAGCTATGCAGACGATATTGTGTTATTGTGTGAGTCTCCAATTGACGTTGATAGAAAATTAAAATTGTTAGAAACGTATTGTGCCGAAAATATAAATAAAACAAAAATTCTCGTGTTACATAAAGGACGCAGGCCACACTGTAACTTTAAATATAAAAAAGAAAAAGTAGAAGTAGTGAACAACTTTTGTTATCTTGGAATAAAATTTTCGTCATCGGGAAAATTTAAGCTAGCCGCAGAAGACAGCTTCAAAAAATCAATAATATCTTCACACACAGTTAAAACACTACTACAAAATGGTAAATCACAAACTTGGAAAGAAAAAAACCATTTACTAAACTCCATTATAAACGCAACTGCACTCTACGCATCAGAAATTTGGGCACTACAACAATCCGAACGAGTAGAAAGATGCTAACTTCATATCGCGGTTGAAATCTGGAAACGAGTCTTAACTTGGTGGATAAAACTACTAAAGTTGGAAAACCATCGCCTGCCCAAACAGTTGTATAACAGATTAATGGCTCTAGACACAATCCACAATAAAATAGATTACAACTGGGTCACGCAAATAAAAACACTTTTAATAAACATGAGATTTAAGGTCATATGGACACAACAAAACGCAGATACTTATAACATTAACGAAATTATCGGTACCTTCAAGACGAGCTTACAAAATCAAGATCTGAGTAACAACAGCATTTCGAAATACAGCACAATAAACAAACAACTACCTAAACATTAAATTGCAATACAAAAAAATAAGAGTAATTCCACAATTGCGTTTAGCAAGCAAGCAAAAAAACACCTTCTTTTATAACAACATAAAGTATTCTATCAACGCAGAAGAAAAATGTACGATCTGCAACAAGCAAGAAACAGAAGATTTTTACCATCTGCTACTCACGTGTCCTATTTACGAATCTCTCACCATTTAAGAAACTACCATCATACCTACCGGAACAAAGATAAAATTCTGCACTTGCTAAGTGATTTAAACTATGACAATATTAACAATATTTACCTGTATATAATAATCGCCCTGAAAATACGTAGTTTTTGTATAAACGAATAAGTTTAAGTCTAAAATAATTTAATTAGTTTAATTTAGTATAATCACAATGCCCATACTGTTGACATAGAATGTATGTTAATTAATTTAATTTTGATTTATACACTCAACCTCTTGTAAAAGGACTACTGTTCCTAAATACAATAAAACTTTCATTCATTCATTCAACTCAGAAAGTTGTAGCTTTGATGAGGGATCAGAAGAAGAAAGTGTTCGAGTTAATATAGGACATCAACATGATAGTATGTGTTTATTTGATAATTAGTTCTAAATATAAAATACATATTACAGCAGCAACATAGAAGAAATGCTGGGGAATACAATGCAGTACTTGCATTAATTTACAGTGTTGAGAATCATTATGATGATCTCCGCTACCATCGTAAAAGAAAACACTAATGGGATAACATTTGTAATGAACTTAATAGTCAAAATATTAATGTAAGTCTTTAGTTAATAACTTGTTTCATAAATATTTTTATTTCTGACCGGGATGTTATAAGCTTATATCGTCATAGTTACGCTATCAATAAAGAAGGTCATAACTCCCTTGGGACATTATAGATTCTATAATTCCCTCTATCTTTCACAAGTAAAAATAAAATAAAAAATGTTAATATAAATATATGTGTATATATTTATGAAATGAAAACTGAACTATATTTTATTTATTCGCGTCATTACAAATAATAAATATACAATTTTGAAATGTTCCCTAAAAATTACTACCGCCACTGGAAACAATTTCTTCTTTCGTATAGTTGGAGCTCCTGTTCACTACAGTCGAGGTACCTGCCTCTTCTAATGGAAAAGTAGACAACATACCCGTCGTTTTATTTTTCAATTCGATGCTATCCTCCAGATACCCTTCCGCCACCGTTGAACTTTTCCATCCTCCATGTCTTTTTAAGTTAGTCATAGTTGCTCCTGCATTAGCTAGAGCAGTAGCAGAAGTGCGACGAAGGCAATGTCCCGTATAGGAAGATGGGTTTGGAAATTCTAAATACATTGCGATTTTGCTGGGGATTTTCCCAAACATGTTTTTTCCAATTGGTTGAGATGTACATTTATTTGTCGGAAGCTCAAAAAAAATTGTTCAATACCTTTAGGACGCAAAGACATATAAAGTAGATACTTTCCGATACGTTCACTACCATAACGGAATCCCGGTCCTCTATATCCGATATCTTCAAATTCAAAAGTTCCTGACTTTTGCATCCTCCAAAATAACCTATAATCAAAACAACCTAAAACAAAAAAAAAAGGAAATAAATACACAAAAAGGAAAATAAGAAAAAATTACTTTATGCAATAAATTAATTTCATTAGGAGCGTTCTTTAGAAATCTGATAACATCATTAGAAGATAAAACAGCCGACTTTTTCGGCTTATAACTCTTACTCTTCCGTTTCAAAAAGCCTCTAGTTTATTGAACTTGGTGATATTTTGTTTTTCTTGTATATTCACCTTCGATTTTAGCATTGACCATTTAGTCCATAAATAATTCGGATTATACGTTTCTGACTGCAACGAATAAACACAATTACTACCAAATCTACCGAAAAACATAAAATATTCCTTACCAATTTTTGAAAATATGCCAGTAATACAGTTTCAGTGGCATGTTTTGGCGTGTCAGCCACTTCAGATATATCTTGTATTTTTTTTGGTATACGGCTTCACTTTTCAATGGAATTAATGATTCTCTTGCTTTTTCAGCTTTTTTCAATCTGCTCTATTATATTTAGGGTAGAAAACACGTTTTTAACGCAAACACAGCTTGATAACAAAGTTCTGTTTATAAACAAGTAACAATTCTGTTTATAAACAAGTAACATAGCAACAACCTAGCAACAGCAAACAAAACTCTTATAAGCAATTGTACCTGATTCAAATATACTGGGAAGGTAATAAATTGGTACATTTTTTCCGTTTTAAAAATGAACAATATTTTATTGAAATCGGTCAGAAATAAAATTAACTATTATTATCTGACTTTTTTACAAGTGAATGTTTTAAAAAATTGCAAAACCTTGTACGCACGTATAAAACTACAAAAGATTTTTAAAAAAAACCGGCCGAGGACCTACAAGGTTTCAATTTTTTCAAAAAATTGATGAGTTCCTTGGAAATACCCCAAGTAGCCCTCATTCAATAGATGAACAATTATTAACTACAAAAGCAGATGACTAGTCATAGTCACTGCCGCACAATAGCAATGAAACCATTACAGAGAACCACGATACCGCTGATGAAACTGAAAATAACCAAAATACAATTTAAAAGCAAAAAAAAAAGATACTATGAAGCAAAAAAAGATAGAAGTTGAAGAACGTAAAGTTACTACTTTAGAAAACTTAGTAGATTTGCAGAAGCAAAACGTAAATTAAAAGTATATCATTTAGAAATAAGTTTGAATTTTTGTATTTGCATAAATTTATAACTAACAAATTATTATTATTTATCAGTGTTCTTATTTTAACATTTATAATCTAAACAAATTATTAAACATTTCTTGCCTTTTATCGTAATCTTGTATAAAATTACCTTCACTATGAGTACTGTCATTATTATTGTAACCAATATCATCATCATCTATTACATAAGGTAGGTATATCTAAATCATCATAATTAATACAAATGTACATGTTGCTCCGACACATTTAACAATGAAAGCTATTAGTAAATTTTCAAAAAAGTTAAGTCTACGGAATCGACCTTTAATAATCCAAAGGCATTTTGTACAACCATCCTAGTAGCAGAATGTCTGTAATTAAATATCTGTTAATTTTTGGTTAAATTCCTATTGTCTTTGAACCTCAGTCGGGTAAACTGAATCTCCAAGCAAAAATATGTTTTGTAATATATCACCTTGGCATGCTTTTTGATAGAGAGAAAATTTTTAAGCATTCTTGCATCGTGCATTGAGACCGCTACACCACAAAATACATTTGTAATACGTTTATTGCAATCAACTACACCTCGCAATAGAATACTATGTTCTCCTTTTCTGTTACAGTATGTCTAGACTCAAAGAACGAATTTAATAATTGGTACAAAGAGCTTAGATGTGACTTAGCACCTACAAAATTTGTTCCACAATCGGAGTAAATTACTCCTACTGCTCCACGACGAGAAAGAAAACGTTTTAAACAATTCAGAAAAATTTCTGTGGAAAGATCTGAAGCCAATTCAATATGTATGGCATAGGTTACTAGACAAATGAAAAGGCATATGTATGCCTTTTGACTGCGAACACCCCGTTGCTTTCGTGGAATAATATGAATAGGACCAGCATAATCGACACCGGTGTGTAAGAAAGGTTTAGCTTCACAAACGCGGTAAAAAGGTAAGAAATTGAGGCTTTGGATTAATTTTAAAACAAACATTACAAAGTTGTACTGGCTGGCGTACAATATTGCGAGCGGACAAAATCCAGTACCTTTGCCGTAAGAGAGACATCAATAATTGCGGACCGGTGTGTAAGTTTTTGACGTGATAATAATCAATTATTAACTTTACAATGTGATCGCGACGGGGTAACAAAATAGGATGCTGGCTGTCGTAATTGAGATTCGAATGTACTAGTCTTCCACCTACTCTTAGAATACCATCACGCAAAAATGTATTGAGTTTTACTAACTGACGAGGTAATTTTCCTCCAGAAACAGCTAATTTAAGTTCATTCGAGAAGTGAAATTGCTTTAAAGTACGAATTATTGCCAACTCAGCTATTTCATAGTGATTAAACTCAAACTTACGAGGTAATTTTTATAAATAGAAAAACATAAATTACTGTTCTAATGAGATTAGACCATGATGAAAATCTAGAAGCTAATTGATATTTAAGTGGACGATTAGTATTATTTTTGACAACGAAAACGTTCGATTTTATTTCAGGTGGTTCAGAAATACAAGAAGGATTAAATGGTTTTATTGACCATTGCTCAATTGGCAAATGGGCGAAAGAAGGACCTTGGAACCACAGTGGGTGATTCAAAAGTTGGGCTGGTGTTAAACCTCTTGACAAACAATCTGATGGATTGTCTGTCCCTTTAATAACATAGAAATATTTGGGATCTAGGTAATCGTGAATTTGCGAAACACGATTAGCAACAAACGTTTGCCATCTTGCGGGAGATGAATGTATCCAAGACAAAACTATTGTGTTATCACAAAAATCAAATACGTTGTGTATTTTACAACGCGGTAAATATGTATCAAAAACAATTCTCATCAATCGCGAAAGAATTAGATCGCCACATAACTCTAAACGAGCAAGTGAAATGTTTTTTAAAAGGGCCACCTTTGATTTAGCGCATAATAAATTAATAACAAATTGTTTATTATGAGGAGAGTATACGTGTAAGTACACAACTCCACCATAAGCACGTTGACTAGCGTCAGAAAACCCCAGTAATGATACGACACATTCTTGATTGACTCCTATGTGACGAGGTATTTTAATGGTTTTTAATAACGGCAATTCACTTTCAAGTTGTTCCTACAATCTGATAATACTATCAGGAGGTGTGTCATCCCAATCTATTTTATTTGGCCAAAGCGATTTAATGATTAATTTTGCGAGTAAAATTACAGGCGCGACGAACCCCATTATATCCCACAGCCTTGCTATACTTGATAAAATGTTGCGTTTGGTACATTTGCGTTTATTGGTACAGACAGAGAAAGTAAAAGTGTCTAGAGAGGGAATCCTAATGGGTCTAATGAATAAAACTCGAGCAATTCCTTAAAGCAATTGCTATTTAGCAAAAGCAATTGCTCAAGTAGCAAATGCTATAAGTAAAAGCAAATGCTAGACAATCACATGAATAAATTTTTAAGCAAATGCTGCTTTTCCTACGTCCCTTTAGCAATTGCTGGTTTCAACACGTCTAGACCTGTAATTCGTCGTAATCCATTTCTGTTATATTCTAGATAGGTATTCATCCTAGTGTCGAAGCTGATAGAACATCGTGGGTATTACAAATATATCTGTTTGGTATTTTTTGTAAATAAATACATTATAAATAAAGTTTGTGATAAAGATGGAAAATTCGAGTGGAAGTGAGGAATTTGAAAATGATGAAGGAATTGATAAACAATTGATGTTTGTTCACAAATTGAAAGAACATAAAATTCTTCTAAATAAATCACAAGTGCCTCAAGTTAAATTGGGAAAAGAAGCCGCTTTAAAAGTGTTAGTACCACAATATAAAGATATTTTTAATATATCACTTACAACAAAACAATTATCCAAAAAAATTAGTAATATGAAAGTGGAGATAAAAAAGAAGTTTGATGTCAACAAGACAGGCAACAAACCAATGGTCTTTAAGCCTTGGGAAAAGTTGTTCTTAGAAATGTTGGATGTACAGAATAATCCTGTCTTCAAAAAAATACCAGGTGATTATATAGAATTTATTATATGTTTCTTTAAAGTGAACAAAAAATACAATTGTAGGTGCCATTTCGGCTGGAGCAGATGAACAAATATCACTTGATAAGCCCTCTACTGCATCCAGTGATCTTCCTATCCCTGCAGCTGCAGCATGTAATGTTATCCCTACAAAAAGTAAAGATATCATACAATTTACCAGAAACTGATGAAACAAAAATTATCAACTGCTGAATTGCAACGATTAGTGTTATTAGAACAACTAAAATTATGTCGTATGCAACAAGAAGAAATTCGCAAGAGACAACAATGGGATAACGGGTTACTTCAATCAACCAATATTGTTTCAAATAACGATACGTTTTTTACAATTTATAATTAGAAGAAATGTGTTTTAGTAAAAAGTATTTTTTTGTTTATTCTAATTTTGTTAATTAAAAAATTAAAAACTACAATTTATTTTCTAATTTAGTTCCAAATAATAATTAATGGATAAATGTTGAACTGAAAAAAATACTTGTGTGTGAATTTATATTAATTTTTAATTTATAATTCATCATCTACATTTTTGGGTAGATACTTACATGATTACGGAAGAGCATTTGAGTTGTAAATTCCCTCTTTGCAGTCCTAATTGACGAATTATATTTGGTGTCAGATCATCGTTATTTGGTATGTTCATCTCAACATCAGCTTCTTGATGCAAGCACTGAAAATCTTCATCTTTTAAACGTTTAGCAATATTATGAAGTATAACGCAGCAAATTATCGTCGATGGTATTTTTTCTATTTTACTTCTAATTTTATACTGGAGGATAGGAAACCTTGCTTTTAATTGTCCAAAGCATCGTTCAATTATTACTCGTTCTCGGCATAAAACATTGTTATAATTTTGTTGTGCTTGGGTTGTAGGATTTCTCCAGGGCGTCATAATCCAAGGCGAGAAAGAGTAGCCATCGTCTCCTAATAATAAACACTCTTCTGGGCTGTTTTTCAGAATTTTATATATATTAGAATTTTTAAAAATTCTGCTATCATGCACAGAACCTGGCCACTGGCAGTCTACACTTGTAAAAATTTCTTCTGCATTGCAAGTTGCCTGTACGTTAATGCTAGGATATCCTTTTCGGTTTATATATTCATCACCAAATTCTGAAAACTTAGGAATCCTGACGTGTGTACAGTCTATCGCACCTATAGTAGTTGGAAAACGGTATCTTTCAGACCACAACCGTTTAGCTGCAACAAAATCTTCGGCACGTCTAGGAAATCTAATCCAAACATTGGTCTTCTCCAAAACTGCATGCATTACGAAAGTAAATATTTTACAGACAGTAGTTTGGTGAACACCGAGTTCTTCTCCTACAGAATTTTGAAAACCTGGATCCGACAAATGTCGCAGAAAAACTTTCATTTTATTCATAGCTGATAATGCAGCCCCTCGCCTCTCACCAGTATCATTTAAAAAATAATTTGCTAACCACTCAACATTTTCGCGGTCAAATCGATATAACTTTCGGAAATCATCGTCTTTGCAATTTTTACGTACACTATATATTTTTCTTTTACGCACATTCATATATTCAGCCATAATTTAAAACGCTTTGATAAAAACTCACATGTATACAGCAGACGAACCAAAATTGACTGATTCTAGCAAATGATGCAGGGTACGATCTACCTTAAAAATTTGCAAGCAATTGCCACATTAGAAAAAGCAATTCCTTGACTTATTCATAGCATTTTAAGCAAATGTAAGCAATTCCTTGTACTTTTTAAGGAAAAGCTTTTACTAATAGCAATTTCTAAAATTTTCAGCAATTGCTTTAAGTCCTAGCAATTGCTTTAGTTTTTATTCATTGGCTTTTAAGCATTTACTTCGATTTTATAAGAAAAAGCAATTGCTTGATTTTTATTCATTAGGCCCAATATTTTCATATCTTTAGAACTAAATTCTATATATATATATTCAGTTATACGATTTTCAATTGGTGTTGTAGACATAAATGTTGATGAATTGCTAGCAAACTTGACTAGTTGAAAATCACCAGCGACGAGTAACTGTATTAATTGTTTGGATAATTCGATTGCATTCTTTACCGATAAGCAACTTAGAACAAGGTCGTCCATGTATAATATATCATTTTCTATTGCAGCAGCGGCCAGCGGAAACTTATCCCTTTCCTCTAAAGCGAGTTGACGTATGGTGCGCATAGCTAAGAATCGGCTACACTTCATACCGAAAGTTAAGCAATTACATTCGTATTGTGTCAACTCTTTACTCGGGTCGAAACGATACATTATACGTTAAAAACATTGGAAGTCTTCTCTTACTAAGATTTTTAAGTACATCTGTCGTATGTCAGCATTAACTGCAATTGGAAATAAGCGGAAATTAAGAATAATGCGGAACAAATCGGTTTGCAAATTTTATCCTGTGTATAATAGATCATTAAGTAAATAGCCAGAATTTGTCTTTATACTGGCATCTAGAACCATACGAATTTTAGTCGTGAGCTTATCTTCACTTATAACAGCGTGGTGCGGTATTACATATTGCATTGATGAACTAAAGTCATTGACGAAAGATATGTAACCATTCTCTAGGTAGTTTAATATTATTTTGTCATATTCCAACTTAATTGTAGGATTTGATAGTAGACGACGTTCTAATGAGCGGAATCTGCGTTCGGCAGTAGGTAGGGATTCTGCTAGAAGATTAGTGTCGGGACGAAACGGCAAAGTGACAACGTAACGGCCATTGCTATCTCGTGTTGTTAGTTTTTTCGTCAGGTGTCAACAAACTACGATTTGGAGTATCTTCGAATTCAAAAAAAAACGACTCATACGAATTTCCTCATTTTCAGAAAAATTACAATACGAAACGATATTGCTGACAATTGGACGATTCAGAACAGAAGCGTGTCCTACTACTAAATATCCCAGTAAGGTTTCGAGTGCGACTGGTTCATTAGACGAACGAAAAATTTTATTATTTAATAATATGCGTGTAAAGAGATCACAACCCAAGATTATATCTATTTCTCCGGGAGTATGATAGTTATTATCAGCGAGCGGAAGATTTGTTAAATAATCTAATGTGGAGATGTCAATAGTAGCAGTAGGTAGTTTGTTAGTAATGCGTTCAACAATATACGGTTTTATTGCAAATGAAATATTTTTATAACGAGAGTGAAGCGTAACAGAAGCGATTCCTTCTATTTTATTGACTAGATCACCAATGCCTGATACGTACTCCACCAATGAACGATTTATGGGTATTCTTAAACGTACACAGCAATCGCGGGTTATGATTTCTTTTTGTGAGCCACTATCAACTAATATGCGAACGGTTTTTTGGATTCCCTTAGTATCGAAAACGTTGCAAAGAACAGATCAGTAGCAACAGAGTAGTAGTTTCCGAGGAAAGTTTGGTTTGAGCGTTATCTGTTATATTAACAGCAGCAGAAATTGAAGATGAACTTGTAGTTTGATTTATATCAAAATGTAATAGAGAATGATGTGAGTGCGAACAATGACGACATCTACTTTCAGATCGGCAATTGCGAAGAGTGTGTTTGTTGCTTAGACAATTAGTGCACAAGCCTTTGTTTTTACTAAACGTGTACCTATCGCGAGGTACCATTTTACAAAACTTAGGGCACTGATAAATATGATCATGACATTGATAAACGTTTTGACATTCCTTCGATTAGTTGAAGGCTGAACAATTTTAGAAATTTTAGCGAATGTTTTGAATTGAGATTAGCGCGATTTAATATGCGAGATTGTTCCCGAATAAAGGCAATTAATTTGCTTCTGGTAGGTAAATCCTTTTCTTCACGAATGTGCATTTCAAAACTTTTAACTGTATCGACATCCAACCTTTTAAGTGCGATATGAACAAAGATAAATTCACTAATATCGTCAATGTTTAATTGTTTAAGTGCGACGATGGTTGTAGAGTATTTATCAATAAATACGTCCAAATTATTTGAAGTTACAGTTGTTAAAGGTGCGATATTTAACAATTGATCTAAATACGATACAGCGAGAACACGTTTGTCATTGTATTTATTAACTAGCGTGTCCCATAATACACTGTAATTGTCTCCAGTAGACATTATTCCCTTACAAATATTGTGAGCTTTATCGGTTAACCTTCCTACTAGATACTGAATTTTTTGGTATCGCTCAAAAGACGGTTTTCGTGAATGATAGTGCGGAATGTTTCATAAAACACCGGCCAATTTTCGATTTCACCGTTAAAGTGACACAGCTCTAGACGTGGTAATTTGAGGAAATCCGTACGGATTTGAGTAGAAAATTTTGTTTCTTTGATTTTCTCCGTGGACACACACTTTTGATTGCGAATATTTAATTTTTGAATATAAATCCTCAAACTCACTTAATAAAAAATAGTCTGGTTCAGTATTAGGACGGATAGAAAGTTCTAAGTCGACTTTGTCGTCTAAACTATAAATTCGCGGCCGATGCTATCTATTGAAGCACCGTTAGACATAAACAAATTAATACTTTCGTCAGTTGCAGAAATTGACGAAATTGTGGTGTAAATACTTTGAACACGTTCCATAAAAGTATTCAAATTAGCGGAATTTATACGAATTTGGCGTTCTATACGATCGGCCGCATCGGTGCCCGCCCTTGTAGTTGCCATATTGTTGCAAATGTATTAAAATTATTTTATTTAATTCCAGATCCGGCTCGTTCGGATCAAACTTATGATTAGGCGTTTAATTTAATTGGGTTGTGGACTGTAGAGGTTTAGCGGAGCTCTGTCAAATAATAACAATTATTTGTAAAATTATGAAGTGACGTATTTAATTATAATCCCTTTTGAACATTTTTACAAAAATACTCTTGTAATTTCACAGAAATAATAATTTTTAGCCTTAAAAAAGCTCCAGTTTGAGGGGCAAACGTTGGTCAGTTTAACTTAAAATATTTAATTTTTCAACCCAACCTCCAACCCCGAAGGATCCCTAAAGAAGACAAGTTTCTTAGATTAACTTTTTTTTATTGTTTTTTAGTGATCAATAATAAAACAAAACGTTATAGTATTATTCATAAAGATTGATAAATTGGTTAATCTACACTATGTCCAAGATACGAATGAACAGCGTGGGGATTTTGAAAACAGTAAAAGATACAAGGTCGCTTAAATTACAAAATGTTGCGCAATTTAAACTATATTTTTTACAAAATTAGGTTCTAAATAATATGCGTGATACATTGTTGAATTTGTAATAAAAACACTACCAAATACAAGATGTTTTTTGTATGCAACCATATGAAAAATGAAGTTGCTGATAGTTTCTCCGAGATAAAATGTTGGATTAAAAATTTGGAAGCACCATTTTCTAAAGCTCTAAAAGTGTCAATAAAAAAGTGTTTTTAGATTTTTAATATTTTAAAAATAAGCGCAAAGAACACCAAAAATAAAAATTCAAAATATTAATTTTTTTTGTAAGATCTCCTTAACGAAAATATTATTAAACGTTTTCAATTACAATGTAAATATACTCTAAATTGCTCAACTTTTTTTTGCAATTTTAGCAATCTTGTATCTCCTACCGTTTTCAATATGCCCATGCTGTTAATTCTTATCTTGGACCCAGTGTAGTATCACTTAAAAACGTTACATGAAACTATAAAGAAGTCTTTAGTGATAGTACACATAGTATAGGCGTGATAGATGGTCGCTTAAAATGACATTTTAAACATTGTCCTCAGACAAACCAAAGTCAATTAATAGTAACAGCATTTAAATGTGCCATTGCAAACATGATTTTAAGAACCGATCTAAAAAATCTATTCATAAAGTCTACTTTAACCGTTTTGTAAAATCGTCTTTAAAAAGCAATTTGAAAATCGACTTTAAAAAATGATTTTAAAAATCGACTTAAAACCAATTTTATGAATCGACTTAAATTCAATTTTCAAAATCGACTTAGAAACCGATTTTAAAAATCGGCTTTGAAAACCGATTTTAAAAGTCAACTTCAAAACCGATTTTACACATCTATTTTGATTGCCACTACTACGTTTTTACCGGACTCAAATGATCCTCTACATTTATAACAATTTTATCGAACCTAAAATACAATGCCAATACCAATCATGAATTTTTATTTCTATTAAAAATCTATTTTAAACTTATAGGAACATTGACTGTACAGTTTGTGTTTTCATAATTAATCCAGGAAGAATTTGTTCTAACGAAAATTATGTATTATCTACATTAATAAGATTAAAAAAAATACTAGCTATTACATTATTTGTGGTGTTTGTTTCTTATGTATCAATCTGGATATTTTTTTGTTTTATGAGATAGATTGTTTTACCTATCTTTTTGCAACTTACTACTCCTCCATCCTCTAAATATTTTCATGACTGATGTAACTGTTCCTGAATTTGTACCTATTCGACCTGCGTAAGCATCTGGATTCTTTAGACGAAAAATTTTTCTGGACATTCCCTAAAGCTGTTTAGTTAACACATCGGTCATTTTTATGCTCCAGAAATAATTGAAGATGCATGACATTTTTGGGGCACATTTACATATTTTTTAAATAACTTCAAAGAATTTATTCAATCGTTTTCAAGCATCACTGTAAACACTCCTTTTGGTTAGTTATCGTTTTAGGGAAGACAATCATCAACTGGAAACCATTTTTTTCTATATCTTCAAGATTCATGTCATTAAATTTTCTCTTCTAGAACCCCCTGCTACACCTATCCTGGCAGCAACTTAATAACGCAAATACCAATGCGAGTTAACTCTCAACAATACTTTTAAAAAACGATTTAGTTTTTTCCTGGTCAAAATTTTGGGTTTTGTAGGTTTAGCTCACTAACTATTGTTTTAAAAATGTTTTTGTTTTTTTTTAAATGTGATATGTCTATGTACGCGCAGTGAAGTTTACCAGTGTGTAAACAAATCTTCTCCTAAAAGACCGACACATTTAACTTATTTCACGTGTCTTTTGCTTTACAATATTAATGCACGCCACTGCCAGTAAATTTTCCTCATTTTCGCTAGACATGTTGGAAAAAACTAACTTACAAGTCTATACGCGTGGAGATATACAGAGTGTCCCTAAAATGTGTGGACATTACTTAACCACAGATTCTTGGGCTCAAAATAAGATGATTTAACCCAACTTACCTATATCCAAAAGTGCTTCGTTTAGCCAGTATTCTGTTTCAAAGTTCAAAAGGAATTTTTTTATTTTGCTTATAACAAAAGAACGGTTTTGTCGATTTTGATGATATTTGGTATTGCATTCCTTACAGATATAGGTCATCTTTTAAAATGATGTTAGTTATTATCAGTGACCATTAGTGTACGAAACACAGGTAACCCGGCAAAAACCACTCAAAAGTTTTTTAATGTTAACACCAATAACGTTTTAAAAAATAGTTTCAGAAAGAGAACTTTTGTGTTACTTGTTAATTGATGAGATCTTTTAAGGTTTAGACACATAACAATACAAATAAAATCTGAGGGACCGCGCACTGCATTTCTTAAAACAGATATTATGCAGCAGTCTGGTATTCTAAAAAATAAATGACAATAAGGCAATTTGTTATGATATTTATTAGTGACAAGTAGGTATGTACTTTACTAGATCTACAGTAAATGCTCAATGTGACCACCACCTTCCTGGATGCAAAGGTTGTTTCGACGCAAAAAATTGAACTGTATTTGTTGTAACATTTCTGCATCATTTTTAATGGACTGTGAAGTGTTCTGTACTGTGGCCCAAAGTTCGTCCTGTGTGTTTATAGGACAAAAATACACTTTACTGTTTAGAGCTCCCCACACAAAAGAATCGCAAATATTTAAATCTGGTGAACGAGGTGCCCATTTTGTAGGAGCATCAGCGCCTCTGCCTATGTATTTCTTAGGAAACTGTACATGAAGATGATTCCAAACGTTCAATGTAAAATGTGGTGGTGCTCCATCATGTAGAAACCACATGTCGCGTTTAAGATCTAACGGCAAGTGTTCTAATAAATAGGGTAAGGTATTTACAAGGAAGTGTAATTAATTCTTTCCATTTAAACGAATTGGTAAAATGACAGGGTCTGTGATGAAACTGCCGATTATCCCTACCCATACATTAATTCGAAGCTCATGTTGAAAGTGGCGTTGCTTGATGACATGTGGATTTTCATCTGCATACACATGTTCGTTGTGCAAATTTGTCATACCCCCCCCCCCCATGAAACATGCCTCTTTAGTAAAGACAATTTTGCTATTACAATTGACATATTCAGCTCTTCTTTCTTGAATGAACCTACAAAACTCAAGACGCGAGATGGTATCAGCTGGCAAAAGCTCCTGGACGTTTTGTACATGATAAGGATATAGCAATTGTTCTTTAAGAACTCTATGAGCAACATTCTTTGAAACGCCTGCTTGCAGTGCTAAGCATCAACCACTTACTTCTGCATTTTCTTTTATTATTTCCAGAATTTGTTCTTCTAACCTGGGTGTGCGAATTGTACGAGCACGTCCACGATCAGCTGTGATCGATGCAAGGTTTCCTGTTTTGCGAAGGCGTCTTTCAATGTTTGCAAAAGTTTGACGATTGGGCACGCAATGATTTGGAAATTTTTCGTTGTACACTCTATCACTTTTCCGACAATTTCCTTTGCAATATCCTAAAACCATCAACATATCCGTTTGCTCAGCATAAGTGTAGTTTACAGCCATCTCTACGTAAATAACGAAGAATATTCACTGCTAAAAATCACTAGCTAACACCAACAGCAATTTGAGTCGCTTCACAATTGATAACCAATAGCTATTATCATTTATTTTTAGAATACCAAACTGCTAGATAATATCTATTTTAAGAAATGCAGTGCGCGGTCCTCAGATTTTATTTTTTGTGTCTAAACCTTAAAAGATCTCATCCATTAACAAGTAACAAAAAAGTTTATTATTGAATGTCTCTTTCTGAAACTATTTTTGAAAAGTTATTGGTCTTAACATTAACAAGTTTTTGACTGGTTTTTGCCGGGTTACCCTTGTTTCGTACACTAATGGTTCACTGATAATAACTAACATCACTTTGAAGATGACCTAGATCTGTAAGGAGTGCAATACCAAATATCATCAAAATCGACAAAACCGTTCTTTTGTTATAAGCAAAATAAAAAAATTTCTTTTGAACTTAACTTGGCTCAGAATACTGGCTAAACGAAGCACTTTTGGATATAGGTAAGTTGGGTTAAATCATCTTATTTTGAACTCAGGAATCTGTGATTAAGTGATGTCTACACATTTTAAGGACACCCTGTATATATAAAGTGTATTGAGGTACATCCACGCGCGTACATCGACGTACGTTTATGTTTTAACATATGTATGAGTGTCTGTAGGCCCCTTTAAACACAAATTTAAAAACATCGGTAAATTCGGCTCAATGTATTATTATTTATTTATATTGTATAATAAGCTCAAAGTAAACATTTCAGATATTGCGTTATTTTATTGTTACTGTAAAATTGCATTGTTCGTAACATTTGACTTGCCTGCAAAACAGGATTTCCAGTAGTTATAACATAAATTACGGAGGAAATGAGATACCAAGAGATAAAGATAAAATTACGAAGAAAAATTAAGGAAACTAAAGAGAACTGGATGCAAGACAGATGTAAAGAACTAGAAGAATTACAAACCAAATATGATGAATTTAATCTACATAAAAGATTGAAGGAAGAAACTGGCAATGTTAAACGTAAGATACCCTGCATACTTAAAACCGCAGATAATAAATTAGTATTAGATCCGACAGACAGAGTAAAAATGTGGGAAACCTATATTAAAAAGCTTATTTGATGATAATAGGGTTGATATAAATATAGGAAAAGATACAGAAGCAAATATGGAAGGCCTAGAAATATTACAGTCAGAGGTCGACTATGTTCTGCAAATGGCTAAAACTAATAAAGCTGCTGGTCCAGATGGAATTACGTCAGAAATTCTCAAGTTATTCGATGAAGAAAATTCACGTATGCTAACGAAGATGTTTAATCAAATATATAACACTGGAAACATACCCGCAGATTGGCTCAAGTCTACATTTATTCCGATCCCGAAGAAAAATAACCCAACATCATGTAACGATTTTAGACTAATTAGCCTAATGAGTCACACACTAAAGCTACTACTAAGAATCATACAAAATAGAATATACAGAAAATGTGACATGATGGTGGCCAATTCTCAGTTTGGATTTAGAAGCGGTCTAGGGACTCGATAAGCCTTATTCAGTACGAACACATTACTGCAGAAGTGCAGAGAATACCAAAAAACAACCTTCGTCTGCTTCATAGATTTTGAGAAGGCCTTTGACCGAGTTCAGCACAATTAACTTGTACAATCGCTGGCTAGAATAGGACTTGACGACAAAGACGTAAGATTCATTAAAAACCTATATTGAAATCAGACCACGGTAGTACGAACAGAAGATGGTGAAACGATTGAGATTAAAATTAAACGCGGAGTGAGACAAGGGTGTGTTCTATCGCCACTCCTGTTTAATGTATACTCAGAACAAATTTTTCAAAATGCAGCTTTGGAAGCAACAGAAGGAATAACAATAAATGGTGAGATCATCAACAACATCCGATACGCTGATGATACTGCGGTGTTGGCTGAAAATATGGAAGACCTACAAAATCTCTTGACAAGAATAAATAAGGAATGTGAGAAAGCAGAACTGAGTGTGAATATCAAGAAAACCAAGTTTATGGTCATTAGCAAAGAGCCTGTTGGTCGAGTTCGACTTACAGTAAATAATGAAGACAATCTTCAAATACAAGTATCTAGGCTGTTGGATAAACACAGAATTAGATCCGGATGATGAAATAAAAGTAAGAATCGAAACTGCAAGAAACGCATTTATAAAATTCAGAAGTATGCTGTGTAATAAAGACTTAAATCTATCAATCCGTATAAAATTTGTAAAGTGCTATGTGTGGTCTATTTTATTGTACGGCGTTGAAGCATGGACCCTAAAGAAAGCAATAATGAAGAAAATTGAAGCATTTGAGATGTGGATATTCAGAAGAATGCTGAAGATACCATGGGTAGAAAGAGTAAGCAATATCGAAGTACTACGCAGAATTGGTAGAGAAAGAGAGCTACTGACTACAATCAAAATGAGAAAAACGTCATATTTTCGGCATATTCTAAGAAATAGTAAATACGATATACCGCAGCTTATAATCAAAGGAAAAACTGAGGGAAAGAAAGGTGTTGGTCAAAAACGATTATCGTGGATGAGCAACATCAGAGCGTGGACTAACATGAGCGTTGAGCAACTGTTCCAAGCTGCCATGGATCGTCAACAATTTCACCAGGTGGTCGCCAACCTCTAATTAGAGATGACATCAAAGAAAGAGAAAGAATAACATAAATAATTATTTCATTTCATAATAATAACTTTTTCACATGTTATCTTTTAAAATTGTTTTAATTTACCTATTCACAACTTTTATTTGTTTTTCTCTAAGACTTGTCGATTGCGATGTGGGGTTTTCTTGCGAGGGTTTAATTTTTTTGTTCTCCCTGATGGTATTTGTTTTGTCGTTTAGAATCTATTTTTATGCATGCATTTTGTATAACATAAAATGAAAAGTAAGTTAAATTGTTAGATATTAATAGACTTAAATTAATTTCCTTTTACGTGTAATTTCAAAGTTTATGTAGGAACAAAAATAAAAAGTACATTAATTAAAATGATTATTACGCGTCACATATTTAAATGTACTGTTAAATAAATCTTAAGTATCTTAATGATAAAAGTGTTTATCTATAGAATATAGAGTTTAAATTAGACTCAAAAGAGTTGCGTTGATTAAATTAGTAAACTAAGTTAAAATTAAAAATAAATTAGATGCAAAAAGGTAAGCAGGTGTATTGGCAAAATAATTTCCCATAAGGAAATTTGCCAACGGCTTTAATAACGGTTAACGTGTGATGTAATCAATGTTCTTTCTTCATCTCAGTTTCATATACAAAGAGATTAATAAAAAGAATTTCATGCACAAGTACTGTATTCTAAAAAGGGCTTCATATTCTTTGTAGAATTGTTTACACCTTGCTTTTAATGTAACTCAATTCATTATCTTTTAATATATTTAATTGGAAGTTAAAAGAGGGTTTAGAAAATAAAATTTAAATTAATTCTTAGTTGTCAAAACAAATTAACCTACATTGTTTAAAGAACACTACATTTTTTGTATATATGTTTCTTATTAATACAATATTCATTAATAATTTTATATAAGAAATTGTACTACAAGGAGAAACTAACTAGTACAGTTAACATTTATTAACCCTAAAGTGGATACATTAAACCAAATTACATGAGGGTTGTGTGGTTTACAGTTCTAGGTTGATTCGTTTGATTTTGTACAATTTGAAATGCCATAGCTTTTACGTTTATATATGTATAATACATACGTACATTACGGATTTTCTTTAAGCAACTGACTTATTTACTTTGAATTAGATATGCCATCAGATGTGTATTTGAGTGTGTAATTAATATCGCAAGTTTAAACATCCACCCATACTTACGATTCATAAAAAATGCACATAGTTGAAAACAAATACATGTACAGGCTTGTCAGTGTAGTACGCGGACCTTTGATATTGCCTTTAAATAGTAGATTTTTTCAAAATCAATTTTGACCTTCTTTTGGATTGCTCATTGGCTACAATTTAAAAATATTTTCAATTAAACAGGGTGTCCCACTTTCATAAACCAACTGTCAACTTTGACATTTTAAATGGAAACATATATTTTTTATTGTTTATTCTGAATCTACGTGAAAAACTATGATGACTTTATGTCTTACTCAAAAAATTATATTTGTCGAGATTTTTAAACATTGAATTGGGTTTATATCGGTTTTTAGATATTTCACGTTTTTAGGTTATTACTTAAAATATTTCTTCAAATTTTATTCAAGTTAGGAGGTTAACGACCCCAACTGTCCATGATTTAAAAGTTGACATCGACTATACAGGGTATTGGAAAACAAATGTCAAACTTTGTAATTAAAAAATAATGATTAAATTAATAAAATCAAATAGAACACCTTGTATATATTTTTGCCAGATCGATGTAGAATTAAATTCTCTACAATTTTACTATACATTTATGTTTACCAAAAATCCTCTGTTAGCCGTGAAACTTGTTTTTATCAAAAATTATCGACGAAAAATTAAGTATTAAAGTAAGAAAATTAAGTAGTATGGTTTATTCCACCGGAAAATTGAATGGAAGCAGATAAACCAGAACTACAACGATATCCCCGAGCTGAGATTAAAAAAAATACAATTACCAACTATGGGAAAAATATTAGGAAACATGTTTGTACTAAAGTTGATATGCAATTTGACATCGTTATCGTTTTCAGCAGTTGAGAATCTACCATTCAAATACGACAAATAACAGATAACGTTGGAGCTTTGAAGACCCCTGGAAATAAAGTGTTACGAAAAAACAAATTCCTTCATTATCGCGTACAACACCATATCTGACAAAAACAGATTTTGAATGATGACACGTTTACTAGAAATTTTACTCGATTTGACATTTCCACTTTCTTCAGATATTTCTTTTGGTTATTTAGAATAATCTACACATATTATACAGCCTGTCCGTGTAAAACGCGGATTTTGATATTCCCTTTAAAAAGTTGAGTTTTCAAAGTTGTTTTGACCATTCTTTTAGGTTTTCAATCGCTACAATTTAAAAAAATTCTTAATTATACAGGGTGTTCCATTTTCATAGACCACCTGTCAACTTTGACATCTATGTCAAAAACTATGGTAGCTTTATGTATACAAGTCTTATTTAAAATTGGGTCAATATCAGCCTCCAATTATTTCACGTTTTTTAGGTTGTTTCTTGAAATATCAAATTCAAATTTTATTTACACTTAAGGCGGTAACAACCCTAACTGTCCATAATTGACATCGATTGTACAGGGTATTAGAAAAATTAATTTTCTAATCAAAAATGATAACTTAATAAAATCAAATAAAACACTCGGTGTACAGGATGTCCCAACATTTTTTTAACAGGCTGTAACTCGGGAACTAACGAATAGATTTATTTGAAAATTGGGTAATCTGTTTAGGACCTACAGTACGTTCATTTGAGGTATACAGAGTATCTGTGACGTCATCACAAGAGCAGGGACGTCATCGCAATAAAAAAATTTAAATGGGTAGGGGGGATCAAACTTAGCTCAAATAAAAGGGTTTTTTGTTTCAAATTCCACGGTGTATCACAGTGAGGGAACTAAAGAGGATAATTATACCAAATTTTCAATGTAATGTTTATTTGTAACAATAACCAGACCGTTTCGACTGTAAAGTAATTTTATAAAAGATGTTCAAAATTACCTCCGTCTGCAGCAACACAAGCATCGAACCGTGTAAGTAGTTCACGTGTACATGCCGCATGTATCATGTCTTGCGTAATGTTATTACAAGCTTGTCTAATTTAATTTTTAAATCGTCCACGTCTACAGGTTCTTCATTATAAACAAGCTCTTTTAAATATCCCCATACAAAAAAATTTAAAGGTGCTAGGACTGACGATCGTGGAGGCCATCGAATAGGTCCACGAGTTCCAACCCATTTGTTTGGAAGTCTAGCATTAAGATAATTTGCTACAACGCCGCTATTATGTGGGGGTACACCTTCTTGCTGCCATATCATATCTCTTCTTTTATTCTCCAGTAACACAGGTACCTCATTTTCTAGAAAATTTAAATATATCTGACCGTTTAAATACTCTTCAAAAAAATATGGGCCTATTAACCGACCATTAAATAATCACCAAACCTTAACTCTCCTTCTGGTTTGAAAGCAAGTTTCTCTTAGCCATCGCGAATTTTCCACGGACCAATAATGAGAGTTATGGCAATTTACGATGCCATTATTATGGAAACGCGCTTCATCACTCTATGTAATAGATTGGAACTGTCTTGCATCATAACTTGCATAATGGCGATAAAGGTTAATCTCCGATTCAGATCGGTAGGTCGCAATTCATGAACCAAATGTGATTTAAATGAATGGTAATAATGGGTTTTTAAAATTCTATGAACTGAACTTGAAGAAACGCCAATTTCTGCAGCAATAGTTCTTATAGACACATGGGAATTAACCGCTACATATGCTAAAACATTCACCATGTTCTGTTCGGTCTGTATTGGTTTTTCATGATTACTATGTTTAGAGTTTGGAAATGAACCTTGTTACATCTTCTCTTCAACCATAGCAAAAGTCACATGAGAAGGTGTTCTTCTATCGGGAAAACGCCCAGCGTATAAGGCCTGAGCATTTCGAGAATTTTTCTTACATTCACCATAGATTAGCAACATATCTACATATTCATTTGGTGTGAATGGCATTTTCACTTCGGAGTTTTCACAATGTGTATTGTTTTAAAACGGTACTAGGTATGTGTATTTAGAAACTATCCACAATTAATGACATTTGATTTTGCTAATGGTAATCAAAAAACGACTAAGGTAAAGTTCCAACGCCAACTGTTTTCTTTAGCATTTGTAAAAGCTAGTTAAAAAGTAAAAATAGGCCTGTTTGATCTTATTCCAGGCATGGTAATTGGGGCATTTTAACTGTCACTGGTTATTGTTGCAAATAAACATTAAATTGAAAATTTGGTATAATTTTCCTCTTTAGTACCCTCACTGTGATACGCCGTTGAATTTGAAATAAAAAACCCTTTTATTTGAGCTAAGTTTATTCCCCCTTCCCATTTAATTTTTTTTATTGCGATGACGTCCCTGTTCCTCTGATGACGTCACAGATACCTTGTATACCTCAAATGAACGTACTGTAGGTCTCAACAAATTACCCAATTTTTAAATAAATCTATTCGTTAGTTCCCGAGTTACAGCATGTTAAAAAAATCTTGGGACACCCTGTATTTTACAATATCCACGAAGAATTAAATTTTCTACAATTTTTTTATACATGTTTGTCTACCAAAAAAATCAAAAATTATCATCAAAAATTAAGTAAATTATGAAATGCAATGTCAAAAGCTTTGTTGGCACGGTTGTGTTAATAATTGTCCAATCTATCACTTTTGTTGTATCTTTGAACTTTTAGTAATAATGAGTGAGTTTTCGACAGCAGAAGTAATTAATATGGCTTATTCTACGAAAATTTGAATGGAAATTGTTTATTAGCAGCTCATAATTATACAGTAGATAATCCGAAACTACAATTGCCAACTATGAGAAAAATAACTAGAAAACATGTTTGTACTGAATATGAGATGCAATTTGACATCTTTATCGTTATCAGCAGGCGACAATCCTACCATTGGGGTACAACAAATAACAGATAACGTTAGACCCCTGTAAATAAAATGTCACGAAAAAACAAATTCCATTCGTATCGCATTCAACATCATATGAATATTTGACAAAATCAGATTTTGATTGCTGACTTGTTTACTAAGAATTCTTCTCGTATTTAACATTTCCAGTTTATTCAAATATTTTTCGGTTATTTAAAATAATCTATTTAGCGATTTTGTTGTAAATTTTGATAATCTATTTTATAATTTCGAGTTGTCAATAAAAATTTTATGATGAAACGTATATTTTGATAAAAAACAAATTTCTCGGCTAACGGTTCAGTTTAGGTAGACAGACGTCAATATCAAAGTTCTAGATGATTTAATTCTATATCGATTAGGGGGAGAGGATGTTCTATTTGATTTTATCAAGTAATTCATTATCTTCGATTACAAAACTTAACATTTTTTTCTTATGCACTGCATAACTAATGTCAAGTTTTAAACCATAGACAGTTCAAATAAAATTTGAGTTTAATAATCTGAAAAACTTGAAATATCTTAAAATCAATATTGACCTCAAAGAGTGTTTAAAAATTGATAACTGGAAAAGTACCACTTTTTCAGTAAGACTCGTATACAAGATTATTTAATTACTTATTTATTTTATTAATCTCTGTGTACTAACGGGTGCCCCAATAGAAGTGATAGGTTTTTTAATAGGGATATCTAGACAGCTGTTAAAGGTACAAACGTCATCCAGCTGTCAAAATATTCAGTAAGGTTTGACAATTCATCATGCATCGTTTCACGCTTCCCGATGCGGATTGTGGCATGGCGGCATCATCGGTCCTTATTTCGAAATGAGGAAGGAAACACCGTTACGACCAATGGGCCACGCTACCGAGCGATGTTGGAAAAATTTCTGTGGCCAGAGCTCGATAACATCGATATTACCGACATGTGGTTCCAACAGGATGGAGCCACGAGCCACACAAGCGACGCAACGCTCGAAGCTGTTCGACAGAAGTTTGGCGACTGGATCATCACCAAACGAGCGTTCATCAATTGGCCACCGCGATCGTGTGATTTGACACCTCTCGATTAATTTCTTTGGGGGTACATCAAGTCATTGGTCTACTCCAACAAACCAGCCACTTTGGATGCCCTCGAAAACAATATTCGAGTAGCCATCGACGCCATAACGCCGCAAATGCTCGAAAATGTCATCCGAAATTGGACCGACCGCTTGAAGCACTGCCAGCGAGCCCGAGGCGGACATTTGAATGATGTGCTATTCCATACATAATGTCATGGATGTAGCTTCAAAATAAAGCCAAAACCAATTTGATATCTCAAACTGTTGTTATTTTATTTAAATTTTTTTCCTATCGTTCTTATTGGGGCACCCGTTATGTACTTTATTTCTTGTAACTACAACAATGGTATTTTTTGTAATATTGTACTCTTATATTTTTTTTGCCGCTAGTTAGAAAACACAGACAATTATTATGTTGCAAATTTTAGTAAACTTTTTTAAACATTTGTCAATATAGCAAAATTGTAGGCATTTTAAATGCACTTTTCTTTGAAGTAAAAATATACACGTAGAAGTAAGTGGTTTAACAGAGTTGCAATTTATTATCTTTGGTTCCCACAAAAGGTGTTTAGAACTTGGTGCCCTTTTGTAATAACCAAAATTCAAAAAATTACCATTACTTTTATGCATGTGTGTACCTTTACACCTACCTGTTAGAAATTTTTTTGAAATCTTTATAAACTTAATTAACCAAATATTCTTTCATGAAGATATAAATTATAAAAGGTACTTCTAGTACTGATACACTTTCATGTTGTAATGCAATATTTTTTATTGCGTAATGACACTCTCATCGCTATATTTTATGTACTAGATGTATTGGTAAAGTATTGCCAATTGTTTTTGAATAGAAAAAATTTGGTAATTATGGTAGGTTTACAAAATACATAAAAAGTAATAACATAATTAACTTTATTTGGGTCATTTTTTTCCAAAGTGGAACTGAGAGTCAAAAATTAAATTTTAGAATATTTAAGTTTTCTCTGCATGAATGCTTTCATAATTATCTGCAGTTTCAGAATCATATTGGATATGCCTTATTTTTCCAAGAATTTTCTTTCTTGGCAACACTTTTTTTCTCTTTTCCTCCATTAGAGAGTTATAGGTTATATTCACAGACCAAAACAAAGTGATAAGAAAGTTGCTAGCACATTTCAGGCTTTAAAAGTAAGAATTTACAATACATTACATACCTTGGAAGTTTCATAGATTTTTGTGCCACCCGTTACATCAAAATGGGTTTTTTGGCCTCACGGCCTCAATTTTGCTTATTTTTTGTTAATTTTTGTTTTTCACTTTATTCTAACGGTACTTCAAACTTATATGTTCCTTTCAAATTTTTACTCTATTTATTGCTGAGAATATGTGTAACGGGTGGGACATGTAACGGGTAGGACAAATTAAGTTCATCGCATTTGTGCCCAGAAAAAGATACTTTAATGTGTCATCTTAACTGAGAATGTTAAAACCTGCATGTAATACAGAGGAAAGCCACTTGAAATTAAAAAAATTGCTGGAAATACTACCTATTGTTGAGTTGTTATTGGTTTGATAGCTTTTTGTTCCCTTTATCAGTATTATCGACTTGTGCACTTAACTATTAACAATATTTAGCCTTATGCGAATAGGATGCAAAAACATAGACAGAAATTAAAAAGAATTCAACACAATTTGCTGAGTATTTAAAAAGAAAACGAGACATCAACGTCAGAAGAAAAAAGAGGTTGCTGCAGCTATTCTAGTCGGACATTAAGAAAAGCTGTACAAAAATTGAGACGGGTATTGCCTGCTAGCCCACGGAAGAAAGTGGCTGTTAGGCGGAAATTAATTTACAATAAAAAATCATTTCCAAAGGAAGCTAGACAGGTGTTATTTAAAAAGCCACCAAGAAAAAAAAACCTGCGAGAACTATTGCTGAAGAGGTAAGAATTCAAGCGATAAAATTTTACTTGTCGGAGAAACATTCTTATCAAGCACTAAGAAAACATTCTCTTGAAAAAATCTTGCCACGGGGAAGCGACAGCAAATCGCGAAGAAGTATTTTGTTATGACGGTTGGTGAGCTGCATCAACTGTTCTGTCAAACTTATCCGGAATACAATTTAAGTTTTACAGCATTTTATCATCTAAAACCTACACAAGTTTTTCTGAGAAACAAGACTCCTCATAACGTGTGTACATGTATATACCATGAAAACTTTCGCTATCTAATTAATTGCATTTCTGATAAAATTGTTGATTTTCCCTCCAAAATTCATGAAGCAATGGACAAAATTTGTTGCGATTCAAATAATGAAACTTGTATGAGGAGCAATTGTGTCCATGCCGCTCTGTTGGGTCTTTAATTTTTCAGGCACTAAAATTGTTAAATATCGTCAATGAACTCAGAGCAAGAATGAGAAACGGCTAACTTTAATTGATGTTGAACACACACTTTCCAAAGCTGTTAACGCTTTTCAAGAGAAGTTAAGTCAGTTCAAACTACATTACTATATTAATAATGTTCATTCTGAGCACTTCACAAAAGTAAGAGAGAATATACAACATAATCATGCAATCATGCAAATTGACTTTGCGAAAAAATTCTCTATCAAGTACCAAGATGAGGCGCAATCCGCCTTCTTTAACCAAAAGCATGTGATAATTTTTACCTGCTGTGTGTGGTTAAATAATGAGAAGAAATGCTTTGCGATACTCTCCGATATCAAAAAACAAGATAAATACACAGCATGGTACTGTTTGAAAGTTATTTTTGATCATTTGAAAATTAAATACCCTTTTCTACAGAAACTGAAAAATTTTACTGATGGCTGCTCTGGTCAATTTAAAAACCGTTACACTTTGTTAAACTTTGTTTATGCCAAAGAAGACTTTAAACTAGAAGTTAAGTAGAATTTCATAGCAACTAGTCATGGGAAAGATGGGGTTGATGGAATCGGTGCAGTTTTGAAGGAATCATTTTGGGGTGCAATGAGAAGTAGAAGAACTGTTTTTAGTGGAACAAAAGATTGCCATGAGTTTGCGAAAAAGAACATTACAGGTGTGAAAACTTTTTACATCCCTGAAGAAGACGTCAAAAATTATTAGAAAGAATTGGATGCCAAATGCCATATCTAAGGTAAAATCAATGCATTTTTTTGAAGCAAAAGATGACTGCACCTTGAGGACAAAATATTGCTACAAGTCAGAGAAATGTTTTTGAGCATGAAATCTTGAAGAATTTGACTTCTCAAAGAAAAAAATTGAGACTAGAAGATATATTTACTGACTCTAAGGAAAAAAATAGTTCCATTAAGCAAAGCTGAAAATTCAGCTAGAAAGTCAGGAAAGATTGACTATAGTGAATTAAAACCAGGAACTTTTGGGCTCTACAAAATTACTTCAAAGAACAGGAAGAATTTGAATGTCTATACGTATGCTGGAATTATCCAACAAATTGACTTCAAAGAACGCAAAGCAAAAGTTTCGTTCCTGACACGAACAACTTCAAACCAAATGAGATGATTTCATGTATCGGAAGATGATGATATTTTTGGTGTATTGAGTGAGCCTAAACTCATTATGAAAAGGAACTATGATTTATTATCAATTCTGTTCCAATGTAGAAGTTTTTGAAAAAACGATCTAGGTTCTACCCAAAAATAATTTCTTACGCCTACTAAAGTGCAAGTAATTTTATGTCTATGAGTTAGTCTTGTATTCTCGTTTTCTTCTTTTCTTTTATTAAGAATGTTTTTGTTATTAAACTTTTTTTTATTTGTTCTTTTTTTTTAACTTGGTGTTCAAGTAATTGTTCAACTTTACATTCTAGTTTGATTTATTAATAGTACAAGAGATGCTTTCGCTTTAGAACAATTAATTATAAGCATTTACTCACTTTATAGGTTTTTAAGCTTTTTTAGAGCATAGGCTTGGGACGCGTTCCACCCGTTACAAAGTGCTGTCCCACCTGTTAAGTTAACTTTCTCATTTTTCCTCATATAAAAATACAAAAGTAACAATTTAAACATCAAAAATCAAATGTTATACCTTCAACTTAAACCGTTACACATCTTTTTTGGTGAATAACCCTGTTACAATTTATTGGTGAAAAATCAGCTTATAGAAAAAGTAATTTTCAGGCAGAGATCTTTTCAGTCATAATCTTGTTTTTCTTAACTTTACAGTCAAATATCTAGAAATTTGACTTCAAAGTTGTCTGACTGTCCCACCCGTTACAAAAAAATGGCCCATTTAGATGCTGCAAAAATTCAAGTTTTAAGCACAGACAGATTTATTTCCGATAAACACATAAACTATAAAATTTTGATTATTTGTTTGTAGAAATTAAAAGTATAAACAATTATCATCCGATAAACGTAACAAAGCTAACCCGAAAACATTCATGATCCAAAACAATTTGGGTTGTGGCGCCAATACGGCGGCGCCAAAACATCCCATTCCGCTATAAATGTTAGTATACTTTCTATTTCTAGGTCCTTTCTTATGTCTATGTTTCTAAGTTTATCTCTTCTTGTAATACCTTTTATTTTTTATACCTCATTTCGACTGCTTATATCTTACTTCTCCTAAATATTAGAAATACGCCAAAATAAACAGTACCGAAACAGAAAGTGCTGTGGAGTTGTTTATGTAATATGGATTTGTCATATTTCACTTAATTGTCTTTAGTTGATATATTAATAGTACGCTGCGGTTAAATTTGATTTTACAATGGTTCAAACAACGGAAGAAAAAGTTTTTTTGGTAGAGCATTATTTTGGTTCATATTTATTTTTATTCCTTTGCAAAATCTCTAAAAAACCTTAAGTATTTAATTTGAATCAAATTGTTTTATTTGTTTGACTTCTAGGTGAGAGTACATACATAGGTACATAGATACTGCGATGAATACTTTTATACAGCATCTTTGATTATGCAGATCGGATCACAAAAGAAGTAAATTAGGCCTTCATGTAGAGGAATTAGTCCCAACATTTGTTCTCAACCGACCCTGTAAATTAAAATGCAATAAATTTGTTAGATTTAAGAATACTTACCCAAAAAGGGGAGACCCTGCCGTTTAGATGAAAGGTTGTTAAAATTGTCATTTAGGGCAAGCTGATATCATTCGTTTATAGTCATTAAGTTGTAATTGCTATGATAGCTAGGTAAAATCGTAGTCCTGCTTATGAGCACCCATGTCAGACAAGTTAGGTCCAAGATCGGAAGGATGTTTCGATGACCTGAAATTGTGTAAGAAAAATTATGTGAGCATGCACAAAACATGTACATTAGGCGTGTTGTGGACCAAAGAATCTGTGTGTAAGTTTAAAAGGATTGAATATGAGTGCGCCGATTTAAAAACACTAAAAATTGATTACGACTTAACCTCAAAATTATAGGTTAAGGGAAAGTGCAAATTGTAAAGTTATGTGGCATTATTGGGTATAAGTGCCGCATATCATTGTTATCAGAAGAGGAAGAGGCGTCGTATGAGCCGAAGTATGATAAGGAAGATTAAAATAAAATTATAATTAGTTGCAGAAAAAAGCCCGATAGAGGCGGGGAAAAATTTCAAAAAGACGCGCAAATTGATAAAGGATCCAAACAGGCCATGCCTAGATTATAAATAAGAGTACCGTCAATTTGAGCGTTTTTTCTTCGAATAGTCGTGGGCGTGAGTGCACGCAAAGGCAGCGCCGAATTTTATAAAAAATAGTTGAATGCTTCGAAATAACATTTCGAAGTTGACGAGAAGTAAGCGGAAGTTGAAGTCGTTGAAATTCCCCTGATGTGCAGTTCCAGGGATAAGAGGAATATAGTAGTGTGCAGTAATTAAAAGCGGTGTGAGAGTTGTGAGCTAAAAAAGTAAAGAGAAATTGGAGTACGAGAAGTAAAAAAGAAAAAAACTTACCAAAGTAGCGAGTAGTTAGCACGTGGTGAAACGATAATTTTATCAGCCCGTGAGGAAGCGTGGAGAACAATAGATACATCGTCATAGTCGGCATCGTAGCTGCAAAGGAATTAGACAACAAGTACGAGAGACTGAGCAGATCAACGAACATACCTGAGTTATCCTAGCAAGGTCAGAGCATATTTGTAATTAGTTTTAAGTTTCTAAATGCGTTGTGTTTGTTGAATAATATTCCTTAGATTCAAGTTGATTGCCCCGTAGTTTACACCACCGGTTACGCGCGTAAACTGATTTTTCGTAAAACTACTAGACTAGGTAGAAAGGTGGGGCGTACCGTATTTTAAAAACACCGCGAAATAATAGTTAATGTTTATGTAAATATTTTGAGTTTTAACTGTAGCGGTGGAGAACAAATTAATAAATATAAAATTCTGTGTTCAGTCAGCTGTTTTATTCTGACGAGCTGTGAGAGAAAGGAGGCTGTACATGTTAAATAAACAAATGAGTTAAGAGCTAGCCAGGTAAATTAATTAGGGATGATTTTACTACAAACTAAGATTCAAAGTTTTAGTGCGACCCAACGTGAATTTCCCTTTTAAAAAGTTTTATTTGCACTCTTTATTAACCCATCATTGCAAATCTTAATATTAATACCCCTTCATTGCAATACATTTTTACAATTAAATAGATAAAATTGTATACATTTTTTCTAAAATAAACAAAAATTTATAAGAAAAAAATTTTCCTGAACAATTCAAACGCCACATAGTAATTTATATTACTGTTAAAAGTAACACAATCTGAAAATGTTGTACAAATTCGACCTTTGCGAAAATTAAAGCTACTCACGCATAATCGTTTTATAATTATATACATGTCGAAATAAATATATTCTTTGAAGGTTTGTGCAACAAGTATTTAAGTAATTTAAGGTCTATTAACATTCACCACGCAATTTTTGTACGTATTAACCATTCCATATTTTATTGTAATTTATATGAATTATTTTAAACAAAAATTAGTTAACATATTATGTTTCTCTTACGTTTTAATAACATTTTTTCAATATTTTTAATTAAATTTATTTAACGGTCATTATTAAAATAATATTCTCAGAACATTGAAATGGCGTCAAACTATTTTAGTAATTTAACGTATTTAGTTTTAATTTTGTTAGAAAATAATCGTTCAGTATCATTTGGTTAGTATAAATTATTTACAGAAACAAAAATGTTGTACAGGCAATGATAAACGCACAATTTTATTGCATCTTTTAAGAAAATTAAATGTAAATAACAAACAAAATTTGTATTTAAGGTAATAAAGTTATTTAATATATGGCAATAACCCAGTCGTAAAATTATTTTATACTTTTATTATCACTGTAAAATAATAAACGTCTACTAAATAAGAAGTAATAGTAATTACCTTTAATACAACTTAAAAGATAATAACTGTTTTAAAAGAATTTCGTGCTAAATTCGAGTATTATTGCGTACATTAGAGAAAAACATAATGCAATTAATTAAACAGAAAAATATAAACTGTAGGAGAATTTGAAGACAATCAATTACAATTTACTTAAATAAAGAATATATTTTTACTGTTAGTTAGCTTTACACACTTTCATCTACAACGTCCAGTGTGTGTATTTGTTGTTTGTAACGCCACAATTTGTCTTTGTTATGCTGAAAAAATCAAAAATTCAAAGTTCTTGTAGTTCGCAAGTGTGTATGTATACGTATCTTACTGCAAGATGTGAAAAGTGCTATCTATGTTTTGTTGTATTTTATAGGTATACATTTGTCTGGACATACTACATCGCTCCCTTGTGCGTGCTTATAAACTACCTAAAAAGTTTTATTTCCGTCTTTAGTTGATTCAACAAACATATTGCTTTAAAAAAATTGGCGATGCGATGAATAATAGTGCAAAAATGCACATCTCATTAAGTTTAAAATTTTGCTGCTTTTCGTTCTTATAAAGATAAACGAAGATATTTGTTGACGTTTGTGTTTGATACAATTCAAAAATCATTAACTAAAATAAATAGTAAATATCTTACATTGCAGGAATGAATTTTAATGCTACTATTCATTGGTCTTAAAAAAAGGTTCCAATTTCTTTAGGATCTCTAACTTCTTTCTCGATCGTAGTTCATTGGGAGAAGAAATTTTTCTAACAGCTTGATTTATTGTTTGTAATCGAACATTCTATGTGACACGTAAGTGATAAGAAACCAAACATTCTAACTTATTTTAATTTTTGTTTTATTTAATAACTTCTAGCAATTTTAACTGATAAGAAATATAATAAGTTAAGAGAACTTGTTCACGACCAATTTTATATATGTATGATTATGTGTAATTTTTACATTTTTAATGTTGAATGAGGTATTCCCACAAGTTCAAAATTGCTATTTTCGGGTTGGATATATAAAACGATAATTCAATATCAGAAATTAATTGTAGACTTGAATTAGTCCCAATTTTTGTTTTAATATCCAATTTTTCAACAATTTGAACTTATCGCCATTAAGCGACCAATCACGCTATGCACGTTCTTTACAAAAACAAATATGTTCGAAGCAGTCATAGTTACGTGAACGTTGCAATAAAAGAGTTCTATTTAAATTTGACATTGAAAGAAGGGAAAGAAAGTTCTACCCTAGTGTTATTCTTTTTTAACAGTTTAGCAAACATTCATGACGTTAACATCCCTAAACGTCCTAGTTGTTCTCTTAATTTATCACGTTTGTCATTATGATTTCACTAAATTATTAGAATTAACCTCACTTTTAATGTTCCTCGTGTGTTTCTTGTTTTTCTCTGGTGCTCGATAAGTTATTGTAGTTATTGTTGTTTTATTATTAGTTTGCTATTCATTAAAACATTGTTTAGTAGGTAATTATTATTTGACTAAAAAAAACTAGCACTACCCTTGCTTTTAGTTATAAAAAATAAGATGCCAAAGTGTTATTATAAAACTTGTATAAGTGGCTCAAAATCTAAGAAATCACAAGATCTACGATTTCATCTAATCCCCAAACCAGGACGAAATTTAAGAAGATATTTATTGTAGATTGATCTATGTGGAAACAATAATCTAACTTCAAATATTACAAAAAATGTACATACAGGGTGTTTAAAAAAATACGTTCTGATATTTGGCCCACTTATAGATCTCATTCATACAAACAAACAAGTCAAAATAAACATAAGTCCAAAAATCATCCGTTTCCGAGATACAGGTAGTTTTTAAAATTAAAATTAGTAAGCTCAGTTGGAGTAATTCGTCGTATTTATCACGTCAGCTATGGAAATAACAAAACAAAATTTGTTCTTTTCTGTCAGTCTAGTTGCCGCATTTGTTGTAATCATTGTGTGGCTGTCATTTTTAGTGTTATTGTTACTATTGAAGTCGTATTTGCTGTTGCTCATTGTTGAAATTTTCAAATATGCCGGAATATACCAACGCAGAAATGGCAGACATGCATTTCATGTATGGCAAGGCCGATGGAAATGCTTATGAGGCACGTCGCCTTTATGCCGAAGCATTCCCAAACCGGGTACTTCCGTGTGCCAAACTTTTTACAAATTTACATCAACGTTTATCCGAAGTTGGATCGTTTAAATCAAGGAACGGTGATGGTGGTCGGCCTAGATCAGTTTCTACTCCCGAGGCAGAACTTAACATTTTAAGAAGAATTGAAGAAAATCCCGGTACTAGTACTAGAAGACTCTCTACTGAAACAAATATTAATTCTTCCTTAATTTGGACAATGTTACGCGAGCAGCAATTGCACCCATACAATATTCAAAGGGTACAGGCTCTTACTGTGCCTGATTATGCCGCACGACTGGTGCTTTGTCAAATGATGCTGACAAAAGTCAGAACCCAAATTTTGTTACAGAAATTTTATTTACTGGCAAAGCTGGTTTCACGAGAAATGGCATTTTTAATTTCCATAATAGCCATGTTTGGGCCGACGAAAACCCGCACGCCATTGTTGAATCGAATCATCAACACCAATTTTCAATCAACGTTTGACTTGGTGTGTTGGGAGACCATCTGATAGAACCTTGTTTCATGCCTAACCGTTTGACTAGTCAATTTACCTTTTTGCGGAATACCTTGCAACTGCTGTTAGAAGTTGTACCTATCAACCACAAAATTAATATGTGGTTGATGCACAATGGAGCTCCTGCGCATTATGCATTATAGATAGGGCGAGGAGGTCCAATTGCATGACCACCTAGATCTCCCGACCTCACTCCGCCGACTTTTGCATTTGGGGGTATTTAAAGACATTAGTTTATTCAAGTCCTGTGAATAATTTAGATGAGTTGCGAGAACAAATTGAGCATGCCTGCCAGACTGTTTGTACAAATCCGGGACTCTTTGAGAGAGTGCGGCATTCACTTTTACGGAGATGCGAAATGTGTATACAAATAGAAGGAGGACATGTTAAACATCTTCTTTAAGAATCATTTGTAATTAAAATGTTGTATTTATACTGATATTTGTTTTATTGAAAATCTCGTTGAAATAAATATGACCTTTGGTTTACTCACTTCCTTAGCTGACTTGATAAATACGACGAATCACTTCTACTGAGCTTAAATTATTTTAATTTCAAAAACACGTTGTATCTCGGTTTATTTTGACATTTTTGTTTGTACTGATGAGATCTATAAATGGGCCAAATATCGGAACGTATTTTTTAAACACCCTGTATATGTGCAGAACATTATTAATGAAAATAATATTAAAATGCTGATCCTCTACCACATTCATCATACATTGAAGTTTACCGACTTAAACCTTGGAAGGTAAATTGACATTACCACTTAGTGAGAAAAGTTTCTGATCCTTATAACAAAGTTGTTTAATTGTTAATTTCTCCTTGAAGTAAATTCATATAACAATATTTTTAAAAAATGACAGTGATAGTTATGCTAAACGTCAAAAAAGATCAAAACAACAAAAAAACTCAAACTGTATTTCGGAATTTTTGAATACTATTGGTATATTAAAGATAAAAAACAAATGCTTCCTTTTTATCTCTTCTTTATCACAAGATAAACATTTTAAGTATTTTACTGGTTTAAGAATTTACCAATTTTAAGCTTTTTACAATATTTTGGGTCCAAGTGTTATGCCGTTATTAAAATACAGCTAAAAAATTAAACCACAACAAAAAAAAATTATTTCGTCAACTGTCATTTGAAGATACGCTATGTTTAATTGTTAACCGATTAATTAACTTTCTGAGTGTTATAGTTTAGGTATTCAAGTCATCAAATCTGCTGCTTTCGAAATGACTTACAATTTTTGAATTTTCTTTGACCATTTCATTTACGCTACATGCTAAATGAGGATAATCAGTATTGCAATATAAACCTACATCAGAAAGTTCTTCCTCTGGACCCAATGATCTTGACGTATATTCAATTCGTGCTTTTGGTTCATTTTGTCGTCCATAGATTATTGCCGGTATGGAAGAGATGTTTAGTGGCATATTCCATAAATTTTGTTCTAAAAAAATTGAAATTTCCCGATACCGAAGTAGGTGGTGAAGCTTGTATTTAATGCTGTAAAAAAATATCATTATGCCAACCTTCAGAACCTTGCACTTCAGTGCCTGCTATTACAAACGCTTTTGTATTTTGGATGTTCATAAATTTACTCATATGCTTTTTGAAGATTATAATTTGTTGAGTGAGAATGTTTATATCTTCCATGTTGATAACAAAGTTAGCGAAAATAATGTTTCAAACATGGAATTACTCTAGTACTGTAAACCGGCAACAAAATCGTTTATACTTATACTTCTTGTGCAATTCACTAAGCATAGAATCAAATGTTGGATCTTTTGTATTTTTATTTCTATTTTTCTTATTTATTTTATTTCTATTTGTAATTTTTTATTTTGGATTCTAAACTCATTCCCTAAGTTTACTAGTACTAGCCAATCTATTGTGCCCATTCTATTCAATATCAGTGGCGGCTCAGGGTCAATCATACTGAGAGGTCAAAAATTAATTTAAAATAGTACCACACTTAAAAAAATTAACTGCAATTGAAGATTGAAGGATGAATTACGAACGACGGCCGATAAATTTTAAGTTATTGTATCTGCGACTTAATTACCTATTTTAATAAAACACGTAATAATGAATATTATTTTATATATTGTCAAATCTTTTGGGAGGTCATTGACCAAAGACTATATGGACAAGCCGCCACTGAATCAATATATCTAGCAAAAATAATTGACTAGTGTTTTACATTTGCCTAAATGCGATTGATTACATTCACATTTGTAGTCATGAATGCTCCTGATGCTGCATTTAATTCAACAACAACTTCGCTTTTAACATATAGCTTTTGAACTTGTTTTTATCCAAAACATTCATGAATGTATTGTCATATTGATTTTCACGTCGAAATAGATTTTTAGTAAATCTTGCTTCTTCATCTTTGACTTCATAATCTTCAGTTTCAATGTTCCTTCCAAATATGTAGGTGTAAATATGTGAATAATTAAGAAAATAACTAAGAAGTAACACTAGCGTAGAACTTTTCTTTCTCTTATTTCAAGGTCAAAATTTAAATAGAAGTTTTCTATTACGAACGCATAATACGTGGAAATACATTGAATTAGTTAGCTAATTTGTTAAGATTTTTTGTAGCGTTACATAGGTATTTTTTATTGTTTTTCTGATACATGTGGACGTCTAGGATTCAAAGAGAAACAGTACATATAAGAGTTGTTATAATAATTTAATTAAAATAAATTAATAATTATTTCAACACTATACTGAGTAACATACTTCATAGCAACCAAACAACTTCCAAGCACACACATCACAAACATAACAGACCTACATATCACAAAATTTTTGTCTGATAAATTAATCAAAATTCTACAAAAAGGCAACTTAACAATTATTCTATAACTAAAACACCATTGTTGTTGTACTAAATTCAAAGATTAACTGTCACTCATAGAAAACCCATACGTTGTGTAGAACAATACTTCTAACTGGATAATTCAAAAGTCATACAAAAAAACACCCTAAAAACAGGAATTAAAATGATAGTCATAACTATCGTAATAACAGTGTATTGAATAATAATGATGTTATAACTGAATTCGCAAACACCATAAAAAATAGACATAACTTTGATTTGGTTTTGAAAATCTCCACAATTTTTGATGTAGAGTGTAACTACGAGTATAAGAATAGATTGATATCTGAAATTTTACAATAATGTTAATTAGAAAACAAACACTTATCAAAATATATAATGGAGTAAATATAAATAACATTCTAGTAATCACTGTGTACATACATATGTACACTCATGAAATTTAAAACTTGGACACCACAATTTCTGTAAACAAAAGTTTGCACATTGTGAAGCGGGCTTAGGGTATCATTTATAACAGCAGGTAGTCTCAGCAGGGGTTATCTTATAGAAGGATAATGCACACTTTTTAGAAAATAGGTAATTTACGTTGCTTACTTAATTTTTCTTTAAAGAATATATTTGAAGGTATCGCTAATTAAACACCATAGCTCGATTAATTATCGAATCAAAATTTTGTTTAGGAAATGTTTACAAAATAAAATTAGAAATAATTTTGATTTAAAAACGTCTACAAGCAATAACTTTTAAATTAAATCAAAAACTAAACATGGTTATTTGGGTTGACTGATTATTACTTATTTTTAAATAAATCTAACCTACTAATTATTGTAAGTTATTAAAAAAAAATCATTAAACTCTCTATTCATAATATTTAGTCCTTACAAAATGTATATTTTATGACGTTTCATTTTTTCTGTAGTTAATATAAAAGTGAAAATAAAAACTAAGGCAATTCTTATTGTCAACGTATATATTTAGTTTTTGACAAGAATTTATTACATAATTATAATTAAGATACCAAGTTATAGTTTAAAATTAAATGAAAACTTTTTTTTAAATAAAGGTATTACTATATAAATAAATATAAGAAATCAATAATGGGTGTGACCTCCATTATTATTGATACATTCTTGGAGGCGTCTGCTCATTGACGCTATCAAGGTATCAATATAATTAATATTAATCGTTTCCCATGCGGTATCAATGGCTGCAATTAGTGCATTACGGTTTACTGGTATAAAATTTGGCCCGTTGTCTTCGGATAACAGCAAGTATTCGAGCCCAAACATTTTCGATAATGTTAAAATCTGGGCTTTTGCTGGCCAGGGTAACAGCTCAAGTTATTTGCTTGTATCCAGTTGCGCACAACCTGCGAAGTATAGGGTCATCATATCCCGATAGTTAATTATCGAATGTTCCAAGAAAATATGTGTAAATAGTAAATGGAATCTACTAACGTAACGTTAAGTCGTTAATTATAGTTACATAACTCTCCTTTCATAAGATATAGTTCATATTAATATGCTTATTGTAAAGCTTCGTACACACCTGAACAACAAACCGAGGAACAAACAGAACAACGAACCGAACGGCAATCGGAACATTAATTTGGACGGTGCTACGTACGAATTTTAGAACAGATTCGCAAGTCCTGATTGTTCCACGAACGGTTTGCGGCGTTCCCGCAACTTGTCGGTTTTTTCTCCGACATCAAAGAAAATGCGCGCGAATGCGTTTGCAGGTTTGGACGAATCTAAACAAAACGGCGAACAAACTTATGCGGGAGAATTAAATTATTTATTTTTGTCCTCCCTTTTGTGGGTTTGTTGTGTTTTAGGTAATATTATGGAGTTGACAGAAAAAAATGTTTTAAATTAATCAGTGTTTAAGAATGCAAGAAAAAAAATGATGTCCCTATTAGCATCATTTGGGCAGGAAACTTCCAAAATAAAAAAAGCGAAGTGTATGTTATTGCTAAGAAATTATTAAGGAAAAGCGCAATTGCAGTGCAAATATTTATAATTAAATATTTTCGAAAGTTTTATAAGTCCTCTATTGTAATCTTAAAACTTAAAAGAAAATCCTGTCCATTAGCATTATAAGGAAATGGCTTTTTACTTTATGAATAAGTTTCAATAACAATAAAATATCCTTGCTTGTTTAATTTACTTCCTTTGAGTCATATTGCTCTAAGGGTTGTTACATTGGTCATTAGAAGTATGTAATAAATAAACAATTACCTACTGTTTGAGAATGGGTAGTGTGAACCAATAAATAAAGTAAGAAATGTAAATTCCATTTTAGTTTAAAATTTCAAGTGTTGTGAAAAATGCCACCTCATCTCGGTGCTGATTTGAAAGCGCGGATTGTTTCGGAATTAGCGGCGGGCCGTAGCGTGCGTGAAATTTCACGTATGTTAGATATACCAAAAGCACCGTAGGGCATTACCGAGTAAAATGGAATCTTGAACACACTTTGGAAAGAGCCATCGGAAGTGGTAGACCTAAAGTATCTACACGTGCTCAAGATCTCGAGTTGTTTCATTACGTAACAGAACAACCATTTGCTACATACTCCATACACATTTTCCCGGATGCCGTATAACTGCACAAAAAGATTAAAGGAGATGGGAATAAAGAAGTATAATGCTGCTGCGAAAGAAGTTCTCAGTGACGAAAATATGAGACGTCGTCTGGAATTTGCAAGGCGATATGTGAACGAACCTTTGGAATTTTGGAATCGAGTGATTTTTAGCGACGAAAAAACGTTCAATAGCCGCAACGATGGACCACTAAAAGTTTTAGAATGGAAGGAACTCGTTACGAAAATAATCACATATGTCCTAAAAACGAAGTGGTTATTTTTCTGTGAATGTGTGGGGTTGGGTTAGCGCGCGGGGTCCAGGAGTTTGTTGGGCTATCGATGGACGTCTTGATTCTGCTGCGTATTTAGATATTTTGGAAACTATTATGAAACCTTCAGTCGAAGTGTTTTATCCAGACGAAGATTATATTTTCCAACAAGTAAGTATTTTTATTTCACTATACTTTCTCCAAAAAATAGTTCGATCTGTTGAATTAACATTTTCATAATGTATTTTTGTTGTTAAAGGACAACGCCCCTATTCATACTTCGCGGGTTGTGCGCAATTGGATACGAAAATAACTTAGAGCTGTTACCCTGGCCAGCAAAAAGCCCAGACTTTAACATTACCAAACATGTTTGGGCTTGATAGCGTCAATGAGCAGACGCTTCCAAGAATGTATCAATAATAATGGAAGTCACACCCATTATTGATTTTTTATATTTATTTATATAGTAATACCTTTATTTAAAAAAAGTTTTCATTTAATTTTAAACTATAACTTGGTATCTTAATTATAATTATGTAATAAATTCTTGTCAAAAAACTAAATATATACGTTGACAATAAGAATTGCCTTAGTTTTTATTTTCACTTTTATATTAACTACAGAAAAAAATGAAACGTCATAAAATATACATTTTGTAAGGACTAAATATTATGAATAGAGAGTTTAATGATTTTTTTAATAACTTACAATAATTAGTAGGTTAGATTTATTTAAAAATAAGTAATAATCAGTCAACCCAAATAACCTTTTTTTTTCAAGACTATTTTCCTCAATAATAAAATTTTGTTAACATAAAAAAATTGAAAAAAAGAACAGAATTTCAAGACTAATATAATAATAAGTAACTTAAATCGAAAAAACAAATAGTATTCAAATAGGAACCAGTAACTATGGGCACGCCTATGGTGTTACTAAAAGTTTAGCCTAATGACAAACAGTTTGAATATAAAGGAAATAGGTGGTATAGATAATTCTTAGCATAATAAATTATAGAAATGTCTCTTCTCTTAAATGAAATAAATTTAAAGTTAAGTAAAATAACACGTCTCTTCTTACATTACATTTTTAGCAAAATTTACTTGAATTAATTAATTAACTTCATAGATATAATAAATAAACAAAAAAGAATAATAAAGAAAGAAAAATATTGTCTTCTTTATTTTTAATTGTAGGCGCTTTTATTTGAATTTAGTGCATATTTTATTCAGTTAAGTAGTGATTGATAGAGCCGAACAAAGATTAGTCAATCAGCTTGTAATCGTATATATTTTATTTTTTAACTTTTTATATTGTTTGTTTATTTATTTTACCTGTTTATGGTAACAACGCTGTATTTATAAATTTATGCAATAATTTTTTATTGCTTTCTATAACTTGGGTAGTTTTGATCAAAGTGGTCTCTTAGTGAAAGCGGTAGATTATTAAAATATTTGACACCTAAGTATTTCCAATACTGCTGTCCCGTACTGTGTTTTCTTTTTTTCTTATATTTCTTCCTCTCCTGTTAGAGAACACCATGTTAAAGGATGAAGCCGATTTTTTTAATGCTAACAAACAGTTGTACTTGTAAATTGTCTCTAAATTCATTATTGACAGCTCTAGGTACAAGGGAGAGGAGAGTCCAGCCTGCCTCCCTGCATAAGCATTTAGAATCAAGTTCTGGGTGGGATTTTAAGGGCAGGAGATTGAGCTACAGGCGCCTCCCAGCCCACTACACAATATTGTAAAACAGATTGCACTAAAGCAAAGTAGACCAATTTTAAAGTTTTAATTGTACAGAAATTTCTAAGAGTTAAAATTATTGGTACTACTCGCTTTAGTTTCTTAGATGTTAACAATTTGATATGTGAATTCCATTTAAATTGGCTATGTCAATGATGACCCCCAGATACTTAATTTCTGTAACCCTCTCAAGCCCGATACAGTTACAAGTAGCAGCCCGAGGGCACAGTCCTCAGTGAGTGATAAATCTGTGATGCGGCAGGTTGTCCTCTACTGGATAAAGAGAACGTCATATATTTAGTTTTATTAAAATTGATTATTAAAGTGTGCTCTCTCATCCAGTCCCTTACCCTATCCAGACCGCGAGCTGCCAAATCATGAACGCAGTTCCACTTGTCGCCCTCAAATTCACTAGCGCGATGTCATCAGCGTATGACACCAGATGTCCACCCAGTAGCTCGATTTGACATAGTTCGGCAAGGTACGCCATGAATAATTTTGGCCCCTAAAATATTGCCCTGTAGGATGGAAAACTTATTTGATAGTGATTGCTTAAGCAGTTGTTAATTCTACATCGATGCTCCTCTCTGATCAAGTAGTTTTCAAACCACTGTAAAACTATTCCGTCGATAACAGTCTTTTTAAGGCGTAAGTAAGGTCTCCAGTGGGGGACAGAGTCGAACGCTCTAGCTAGATACTCCTAAAAGATGACTAGAACTTTTTTTCCCTTATCTAATGAAATGCGTACACTCTGGGTCTGTGACCGCTAAAAGGAGCGTCCTGTGTACTCACACCTTTTCTAAACCCAAATTGGTTTGATGGCATGAGGTTACCTTTCCTCTAGGCTAGATACTCTCGATAGCTGCCTATTAACGACTTTTCCAAAATTTTACCAATGTTTGACAACATTGAAATAATAACATGTTTAGTTTTTTGATTTAATTTAAAAGTTATTGCTTGTAGACGTTTTTTAAATCAAAATTATTTCTAATTTTATTTTTTTAAACATTTCCTAAACAAAATTTTGATTCGATAATTAATCGAGTTTATGGTGTTTCATTAACGATACTTTCAAATACATTCTTCTTTAAAGAAAATTAAGTAAGCAACGTAAATTACCTATTTTCTAAAAACGTGCTTTAGTGTAATGATTCATTCTACAGTTCCTTCTATAAGATAACCCCTGCTGAGACCACCTGCTGTTAGAATTGTAAATGATACCCTTAAGCCTGCTTCACAATGTGCAAACTTTTGTTTACAGAAATTGTGGTGTCCAAGTTTTTTAAATTTCATGAGTGTACATAACCACTCTCATTATAATCCATCACCAGAATTTAAAATACATTATCTCCATTAACTTACTTAGTTTCTATTTAATTAATAATTTCGTAATTAATTTAATAGTAATATTTCTTTCGTCTTGACTATTTAAATAATGTTTCGTTGTTAATCCTTATGGGAGACGTGTGTGCAAGTGAAAAACATTTTTGGTTTAGCAGGCGTTTATCACATAAGTTAAATTATTTTTGAAAATGAATTAATAACGAAACTTTACGTAAATAATTTACTACTATTAATAAACATCGAACGCATCTATTTTTTTTGTACTAACCTCACTACAATTAAATTGAATATTTATAAATCCTTATTATTCATTAATGATATTGTATGCAACCTCACATCAAATGTGAAATTGTTCCTTTAAACATTAAGCATTTACGAAAAACAATCTTCACGTCAAAAGAGTGCTATCACAGTCTCGTGTTCAAATTTATTTATTTATTATTATATAACGGTATACACCATTACTAAAAACAGAAAACTAATGAAATTACAAAAACAAAATAAATTAGTCAAATATTTTATCAATGTATGGAGAGAACATTTAAAAAGTAAATATCTAATTAGTTAGCCGATCTCATTATTCTATCTAACTGTAAAGTCGATGTCAGTTGCAAACAGTAATTGTTGCTTAATTGCTTTTTGAAGAAATATGAAAATTTATTTTAGAGAAAAGATCGGAACTTAGTATGAATGAGTTCAGTCATTTGTATAGAAATATGATGTCGAAGTTATATCATCTCCTCATCAAGGCTCTTTAAATTGAGAAATTACCGAAGTTGTTGACAGTCGATTAGTTCACTAGATATACCAACCTTATAGCCTTCAATGTTTTGAAAATTTTATTTGTACTTTTATAAACTATCAACATACGTAGATGATAAAGCGATTTCAAATTTGAACATGTATTATAAAAAGGGTCATACTAGATAAACGAAAAGAAGACGAAAAGTAGAAACATTTGAAAGGTATTTAGAAAATCTACTGATACAACCTAACTGCCTCATTGCCTTAGATTTAATTAAAGTAATATATTATTATTATAATAAGTAATTTTAAAATTTAAATTTGATCAGTAATTAAATTGACTTCTGTCGACAACTATACCAGATTTAAAACTTGTATGGAAAATCAATTATAGCTGATTTAGAAAAAGATATTACTTAATTATTTTAACTCATTTAGTTTAAGCCTATTTGCAATGCAGTAATTTTCAAGTCATTAAAGGTCAGCATTTAGAATTTTACAATCGCTAATACTATTAATGTTATTATAAAATTTTGTATCATCATACCTTGGAATGTTGAAAAACTTGACCTATGTCGTTAATGTAAATGTTGAATAGTAACGGTGCTAAATGTACACCGTGAGGAACTCCACTAGTTACCAAAATAGTATCAAAGATAAAACGTCCAACATTAACAACTTGTGAACGGTTATTTAAGTAAGAATGAAATCATTTAAGAAGAGGATCTAGAACACCATATGTTTTGATTGTCCAATCAGTCTTTTATGGTCAACTGTATCAAAAAAGCTTTTGATAAGTCAGTATAAATATAATCTATATGACCACCATTTTCAACAGCTTTGAATAAATGTTATGAAAATTCAATTAAGTTTGTGGCAATTTACTTTCCGGATCTAAACCCATGTTGTTGATCTACAATTATATTGTTGAACATAGGTGGAAATAATGTCGCTTACTATTGATTCAAATAATTTAGGAATAGACGAGTGTTTTGAAACAAAGCGATATTGTTTGGCATCGTTCCTAACACCACTCTTAACAATAGGATATGGCAGTTCACTTGAAATTTTGTTCCCATATTTCGAATGATGTTATGTGATACATTACAATTATATACAAAATGACTAACGTAATTTTTCCAAAAAACTTAATTAAAGAGAAAAATTTTACCGTTAAGTTTTTCTTTTCAAAAAAACGACTTTAACGAACTTCTTCAAAATTAATTAGAACGTGTAATAAGTGTAGATGCAAAAAAGTTAGTGCGGGTCACCGTACCATTTATTTTTATAGTACTGGAGGTTCAGATGTATTTTAAAAAACATTACTTTAGAAAATAATTATTAATACAAAACCAAACATTTAGAAGAGAAGAAAACAAATTTATTAGAAAAGTATTAAATTAAATTAAAAGTACAATTATTAAAAACACAATTCGCCAACTTATAACTAGAGTCAGAAGAACAGACAGTGTTAGAAGCAGCAGGTACATTTGAAAATAAATCATTGACGCCTACTGACGATTGTGACCTAATTTTCTTTACAATATTTGAATGATGCTCTTTATTTAGTTATAGATATGACTTAAGTATAGATGCACTGCTATATCCACTAATTTTAATTAATTCTTGTTCTTGGACACCTACTTTGACATAAGAAACAATTGTTGATATACTACTCTATGGTTGGTAATCTTTCTTTGTTTTGTATTCACATCACTCTTTTCAGCAGATAGCTTGTTCTACTTGAAAAATGTATTTTTGCCAACTGGACAGTTCTTATACCAAATTGATCCACTGTTTGTCCAATGCGGATTTGGGGTGAGAAATAATCGGTCGGTGGTAATATTGGTATCTCTTTTTTCCATTAATTTGCGGTACCATTGCACAGGACGTTTAGACGGTTGATCTAAAATGGAAATCAGCCTTAAATTTAAAGGAAAGAAAAATTTATTAGAGAAATTTGAATAGGTACCAACCATTTATTATCTGCACGTTTTCGATCACCGCCAGGAAATAATTTGTAAATAGAGGTTGTATTCAATCCTACCCAAACTTATATCGCTTGTACTCTCTAATATAAAGTATCGAGTCAAACAATATACTCCTTCATTGCCCCGCTAAGCAAGTTCTAAAAATGCAACCAAAAAGAACTTTAGCTGCAGGTCTTTTGGGGTTTTTGCGTTCCAATTTTCTATCAGTTTGTTAAATTCCTCAATATTTTGCAACCGCACTTATCTTACATTTTCAGGTTGATGTTGAGAACCTTTCTCTTGGCATGTTATACATTCTTGGTTTAATTAAACGAGATTTAAGGCTTTGGTAAGAATAAAGTTTGGACATTTAATGGCAAAATAGTTGTTTGACGAAAGACAAAATTGGTAATTGCTAACGAAGATATATTTAAGGAAGCAGTAAATGGACTAAACAAAGAGAGCAAGGAGCAATTAAGAAGAACAGTGGTTATAATACCAGACAAGCAGCCGATACACGAAGTCAGAAATAACGTTTTTGTCGCAGTCCAACTACATTTTATGCTTAATTTTATTATAAATACTGTACCTCTTTATTTTTATTTTCACTTTTCGATTAATGCAATGTTACATTATTTTCTATAACGTTAATTAAACTTTCACAATATTTTTGGAAAACACTCATAATACTTATTGTTAATTTATAAAATACGCGGTATAACCTGTCTAATTTGTCAGTGAATTACATTCTCAAGTTGGTCTTGATTTTCGTAATACCTACTTAGCACTTATCTGTGTTAATTGATATTTAGTTTATTTGTATCGTAACATTATTGTTTAGTAGTCTAATAGAAACCCAAATAGATACGTATAGTGGTTATATTTGAGTAACCTTTGAACATTGAACCTACGTGTTTAACAAGTTAACTTTGTTTTTAGTTTCTTTCTTTTCTTTTTATACAAATATAAATAGCACAACGAATAATAATAAAACATAAGCAAATTTTCTTTTAGCTCATCAGGTATGAAATGAACTTGACTCATATTAATATCAGATCTTTGTGCGCAAAAATTGAAAAATTTCGAGATTACATGGAGGGATCCTCGCATGATATCGTGGCGGTAGGAGAAACTTGGTTGAAACCAAATGTCGCAGATGATGGACTACACATTCCTGGTTACAATTTTATAAGAATGGATCGTCTCACACTAGGAGGTGGTGTAGGTCTGTATGTAAAAAATAGTTTATCTTTTAAGATAATTAATGAATTTACTGTGATTAACGCATTTATCGAACAATTATGGATATCTATCACCTTAAATGATATAAAAATAGCTGTTGGGGTGGTATATCGTCCTCCTGCGTCTGATATCTCTCAGTTTTTAGATTATATTGAAGATAATTTTTCCATCATAATGTTGGAGCACAATGAATTGTTTTGTCTAGGTGATATTAATGTTAACTTGTTAGGTGATAGCACTCATTGTGATCGCTATTTGTCCATATTGAATGGATTAAATCTAGTACAAATTATTGACACCCCTACACGAATAACAGCAACAACAGCTACACTGATAGATCATATACTCATAATTCTTCATTTATCAGACATGGAGTTATAGAATTACATGATCTTAGTGATCATTGTTTAATTTATGTAATCGTAGAAGTGTCTGCTAGAGATATCTCTAGGCAAACACATAGTTATCGCAATTTACCTAATATTGATAGAGAAATAATTCAACAAGACGTTTTGTCTATTCCATGGCAAAGTATGTATCAAATGGAGAACATTGATGACAAAGTAAATTTTTTTAATCATCACGTTACTCAGCTTTCGATTTTCACGCGCCCATGGTATCGATTGTACACCGATGGAGAACCATGGATAACGCAAAATATAAAATTAATGATGAAGTTGAGAGATAACGCCCTTATTAAATATAAATGTAACCGTAAACCGGCTACGTTTGATTATTACAAATCGTTAAGTAATTTAGTTTCATCGTTAATTCGCAGAAAAAAAAGCTTATTTTAGCAGTTTATCTACAAATGTATCTAGTGATTGTAAGCAAATCTGGAAAGACTTAAAAAAACTTAATATTAACCATAAAAGCCTGCCATCTCTACCTACCCATATTCAAGATGTTAACTTAATAAACGATTATTTCACTTCTAGTCATAAGCATTTGAAACTCTGTTCACCTAATACTTTAAAACATTATTCAGATAATACAAGCACAAAAGTTTCTAAAAAATTTAGTTTCTCAACTGCCACAGTGGAAGAAGTAGGAGATACTGTCTTTAGCATTATGTCTAAGTCCGTGGGTCCCGATAATATATCTATCCAAATGCTGCAGATTTGCACCCCGGCCATTCTTCCTATGATGTCACACATAATCAACTCTTGTTTAATTGAGGGTTACTTTCCTTCTCAATGGAAAGAATCGTATGTATTACCTATTCCTAAGTCTAAGAGTTGTACTGAGCTGAAGGACATCCGCCCTATAAGTATTTTAAGTGCTTTCTCTAAAGTCTTAGAGAAGATTGTAGAACGTCAAATTCGCATTCACATTAACGTTTGTAACATTCTACCTGAAGTGCAATCTGGTTTTAGACGCAACCACAGTTGTTCAACTCTGTTATCTGCTGTTGTCGATGATATACTTCTTTCGCTTGACGACAACCTAAATGCAGTTCTGATATTGTTAGATTTTCTAAAGCATTCGACATGATTAATCATGATCTACTTTTAGCGATATTGCATTACTATGGTTTTGACAACAATACTTTGAATTTTTTAACAACTACTTACAGAATCGTACGCAACTTGTAAAGCTCAATAACAGATTATCCAAACCAAACGTCATCTATGCCGGCGTACCCCAAGGATCAATATTAGGACCTTTGCTTTTTACCATCTATACAAGTAATATTTTTTCTTGTCTAAAGCATTGCAGATACTATCTATATGCTGATGATTCGCAGCTGCTTTACACATTCTCTAACGATGAGGTTGCATATGTTCAAACAAAGATTAATATGGAGTTGTCTACTTTGTTAAATGAAACAAATTATCATTCTCTTATTATCAATCCTAGCAAATCGTCTGTCCTGTTGTTTTGTTCTAAGCAATCTCGTGACTATCTACAAGAAAACATAAGAATCCTAGTAAATGGTGAAACGCTGCAATATTCAAATGTTGCAAGGAATCTGGGCCTGCAGTTAGATGTCAATTTGCGTTTTCGAGAACATGTCACTGAAATGATATGGCGTGCATACGGAGCACTTAAAGTCATATATCCATATCGATATCTAATGTCTACCCAGGTACGCAAAAAATTATGTGATGCTTTGGTACTGAGTAAGTTTACTTTTTGCGACGTCGTTTATGGACCCTGTATAGATACGCTATCTTCTCTTAGATTACAAAAAGTGCAAAACTCTTGTATAAGATTTATTTTTGATCTAAAACGTCGTCATCGTGTATCATAATACCTTAAAACAATTCAATGGATGAACATGTCTTGTAGACGTCTGTATCACCTTGCCATCTATTCTCATAAAATCGTCATATTTAATTCTCCTCCATATCTGGCAAAGCGACTTTGTTATCATACAGATGTACATCGTTTAAATCTAAGGCATCGTGGACTTTTGACTGTACCTAAACACACTAAGTCTAAATTTATTATTATTATTATTATTATTATTGTACTCATAATATTTCTGTTGCGACATTTTGGCTGTTATATTCCACATTGTTTTTACGCTGTAGTCTTTATAATTTTCTCCGTTCATTTTTCGCATATTTGCAGCCCAGTTTCTTAAAATATTCGCCAATTTTTGCTTAAAGCTTTCCAATTTGTAATTCATAACTTTACAAAACTTGCAAAACTAATTTAGTTCTTATAAAGCGATTTTCTGATTCATTTTTGAATTATTAGTTTTTTGAAATGTCAATTTTTTAATTTTTGATAGATTATTTATTTCACTTAACAACATAAAAAATGCCTTAGTAACACGATTTTTTCGCCGGAAAGGAGATTGCTTTTTGCGGGAAAGACGTATTATTGAAGACGACGTATTATTTTCGCGATATTTGGAACGCTGTTGACTGGTATCCAGGAAAACAACTCTAGCATTTTATTGTAAATACAAATTACTTGCCCTTCAAACCTCGTGCAATAGAACAAAATCATTTTACGTAGGGTAGTAATTGAAATGTATGCTTTCAATTTTATAAACTGTAGCTGTTGAACAAAATTAAATTTTTCAGTCTCGTATAAAGATGTTTATGAGGACAAATGAAATTTATTATTTTTTTACATGTTCACTAGTTGAATATTTTTACTATTTAATTTTATTTATTGCTCAATTTCTAATTTTACTCAGAAATAAGGTTTAAACATTTTATTTTGAAGTCATAACTTAACTAAAATAAGTACATATACAAGACTCTAATCTGGTAAAATATGAAAGGCAACCAAATTATCACACAAAAAGAGAGTGCTCTCATTTACATATTACACAGTAAAATTAAATTAATTTAATACAGCAATAATGGTGGGTACACATTTTTCGCTTTTTTTTAATTAAATAAATTTTAATTTTGTAAATTTTAAATTTATTTTAAAAATCTTTGCAACACAGACATTAACATCACATTAAAACGTAATCTCAGATAATCCTTTAAGGTATACTTTATAAAATTCCGTTTCCTTACCTATTTTATTCTTTAACTCATACATGTAACTTAACTTTTATCATATTGTTTCTTGAAAGAATATAATGAATTATTAATTAACTAAAATATTATTTCATTTTAAATTAGTTTAGAACTTGCATGTTTGTTGTAATTGTTTTTAAGAACGATAAACTTTCTTATTTATATTTATGCTAAAACCCAGGTAGTGTAAAAATAATTTGTTGTTGTTTTAATATAACATTGCTTTGCTTTCATTTGCGTACTTACTTGTCGTTAGACTTAGAAGTATAAAAATTTAAATTTTACTTTTTATATTAACGTTAAACGAATAACTGTGTTAAAAACAGTTTTCAAGCAAAAATTAATGTTACATTTTTATTGGCAGTTGATTTCCATTCAATATTTAGTTGTTTTTTTCTTATTTTTCTGCTTTAATGAATTTTTTATAATGGAAGTACGTGTTTAGTAAACGTACTTTTTTTGAAAATTTACATTTTCTTAAATTAGAATATATTAAAATTCAAAAATTAGTACGTTGTTTTTCATTTTACAACTAAAATTACAGGCTTCTGTTGTTAATTCGCTTATGGTCTTATAAGTATGTACTGCACAAAAACTCCATATAAAAGCAAACAAAACATTAATTAAAAACAGGTTCTTGTAAAACAAAACCGCAATCGATTTTGCTTTTAATACAATTTTTAAATGTGTAATTAATAAACACTTTTGAAATAAAAAAGATTTATAGAATATAAACCTAAAACACGTAAGTAGTTTCAAAGCATATTAAAATTTTCAGTTCACACGAGTTCACTTTTTACATTAATTTAATATTCTCAGGTTTGCAATAATTATTGTCGTAATTGAAATAACATAAACAAACGCAATAAAATATGTGTGTTTATTACGCTTAAACGTAAAATAGGTAGCTCACGAATTTACAATATGAAACTGCAAAAAACATTTCAACGATGTACCCGAATAAGATAGACAATTAAAATGTGTATCGTTTTTAATTAAATGGAAAATGCAGTAAAATTTGTGGATTTATCGATTTGAGTGGAAAAAAAACGAATAGAAATTTATGTAAAATGCTCTTCGTTTATTTAAATTATACATGCTCTGATTAGTACCTTAACGAACGCTAAAATGATTATTATCAGGAATACATTTGTAGTGGTACTTGAGTCTTAGATAATGGCCTTATCTTTTTAATTAATCTGCTTTGAAAGACAAGTTGTTGGCAGAGGCGGAACTTGTAATTTGTCAGATACAATCTACCCTGGAAAGTGCAATGTTTCAAGAAGGATTCTTATGTGCAGAGTCTAAACATTTATCATTTCCTTGAAAATATTTAATTTCGAACATTTTTTTCAGAAAATTTACAACAAAAGTTATTTTTATTTAGCAGATTTGCAAAACGCCATAAAGCTATTTGAATAAATAAAAAATAAGATTTAGCAAATATACATAATCATGTTACTATAATAAAAGAAGAATCACAAAAATCTGTGTGTGCTGCGTCTATATTTTATATTTGGAGGGTATAAAGTAAGTGATAACGTTACATCTGGCACAACAAAATAAGGACATTACTATGCTTATTGCCCTTCATATTTTTATTTTAGGAAGTGGTAAACCAAATTCGGTTGTATTAAAGCTATATTTGGTTTTTAACAATATACAACAGATGCAATTCTTTCAAGTTATTGAAAAAGTATTCAACTCAAACTCTTGCTTCGATATAGTAATAAAGAAAGTTTTACTTCAGGAGTTCTTAAACGTTTAAAGAATGTAAATATTTAACTTTTGTTGCGTTGTCTTTTGCATACAATGTGTATCATAATCAAACAAACCTTCAATCAAAAATTAATCTTCTCGCAGGCGCCAGACGGCGTCAAAGTACATAAATTTCTATTTAAATTGAAGTCTATATAACTGTTGATATTTTACGTAAATAATTCCAGTATTTCTTCTACATACATTTATTATTTTTTTTAGAAATACATTATTCATTTACGGGCGCTGGTGCACTTTTTGGTGGTAAGAATACATCTAAATGCTTAGTAATAACTGCCTTTCATAAAGCGCAGACTCCTACTTAGGCGGGGATGACGCATTTATAAAAAATAAATTTTTTCTTCAAGCGACAATAAAACGGTATATTATTGAACTACTGGCAGACGCTAAAAACCTTTTTACTGTCCAAACATTAAAAAGCAACAGTTCTTTTGTTTTCACAACTAGAGGTTGGTATGTCATATTATGAATGTAACATTAAAGTACCAACATGATTCGTCGAGAATAAAACGTCACTATAATACTCGAGAATCTCAAAAATTTGAAAATAACACATGAAAACTAGCAATAAACGCTTGAAGAAAAAATGATATATTTCACTTGGAGTTAAAAAATAGAATTGTTGAACTCCTACTAAAATAATCTACTATTCAAGTAAAATACATTTAACACAACTTTCGTATATATTATAGAAGGCCACTTATTCTAGCAAATTATGTTTACATCAAAACAATAACTCTTTGATATGCCTAATATCTCCGAAAATTCTTCGATGGGGCTAAATGTTCTAAGAATTAGGAAGCTACTTCAGTAATAAAGATCTTTGATCTTTGTACATTATATAAATTTTAATAAAAAATAGAGCAAACAGTTTAGGTAAACTTTCAAGCCTAACATATTGAGGATGACAGATTGAGATTGATTTAAAACAAAATATGTCAAAAAGTAGAGTTGTAGTTTCTGGACAAGATTACATACAAGAACACAATCATATAGATGCACAAAAGTTTACTGTTAAACTGTTCACATTATTCTTTTAAATTCAAATAATATACAAAGATCTAAATGTGTTTCTTAGTTTGTATCATCGCATAGGGTGTAACAAAATAGAGGTCATAAAAGTTAAACCACATTCTAGGGCTAAAATAACTTGATTGAAGCTTAGTACAAATGTGCATGCAAAAAAAGTTACAGGGTGTCAAAGTTATACTTTTTAAAAGTTTTTTGGTAATATTTCCTTTTAATAAAAAGCACGATTTCAACGAAATTTTGCATTTAGCTGTTTTACAGCATGGGAAATATAAATCTGATTACAATTTTGATGCACATTGTAGAGGGCGCCACCAGCAGCACTTCGCTTACATTAAGATGTATCACAACTTTTTGCCCCTCGGTACAATTGTTGTTCGAAGATTTTCTTCCTTGACCGGTATACTAAGATGTCAATTTCCAACCTTTTCAAAAATCTTTTTTGATCTTTTTTTTATGATTCCAAATAACAACAAATAAGTTAAATGAGGTTTTTATTAATAAGTGGATTAAAAAAATGAGCATTTTTGTTATTGAATTTCATAATTAAAAAGAGGCGTTCTCGATAAAATAACAGTGGATTTCTTGGAAAGTTTAAATCGATTTTTTCAAGTATATTTTTAAGCTCATTACGTTAAGGAAATGAAAATCTTCAAACAACAATCAATATACCGAGGGGCAAAAAAGTTATGAACATTTTAATATACGCGAAGTGCTGGTGGTGGCGCCCTCTACAATGTATATCAAAATTTAGAATTCTTATGCTGAAAAACTGCTGAATACCAAATTTCGTTAAAATCGTGCTTTCATTAACGGAAATATTACCAAAAAACTTTTCAAAAATTATAACTTTGACACCCTGTAACTTTTTTTGCATGCACATTTGTATTGAGGTAAGTTAGGTTCAATTGAGTTATTTTTAGCCCCAGAATATGTGATTTAATTTATGACCTCCATATTTGTTACACCCTGTAGTGTCCCAAGTTTTGTTTTTTTAATGGTTTATTTGTGTGTACATTGGAAGTGTGCTTGAAGGACAGATTAATTAAGGATCAGATGGTGAACAGAGGAAATTACTTGCGCATCAATCACTCAAGTGTATATTCACATTGTTGCGAGAAACCTTCTAAAAAACTTTTGGTAGACCATTTGTGGAGATCGAACACGCGTCTACCTAATAGAAATTAAACGTAATAAGGGATTATACTATTCGGTTACTTATCTTAATAACCAACAGGAATTTCTATCCGGCGGTAAAGGTTTGGATCAAATTTCTGACCGTTATAGAAGCAGAACAAGACGCCTCACTCAAGATCCATTATTACATATCATCTCACATGTTTTACCTTTCAGTGTCGACTGTTCAACACTTATATTTCCATACGTCCTTATTCTTATATTAACATTTTCAAACGTGATATAAACCCGGATGACCTCGGTTATGGTATTTTAAGCATCAAGGATGGAAGCAATGGAAAACTCATATTACTTTGTGTTGATAATGATCATTTAACAACCGTAACAGAAAAAAAATCTGTTGGACGGTTTTTTAATTTTATCTGTCCAAGTCAATTATTTTCTTGACTTAAGATTCATAATCTAGAACCGACATTAATTCGAATGAAGATCTCTGTCTATTTTCAAACCAAATAATCTTAATGTCGGAAAATTTTCTCAATTTAAAATTGTACGAAAAATAGAATAGAATAGAGTAAAGTAACGTTCCCTAATTTTTATTTATATATACAAAATAATTATTATAAATTATACTCACATCATGAATTGTAAATAAGTTTTTGTCACTTGAAAATGTACAAACATATTTGTTTATAGCTTTAATGTTTAAAATATATGAATAAAGTCATCCGAACAAATTGTTAACTTAATTAAGTGGTTTGTATGAAGCGTTATTTTATTCAAAAGACAGGCACTTCTAAATGTAAAACGATTGAAAACTATTGGTGAATCAGCATGTGAACGAAACAGTCTATCCGACAAAGATAGATGCCTTCAAACTTGTATATATACGGATTCTCTACGGACTGTACCGCTTCTCTGTCCCCAGTTTCCATATTCTTTGGTTAAAAACCATATCTTCTTCTAAATCTCTTGCTATCATAGCTTCATTTATGCCATCTCTCCAACTTCTTCGGAGTCTTCCTCTTCTTCTTCTTTCTGTGGGTACCCATTCCAATATTTTTTGCCATATTACATCCTCCATTCTTTTTTTTTGTGACCATACCAAACCAACTGCTTCTTCTCAATTTCTTCGGATATATTACTTGTCATTTTATGTTTCCTTGAATTGTCTCATTTCTAACATGCTATTGTTAAGATTTTCTACAGCTTCCTCTTAAGTAGTCCATTTTGGTCGTCATAAGTTTGTTTTTCTTTTTCTTTATGATATCTCTAGCTGCAGCTCCGTAAATGGCTATGCTTTGGACTAGACTTTTGTAGATCATTTTTTTTGTTTCTTACTGATGTTTTTATCCCATAGAATGTAATTTAATGAACAAATTGTCTGCCTTCCTTTCTTTATTCTTTTCCACAAACTTTAATTTATTAATTTTTGAAAAAAAAGTGTAGCACTCAATTATGTTATACTAACTAGTGTTCAGATTTTGGACGTCAGTTTTAAAATTAATGTTGTGTTTGTAAATATTAATGAATATCATCTCACCCACTAACCTTTTATTTAATTTTTTTCAATACTGTAGGATTCGTGAAATTGAATTTATGGCCTGTGATGAATGATGTGCAGCAAGTGCCGATATAACAACCATTACATTCCAAACAATCGATTCTGTATTTCAAAAGATATTTGTCTAAAGGTAAGGTTTTATCTTTTAATTTAGAGTATCAGGTATTATAGATGGTATTATTATTGTACAATATCATTATCTTTTTAGAATGTTTGTTAATTTTTTGCTTAGACTAGGTGTATTTATTAGTTTTGTATAATATATGTGAGTATTAGTATTAGTTATACCAGTCATTTGTCGGTGTATGATTATGATTAGAAAATTATTATTATAAAAACATTTTTTACAGTTTTTTAGGATAGTTATTTTTTGTAGCATTCTCATGAATAAGTTTAAATTTTTTTTCTTTTAATTTTGTGATAATTAATTTAATTATTTTCATTTAATTATTCTATTGGATGCAATCGGCTTTGTGAAATAATCGATAAGTACCCTAGTAGAACACAACCTCGGCGCTATATAGGCTCTAAATTATTTGCCAACTTTGACAATCTTGGTCTTACATAGAGATGTAAACATTCACTTACTTTTTGCTAATATTCTTTACATTAAATAAGAACATCGGGCTAAAATTGCCTACAAACTTTGGTTTGCAATATTAAGATAAGATTTAGCTAATATGAAAAAGATGAAGTTGGCAACATTAATCCAACATTGTAATTTTATATAGCCATATGGTTAACATACTTTAAAATATTGGCACAATATGGGGCAAATGTTGCAATAGTATGAAAATACGCTGAGTTTCAATATGTGGTGCAATATTGGTCAACTGATATATTGCATTACAATGAACTTAAAACAAAATTTCATAGTAACGTAATGTTGGCCCAATATGGGTACCATCTTTCAAACTTATATTGTCTAAATGTTGGATAAATATTTCAAACCTAAATTGGTAGGCAATATTGCCCAATATGGAATATCCACATTATGGTAAAGTTGGCACCACAATATTGACAAATATTGGGGTAACATTGCCAAATTGCGTTGTCCTGTAATTGGTTCACCAATATAGTTGAATATTGCAGAACCATTTTTTTATATTGATATTCTTATATAGGGCCAATATCAATATCTTGACATAGGGCCAAAATAATATAGTATCACAATGTTAGTTTGAATAGATATTGGCAATCTATTATCACCAATATTTATTTGATATTGCTAAATTATGATACATGTGAATATTGGGCGCAGTATTAGTTATTATTGATTTAAGTCCCATATTAGAGTCAATATTAACATGTAATAAATACAAATGTAGACTTGCACTAATAAATGTAGTTTAAAGAAAATATGGCAATGAAGGATAGTCCTATTATCCATGGGGCGCGTATACTACTACATAATCTTTGCAAAAGTTATAATTACAATTTATAGATCAAATATTTTAGGAAATTTAAAATGAAAAACTTATGTTTACTTTATATATAATGAATAACAGTGTCATTACAATTTTTAAAACAGTAAAAAATACTTAATACTTGTAAATTCATATCTAACTTAACACTATAATTTTAGAAACAGCAAAAAAGTATTCATAAATTCAACAAAATAAAACTATTAGTTTATAAAACTATTGCAAAAAAACAACCCGACCAACAAGAAATTAGGGCAACTACAAAAAAATTATAACAAAATGATTATTTTTATACCTAGACACTAAAGTAAAATTTCTTACGACGTATATGGAGATTATCAACAACACAATGGCTTGCTATATTAGATGTACAACTGTTTGTCATTTCAGTTATTATTAAGTGACTCTTTGGATTTATTTACAGAGGATTTTAGGAAGTGATGTTTCTTTAAACTGTTATTTTTTTGGTGAACGTATTTACCTCTTTAATCCAGAAATATTGACAAAAAGTAGATAAACTGACGAATATCAGTATCTGAACAGGTGCATACATTTTCCTAGCCGCGCGTATGTTTGGGTGTGTTCGTTTAAATATAAAACAATTTTTTTACTTGGTAATTATGCGTGATGTGAAATCACACTATTTTGAAACCCATTTAATCTTAGTTGACACCGCTGACAGGCTATTTTCCAGGAGTACAATTAACATGTTGGATGTTGACAAACAAAAATGTAAAAAAAGCCTTTCGGTAGAATTGCAAAATTCATAAAATTTCATTACAAACTTAAAGGTCATTTGGTTGAGGACTGTGACATTTTTTGTAATCTAGGAATTCTTTTTGATAAGACTTTGTTCTTTGCTCCGCACATACAACACATCCATAATACTGTGATGATTGGTTAGATCTAGGCTTGAGTACTCTGATGTTGTGTGGATGCCCTACAAAAAATTACATATAAGAGAAATGCGCCTAAAATGATGCAGTACGGAAGAATGACATACTGAGTTTTTTTTCAATAATGGTGTCTAACTAAGCTTGTATTAGCACCACTGCATTTTATTTAATGGTAGAGCTTTAATGTAAACGGTTGTTTGATGGTAACAAAATTTAACAATTGTGAGTATCCAATGTAATATTTTGCATTAGGTTAAGCAAAAATTTTGTAAAAAATAATGAGAACATGTTGAATGCAACTGTTTTTAATCGTAGCGTAATGATTAATGACCACGTTCTCAGTGGATTTTTGTGGTTATTTCATATGAATACGGAAGAAGGTTATGTTTCCGTTTTTTTTTAATTCCGGGCAAAATCAAATACCAACTATCAGAGTAAAACGACATATGGTATGTCATGTTACCCTGATGATTGTTTGATGGAAAAAATTGTTGGCCATTATAGATAATAATTAAGCATCTTCAGATGGTTGGAAAGTATCAAAGTAAAAGTCAGCGACAGAGCTGGAGTAAAAATGCAATGCGTGTTTACAAGCTGTCAACAATAGAAAAACAGGTTGGCTAAAAGGATACGAACTTTACGGTGCTCCCCAAGCTTTTCTTTGGAGAAAGGTCCAGAATAAAAACGTACCACAATACTCTCCATACTGATTAGAAAGAGAGATTGTAGATCATAGTTCTCGAGTCACGTCTGTTTGGATTAATCAGAGCTGAGGTGTGCAAATTAGTCTACTATATAGCTGACAAAAAAAGCCTAAAACACCGTTTCAACAAAAGGAAAAAGTTAGCCGATTAAGATTAAGCTTTAGAAAAAAAAAATTCCCAACATTTTCCTAAGGAAACCTTGAACCTACTTCTAAGGTGCGGGCTATGGAGTTTAATAAATCTCAACATTAGAAAAACACAATTTCCAGCCCACCAGGATTTACAACCGAAACAAAAGTGCTCTCTCCACAGTACAGAAGTCCTCCAAAGTATTTGCACAAAGTGAAAAAAAAAACAAGTTGGAGCGCTTCGTAGCGCTAGGCGTGGAATACATGTCACCATGGTGTTCTGTATGAGTACTATAGGTTTTGTGCCACCTGCTTTATTTTTCCAAAGAAAGAGATGGAAAGAGGAATTAATAGATAGCACGCCTTTGGGAACTTTGGGAATGGTTCAAAAAAATGGTCGGATGAACCGTGAATTGTTCATAAAGCGGTTCCGATAAAGTGCTCCTAATTGTCGACGCCTATGGGCCTAGACACATTGTATTCAACCCCTGGATGTAATATTTCATAATGTTATGAACATATATTATAATCAGGAAATTTCTCTTTGATTAAAAGCGCATCCTGATAGAGTCTTGTTTCCATTCCAAATTATTCGCTTATTTGCAGCCGCCTATTCCAAATCAGTGCAAACTGCAATTGCCAAGAAGATTTTCCTAAAAACTGGAATCTGGCTAGGTGATCCCGTCATTTACACATATTTTATTTGCGCCGTCAGAAACTACAAATATTGCAGTAAACGATAGTATACGTGATGAACACAGCAATAATAGTAGTATTAATGATGAAAATTGTAATATTGAAGATAATATTAATATTGACAATATGATTGAAACTTCGATACTTTCTAAACAATTAACACATGGAACCACCAAAAATAGAAGATCAAAAGACGGAGAACATGAGGCAGCTGGATCTTCAGAGTTTAGTCAAAAGTCTACAAGAAACTCTTGTTTGTTTTCTGTCAAGAGATTTGCCCTGTTCCTCAAGAAACTTCAGTTCCTAATAGAAAACGTAGGGCCAATAAATCTGTTTTTTTTAAGAGTTTACAGGCACTCCAAATATAAAAAAAAATGAAGACAAAAGCGATGGCAAAAATCGAATTTAAAAGGTCCAAAGAATTACGGCGCATATCAAGACAAATTAAGAAGAGGATGTTTAGTCTGACTTATATGGTTTAAATGCGGATCAAGAGCAATTTGAACATAATGAGGAAGATGCGGCTTGTCACTACTTCAATTGATCTATTTACTATCAAGAGGGCAGAAGTGGATTAAATGCATGAAGTGCAATAATGGGGTCCCACTGCAAGTGTGCTGGTGTGTCAGCAAAGTGCAAATTTTTTGTTCGAATTTTAAATTTTTTGGTTTTCTATCTTTTAATAAATGCGTTTAATAATTTTTATTGGCCTTTCTGAAAAACTTTACACGTATATCATTTTACCCATACAGTAACATAAAATGACATAAGTGGTGTTTAAAAAAATATGACCGTAATAAGGTTTTGTCATCTTTCTTCTTACAATTGTGAATACAAAATTTGCTATAACATCGTTACCAAATTTTCTTTTATTTTTGGTGGAAAATGCTTAGGGTATGTCATTTCAAGCGCATTTCAAAATGTACGGTTATTATCCACGTGGCATTGTGATCAAAATCAGCTACTATCTCGCGAATACTGATAGATGAGATACATATTAAATAAATAATAGTGCTAATAGTCATTAGCCCATCATAATAAATTTTATTAAAAAACTAAAAGATGTAGGTTGTAACTAGTTTCGGCCGAAACTATTATCAAACTTTAAATTTTATAAACTATAAAATATTAATGATGTTTCTTAATGAAATAACATGTTATATGTAGCATCTTAATTTTAAGTAATTTTTAAATCATTTAAGTGAAATGGACTTGCCATATTTTGAAAAAACCAAATATTTTTTGACAAAAAAATCCTTGTATTGTTACGTCTTATACAGGGTGATTTATAACTATTGGGACATAGGCTAAGGGCGGATTATTTAGACCAAAATATGACCATAAGACACAATATGCCTTAATAAAATATTGCTGTGGAAAAAGATACAAAGTGTTAAATAAAAAATTTTTTGTCTTTATTTTTTGTTAATAATTTCACTGTAAATTTATCAATTCTTATCAAAATCTACAAAGAAGCATAATTATCTGACACTCCAAAACGTACCCTTAATAAATGAAGCACCACAGGGTCCGGCACATCGAGCGTGCATTAAAAGTATATGAAGAACTAGCTCAATTCATTTTTTGAAAATTGTGTTCGCCTGTTTTCGACATCACTAAACTCAGACAAAATATTTTCGTTCATACAGCACTTCCGGTTGTACGGGAAGTAGCTGTCAACTTTTTTATTTCAAATGGAACATGCTATTTTTTATTTTATTTTCAGATTCTACGCAAAATTTAAGGTGTAGTTTAATTGCTATACCATACTCAAAAAATGACTAGTTTTTAGTTATATCGATTTAAAAAAAATTAAACTATATGCTAATTGTTATCGTTCATATCTCAAGATGATATCAATATTTTAGTTCCTAATTTGTTGTGGCAATTGTCGATATGCTACAGTAACTCACATATAAATGGAAACTCGAATTGCATGTACAGGGTGATGAAAATTTTCGTGCCAATATGAACAACTTTGACCTCAAAAACTTTCTTAATTCAAATGGAGACATCCTATGTTTTTAATTATCAATCGATGTCTTTTATGTCCTCTTTTGATACATACTAATATGTCCTATGCTTAAATTGATGATAAAAAACACAGGGTGTCTCAACAATTTGAGCATAGGACATGTTAGTATGTATCAAAAGACGACAACAAAAGACATCAATTGATGATTAAAAACATAGGGTGTCCTATTTGAATTAAGCAAGTTTTTGAGGTCGAAAGTTGTTCATATGGCACAAAAATTTTGATCACCCTGTACATGCAATTCGAGTTTCCATTCATATGTGAGTTACTGAACATATCGACAATTGCCACAACAAATTATGAACTAAAATATTGATATCATCTTGAGATATGAACGATAAGAATCCAGTATGATTTTATTTTTTTTTAAATCGATATAACTAAAACCAGTCATTTTTGGGTATGGTATAGTAATTAAACTACAGTTTTACGTAAAATCTGAATATAAAATAAAAAAATAATATGTTCCATTTGAAATAAGAAAGTTGACAGCTACTTCCGGTACAACCGGAAGTGCTGTATAAACGAAAATATTTTTCTGAGTTTAGTGATGTCAAAACAGGCGCAGCACTATTTTCAGAAAATGGAATCGAATTAGTTCTCCATATACTTTAATGAACGCTCGATGCAGGCCCCGTATTTGAAATCCCTTTCTGACACTACGAATTGTTCAACTGCTTTTTCTTGAAAAAGATGAAATTATTGTATTTAAACAGTAGTACCAATATTGTGTAGAAATGATTTTTACGTCATATTCTCTAATCAAAATCTCTAAATAGTTTTCTCAAAAAAAATTACCAGTTGATTTCATCACCAGGAATCATTCACGTGGCGCCCTCTATAACAAATTGTAAAATAGTACATAAAATAATGTTCTTGGTCTAAAGTTATGCCTTTCTGCCGATTTTGATAAGAATTGATAAATTTACAGTAAAATTATTAAGAAAAATGAAAAAAAAAAGAATTTAATTTAACGCTTTGTATCTTTTTCCACAGCAATATATTTTATTAAGGAATATTGGGTCCTATGGTCATATTTTAGCCTAAATAACCCGCCTTAGCCTATGTCCTAATAGTTATAAATCACCCTGTATACATACTCTTTCCAAATTTAAAAAGGCCAAAATCTGAATTGAACCGAGTCGAAATAGTAATCGCTCACTATCATAAGAGACGTTCTTATTAAACAATCGAAAGACTTAAAACAGACAAACGAAAAATATATGATTCAATCTAGAATCTGACTAATATGCAACTTTTTAGAGTAGAAGAAATGCAAAAGTTTGGAATATTTGAATATTTAAACCACTAATGGTTTTTGCAAAGTAATTTTTTGATCCTCTAAAATTGTGATTAATAAAACTTTTGTTTGTCACTTAGAATAACTTCTTTAGGTGGAGGTGAGAGAATAAAAACCACAACGTCCTGGTTAAATGTCGCCGACGATTCGCCCAGCAAGCGTGGGCTTTATCAAAGCTTAATTTATTAAGCCGTGTAGATCAAGCATTTAAACAAAAACACACATAATTAAATGTGTGGTTGACAATTTTAAAATTTAAATAATTTAACATAAAGTATTTAATAAACAAAATTACACACCATAAAGCCCACGCTTGCTGGGCGAAACGTCAGCGACATTTAACCAGGACGTTATGGTTTTTATTCTCTTACTTCAATCTAAAGGAGTGTTTCCAAGGAAGAAAGAAAAATTTTATTTTACTTGTTCGGCTTCTAATGTTCTTTTTCTTCTTTGCGTCAGAGAGAATTTACCGTCAGTTGTCTTTTCTATATTAATCATATTAATTAAACATCGGAGGTCAGCGGCGTTGTTTGCGAGGTAATTTAGTTATCACACTTTCCCCTGATGCTACGTATATTGGCAAAAACTTTTAACTCCCGCCGACGAAGGTATAGCCACACTCTATTTTATTATAACTTCATGGATTGCTATTGACTGTGTTTTGCACATAACACAACAACAGATACCAAAGAAAAGGTTTCAAAGCAAAACAAGTAGGTACTACTCTAATAGTACAATAGTTGGTAACAAAGTGTAAAAAGTCGAAGGAGTTCGGGGGAAGGGACTTTCCTGCAAGCGAGAATTGAACTATCTCTTGAAATTGATCCACAGGAAAAATAATAGGTTAAAGTTGAGAAAACTACATCATTAAGAATTATGGAATTAGTTTATTAAGCCGTAGGTATTTATATTTACAAAAACCCTTTTTACCCCCACCCACAACCAAAACCCAAAACTGGTACAAAAAGAAAAAACACCTTTTTTCATACTTTTTTCACACCCCCCCTTTGTGTCACAAAAAAAAAAAAAAAAATAATCCCACCACCACCACAACACCCCACACCCCTCAAACCCCAAAAACCCCCCAAAAAATACGTGACGAAATATAGATTTAATATAGATTTTTGTAAATCATATGATATAACATTCGTTATAGAAAATCATGCGGTTAGTCACTGGTTACATACATTGTTATTTTCAATGACATATCAAAAAAAAAGTAAGAATTCAGAAATTATTTTTAACAGACACTTTAATTGTATTACAAAGAACAAGATCAATAGGTCATTCTTTAAAACTACTGACGTAAAACCAAAACTTGATTTATACGCGTATCGATGAATTACTTAAATAAAATGTTCAGTTTGTGTTGTGATTTTGGGGAGGTAGGACGCTAACAAGGTAGGAATTTTATTAATTCAAATTTGAAACAAGAAGTTAAATTGATTATAATTACACAAACAGCAGAGGTTTTGAATAGAAAACGCTTCTTTAATTTCACTCTATTTTCAAAATTTCACTCAAATTCAATACAAAAATGTGTTGTTTGCAAATTTTAGTTATTTTACTTTTGCAACTTTAAGGGTGACTTGTTAAGGTAAATTTTGATTTTGCAGGTTTTCAGTAAGGTAAGAGATTTTTTTGTTTTATTTATGTTTTTTTCAATAGGACTTCAAACCCAAACTAACTAATCGGGAGCTTATCGTTTTTTAAGCGCGTCGCGAAAAAAAGTGTAGTGGGACAGTGTATTTGTTTAGAATTATTTTTTAAATAATCTCCATTACAAAAATATCTAATTATGTTAGATAATATATTTCGAATACGGTAAGCAAGCATTTTTATTTCGTCAAGTATATAATTCTTATTTCCACAGGTTTTTAACGCGATTAAACTTGTATCTGCGTGTCTTCTACATGGAATTTATTATCAATTCGTTACAAATATTCCAAAATATTAACTTCTCTTTTCATTGGTGCCCAACACATTCATTCATTAGTTACCACAGTACATTTTCACAAAACGTAACATAAAACCCCAAAATCAAAAACAAGACCATTTAATTTCTACGTTACGTTCTTTTACGAAAGAGAGTAATACATTTTATTGCTGGTATCTCTGCTTGCAAATAACAAATAATTCAGTTTTTAGATTGTTTTAAGAAAGTGACGCTTTTATGATGTAGCGCTACGTTAACAATGCAATCTTTGGTTTTAACAATGGAATGTATCTGCTTTAAAGTGCTCAAACATAATAGCCATTTTTTTTGATATTCCACTCCAATTTGTCAAATGCGTTTAATTATTACTCTCTTTCGCAAAAGAACGGAGTATAATTTTATTTTATTAGGTTACAATCAAAATCTTTTTTTTAATGTTCAATTTATTCTTATGTCATTTGCAATGACTCAGTTTCATTGCGTAAAATCTCACTAATGACCATTCTAAAATTGGTTCGTTTAAAAAGATTTTGAATTAACTATAATACATTAATATTTTAGCGCAATCGATTAAATATCTATAATTACACTAAAATTATAAGGCAACTGCGTTTACGTGTATAACAAAATTTAAATTACTGCTAAAATTTGAAAAAGTAAAGTAAAATATGCGTATTGCTATATTATAGGTAACTTGACACATTTAAACGCAGCAAATTATAAATTAACTTCTGGGTTGCATCGGTTTTGGGGCTTGTTAATGGTATTCTAGCTTGTTGGTGGGTGTAACGCTTGAAATTAATCAATAAACCATTTCTATTAGTATTTCTGATCTCAACTGTAAGGAGACTAAGGAAAAAGAAGTGGAGTCCCCAAAGATTATCAAGCATTGACAATTCAAAAGAAAATTTGTGTTTACTGCAGTAAGCCGACATCCAGAAACAAAAATAAAATATGGTAGTTTACGCTTGAGCTGCTAATAGTACAGAATGTAGATTTCGCAAGCTTGAATATACTATGAACTGTTGGCATGTTTAGGTTTTGGTGGTTTTCCTAAGCCTTAAAGCAAATGCTTTGCCAAGAAGAACCAATCCACAATTGCACACGGTTTTGTCAGCACACAGTACAGGTTTATACTGATTTTAAAGTACTGGGGCATTATACATTACACTGACATTACAACACAAAAGAATGTTGTAATGTTCAATAAGAACAAATAAATGGATTCAAAGAGACTTCTACAGTTTACAGCAGTAAGTTTACATCCAGGAATATAAACAAAATCTTATTGTTCTCGTTGGTTACGCCTAAGCTGTTAATGATACTGTGTGTTGATTTAGTAAGTTTGAAGACTCTTAGATTGAAAAGAACCATTTGAGTTTACTGGGTAAGCGAATGCCCAGAAACAAACTTCGTTGTTTTGTTGTTTACACATGAGCTGCTAATGATACTGTGTGTTGATTTAGTAAGCTTGAAGATTCTATAAATTCAAAGAAACAATTTGAGTTCACTGCGGTAAGTCAACGTCCAGAAACATAAACAAAATTCGTTGTTTTTGTTGTTTATACCTAAACTGCTAATGATGTTGTGTGTTGATTTAGTAAGCTTAAAGGTTTTTTTATAGTTTTACGGGACCACTTGAGTTTACTGTGGTAAGCCAACGTCCACAAACATCAACATAGTTATTATCCTCGTTGGTTACGCCTGAGCTGCTAATGATACTGTATGTTGATTTAGTAAGTTTGAAGATTCTTAGATTCAAAGGGACCACTTGAGTTTACTGAGGTAAGTCAACGCCTAGAAACAAGTTGTAACAGTTTACTTAATTCAGTGTAAATATTCCTTAACTATTTCTTAAATTTCGTATTCGTTGTATATAGTTTCTTGTTTACTGAAATGTATTGCGTGTTGCCTCTTCATTTCTATTTCTTTCAAATTTGTATTTATTCTTATGATTGCTTATCACTCCTTGTACTTTTGGTCGGGCAGACATTTTGAGCTCATTTTTCGTTTGGCGTTCGTTTGGGCAATGTTGAGTGGTATGAATTTAATTAGTCCTAAAAATAATTATAAAGGGATCAACCACCAACAGGCAAAAATATAACTTCCATAAGTTTAGTTGGTGAAGTATATTAAACCTTGTTAAAGGGATATAATCCAATTCGAACGAACAAAAGTTAAAGCACACTCTTTCCAAAGGCGAACAACGGGTAAGCTTAACTGTCCTGATCATCCTCTTATCTAAGTCCACTTCGTTTGTAGCCTTTTATTTAGGGGTCACACTCTCACTTTGTCTACAACTGATGTGTTCGATGAATTAGAGGCAATAGCCAGGCTGAACTGCATACTTACATCGCCCCAGCCGAGCCTTCCTGGTCGCCGCAGTCAAACTACGGTCTCTGGTCTCTTCGATCCAGCATCTGCGGAGGGTTTGATTCTTCCTGTTTGTGATTGTCCTTGTTCATATTGATAATTGAACTCAGTAATTGTTGCTATACCGAGCCATGTAAATATTCATATCTATGGGTTTAATTTAGTACTTGGTGTATAATTAATTGTTGAAATACCTGTACATATTTGTCTGCGTTTCCTTTGTTGTCGAATTCGATTAACTTCACATACACAAATCAATTTAATCTGTACACGCTACGGTCGCAAGGAAATATAGAAAACTAAAAATATATCCTAATAAATTAAATTAAAACAGACCCTAAAAATTAAAAGAAAAAAAAACACAATAATCAATTCAGAATCAGGTTATGTACAAGCGCTTGCGACAGCTCCTGCAACTAACGACACATTTATATACATACAGGGTGATTCTTTACGAACCAAGCGTAAATTTTCTTAATCTTATAAATACATTTTCTTATTAAATTAATTATATGCGTTTAAAAATTAAATTCGATTTATCTTGGGAATTCGCAACATTTATACATACAAAAATATTATTCATTATTTTGTTTTGCTCAAATTGATCTTACTGGCTTTGTTTATAGTTATTTGGGGTTATATTTTTGTATCGTATCTGGATTTATACGTATATCTACGTTTTGATTAAACGAATAAATTTCTGTCTACTTTCAAATATTTCGTTTTATTTTTACGTTTTGGGGTTATTGACATTTTGTTACGAGTGCCACTGGGATGAGGCTATCCAGTGGGTCTGCTGGATGTAATACATAGCCGTGACCTGGCGCCCAGATTATTCGGAAGTTTCCTTTTGAAATCGAACTCCCCATTTGCCAAGGAGCTAGTTGGCAACCCTGCTACAATCCCGGTGTGCCGCAACCACGGACAACGTAGCAGACTCCACACTAGAAAAAGATTGATTTTATGACCTGAACTGCCAGTCAAGAGAAAGATTTCTATTAAAAGTCTTTCAAATTTAATCCTAAAAGCTCGTCATCACTAGCAATTATCAAACTATAAGTTTTCGACACGTAGTGTCGACTCGTGATTAGTTGCAAGAATAGAAGGTTAAGAAAGTTGTTATATTCTTCATCGACTGGCCATAGCATCGTGCAATTTTATGATCTTAGTACAACACGTATTTATTTATTTTTGTCGTGTGAGGACCATTGTTGGACAATTGTCTGAAAACCAATGAAAATTTGTCCTATGCTGTGTCAGGGAGAAAGCGGTTACATTTCTCTCAAACGTACATAAAGCATTTCAAATAATAGAAGCTGACTCCCGTCATTCTGAAGTATTTTGCTTCCTTTTTTTGAGACACGCATTTACAACAAACTTGATTGAATATTGATATGTTTGATTCCCTTTCGGTTACATGTAGCTCATTCAAAATTAGGAGTAACGTTTTGGACGATAATAGACAGATTGCAGAAAAACTCCTCCAATTGTTATACATAGATTACTGTGTTTTCTCTAAGAATGCATTTTACGAACTTTTTAAAAAGAAATGCTCAACTCTGTTGGTTAGGTAATGATGCAACTCCGCTTTTATTGTCAGATAATGATAACATTTTGGACTCAAGGTACATCACCACATCCGTTCTTGGTACAAAGTGGGACCAAAAGAAACACAAGTTATTTAGAAGTATTGGAAATTGCAAAATAGTTAAAAACCAAACTATTCCATCAAATTTTTTTTAATTCCATTGGTCTTTTTTACTTAACTGCGCTATTGATGAAAATAATCCTGCTACAAACTTGAATTAATTAGAAGAAATGTGACAAGGATTTGCCTAAAAGGTTATAGGGAGAAATTTGAAAGTTAGTCTACTCAACTTGATTGCTTAAAAATAATCAGAACTCTGCGAAAAAAATAGAGCCTTCATACATCTGCAGATGGATGGCTTGATTAGTAGCAGGTTAGCTAATTCACTAAAAAATACGTTAACGTTGGAAAGCGTGATTTAATTGTATTGGACAAACTCGATCACTGCGCTTTTATGGATTAAACGGAAAAAGCTTTGGGAAACTTTTGTGGGAAATTGAGTGAGGGAGGTTGCCGTCCTTATTAATGTAAATAATTGTAGATATAATCTTGGGGTATCCAATCCGGTTGATTACGCCTAACGGTCCAGAAGATGCCCGCTAACCTAACTGATGGAGCCAGATTGTGAGAAGCGCCAGCTTGGCAAGAAAGTGAAAACTGTATTCCGGTTTAATTTAACAAACAAGGCGTATAGGTTCGGTGTAGAAAGCTCTTCTAGAATTTAAAAAAATTGTCTGAAGAAGTTAACAGGAATCACATCAGAATTTATAATATCTGTCATAATTTCTTGGTTCTAAAATAAATATTTATTTATTTGTATGTTAAAATAAAATATGAATACTTTGGATTATGTGCACAAAACGTATCCTTTATTAAATTTTTTGCAATTGTACCTTTGATAAACACTTTATATCTTTTCTACCTCAACTTGTTTATTTAAACTGTGTACATGTACATTCATGAAATTTAAAACTTGGACACCACAATTTCTGTAAACAAAAGTTTGCACATTGTAAAGCGGGCTTAAGGGTATCATTTACAATTCTAACAGCAGGTAGTCTCAGCAGGGGTTATCTTATAGAAGGACTGTAGAATGAATCATTACACTAAGCACGTTTTAGAAAATAGGTAATTTACGTTGCTTACTTAATTTTTTCTTTAAAGAATATATTTGAAGGTATCGCTAATTAAACACCATAGCTCGATTAATTATCGAATCAAAATTTTGTTTAGGAAATGTTTACAAAATAAAATTAGAAATAATTTTGATTTAAAAAACGTCTACAAGCAATAACTTTTAAATTAAATCAAAAACTAAACATGGTTATTTGGGTTGACTGATTATTACTTATTTTTAAATAAATCTAACCTACTAATTATTGTAAGTTATTAAAAAAATCATTAAACTCTCTATTCATAATATTTAGTCCTTACAAAATGTATATTTTATGACGTTTCATTTTTTCTGTAGTTAATATAAAAAGTGAAAATAAAAACTAAGGCAATTCTTATTGTCAACGTATATATTTAGTTTTTGACAAGAATTTATTACATAATTATAATTAAGATACCAAGTTATAGTTTAAAATTAAATGAAAACGTTTTTTTTTAAATAAAGGTATTACTATATAAATAAATATAAGAAATCAATAATGGGTGTGACCTCCATTATTATTGATACATTCTTGGAGGCGTCTGCTCATTGACGCTATCAAGGTATCAATATAATTAATATTAATCGTTTCCCATGCGGTATCAATGGCTGCAATTAGTGCATTACGGTTTACTGGTATAAAATTTGGCCCTTGTTGTCTTCGGATAACAGCAAGTATTCGAGCCCAAACATTTTCGATAATGTTAAAATCTGGGCTTTTTGCTGGCCAGGGTAACAGCTCCAAGTTATTTGCTTGTATCCAGTTGCGCACAACCTGCGAAGTATAGGGTCATCATATCCCAATAGTTAATTATTGAATGTTCCAAGAAAATATGTGTAAATAGTAAATGGAATCTATTAATGTAACGTTAAGTCGTTAATTATAGTTACATAACTCTCCTTTCATAAGATATAGTTCATATTAATATGCTTATTGTAAAGCTTCGTACACACCTGAACAACAAACCGAGGAACAAACAGAACAACGAACCGAACGGCAATCGGAACATTAATTTGGACGGTGCTACGTACGAATTTTAGAACAGATTCGCAAGTCCTGATTGTTCCACGAACGGTTTGCGGCGTTCCCGCAACTTGTTGGTTTTTCTCCGACATCAAAGAAAATGCGCGCGAATGCGTTTGCAGGTTTGGACGAATCTAAACAAAACGGCGAACAAACTTATGCGGAAGAATTAAATTATTTATTTTTGTCCTCCCTTTTGTGGGTTTGTTGTGTTTTAGGTAATATTATGGAGTTGACAGAAGAAAAATGTTTTAAATTAATCAGTGTTTAAGAATGCAAGAAAAAATGATGTCCCTATTAGCATCATTTGGGCGGAAATTTCAAAATAAAAAAAAGCAAAGTAAATTATAATTTTTACTCTTCTTTGTGCGTAAAAATTTGGTTGGCACTATCTTCTTGTTTTCCGCAATTTTCTCTTCTCAATAATAAATATATATGAACTGAAAACTACTGAAAATAATTATGGGAACAGCACAAACGTTCCGTTTGTTGTTCGGATTGTGGAAATCATAAAAGATCGTTTGTCGTTCTGTTTGACTTTCGGTTCGTTGTTATGTTTGTTGCTCGGTTTGTTGTTCAGGTGTGTACGAAGCTTTACAACTTAAGCAACATTTTTTGGCGAATAAAGATTAGTTTGTGATGTAATATTAGAAACACAAATTTATATCATATCAAATTTATGACAACTTAAAACCAAGAACGTGTATGTTATTGCTAAGAAATTATTAAGGAAAAAGCGCAATTGCAGTGTAAATATTTATAATTAGATATTTTCGAAAGTTTATAAGTCCTCTATTGTAATCTTAATACTTAAAAGAAAATCCTGTCCATTAGCATTATAAGGAAATGTTTTACTTTATGAATAAGTTTCAATAACAATAGAATATCCTTGCTTGTTTAATTTACTTCCTTTGAGTCATATTGCTCTAAGGGTTGTTACGGTCATTAGAAGTATGTAATAAATAAACAATTACCTACTGTTTGAAAGGGTAGTGTGAACCAATAAATAAAGTAAGAAATGTAAATTCCATTTTAGTTTAAAATTTCAAGTGTTGTGAAAATGCCACCTCATCTCGGTGCTGATTTGAAAGCGCGGATTGTTTCGGAATTAGTGGCGGGCCGTAGCGTGCGTGAAATTTCACGTATGTTAGATATACCAAAAAGCACCGTAGGGCATTACCGAGTAAAATGGAATCTTGAACACACTTTGGAAAGAGCCATCGGAAGTGGTAGACCTAAAGTATCTACACGTGCTCAAGATCTCGAGTTGTTTCATTACGTAACAGAACAACCATTTGCTACATACTCCAGGGCTATAGCAGATACACATTTTCCCGGATGCCGTATAACTGCACAAAAAGATTAAAGGAGATGGGAATAAAGAAGTATAATGCTGCTGCGAAAGAAGTTCTCAGTGACGAAAATATGAGACGTCGTCTGGAATTTGCAAGGCGATATGTGAACGAACCTTTGGAATTTTGGAATCGAGTGATTTTTAGCGACGAAAAACGTTCAATAGCCGCAACGATGGACCACTAAAAGTTTTTAGAATGGAAGGAACTCGTTACGAAAATAATCACATATGTCTCTAAAAATGAAGTGGTTATTTTTCTGTGAATGTGTGGGGTTGGGTTAGCGCGGGGTTCCAGGAGTTTGTTGGGCTATTGATGGACGTCTTGATTCTGCTGCGTATTTAGATATTTTGGAAACTATTATGAAACCTTCAGTCGAAGTGTTTTATCCAGACGAAGATTATATTTTCCAACAAGTAAGTATTCTTATTTCACTATACTTTCTCAAAAAAATAGTTCGGGATCTGTTGAATTAACATTTTCATAATGTATTTTGTTGTTAAAGGACAACGCCCTATTCATACTTCGCGGGTTGTGCGCAATTGGATACGAGAAAATAACTTGGAGCTGTTACCCTGGCCAGCAAAAAGCCCAGATTTTAACATTATCGAAAATGTTTGGGCTCGAATACTTGCTGTTATCCGAAGACAACAAGGGCCAAATTTTATACCAGTAAACCGTAATGCACTAATTGCAGCCATTGATACCGCATGGGAAACGATAAATATTAATTATATTGATACCTTGATAGCGTCAATGAGCAGACGCCTCCAAGAATGTATCAATAATAATGGAGGTCACACCCATTATTGATTTCTTATATTTATTTATATAGTAATACCTTTATTTAAAAAAAACGTTTTCATTTAATTTTAAACTATAACTTGGTATCTTAATTATAATTATGTAATAAATTCTTGTCAAAAACTAAATATATACGTTGACAATAAGAATTGCCTTAGTTTTTATTTTCACTTTTTATATTAACTACAGAAAAAAATGAAACGTCATAAAATATACATTTTGTAAGGACTAAATATTATGAATAGAGAGTTTAATGATTTTTTTAATAACTTACAATAATTAGTAGGTTAGATTTATTTAAAAATAAGTAATAATCAGTCAACCCAAATAACCATGTTTAGTTTTTTGATTTAATTTAAAAGTTATTGCTTGTAGACGTATTTTAAATCTAAATATATGTGACCTCTTTACTGCAATGTAATAAAAGTCCAGTATCTATGTTACCTTTACTGCAATTGTATTTATGGCCTTAATTCGGTTCCCTAATTTCTGTTTTGTTTGGCCAATATATACCTTCGAACAATTAATGCAAGTTAGTTTATAAGTAACCCTGATTTATCAACGTCACTTGTTTTGTCTTTGAGTTTTGAGTAGATATGTTTGTAAATAGTATTGTTGTTATAACGTGCAATCTTAAATTCATCGAATTTAAGTATATTGATAATTTTATCTGACAAGCCTGGTACATTGATGAGTTTTCTATATTGTTTTCTGTTAGGGTAATTATAATTGTTATTAGTTAATTGGTTCAAATATGGTTGTTGAGTCTTTATAATCATTTGTAGTTTATTATGGTAATTATTGTTTATTAAGATTTTTTGAAGTAAATTTTTATTTTGGTTATGGAATACAGGGCTACTTAGTTTAATTATTTTTGGTAAATGCTTTTGATAATGTTATTTTTTTGAAAAGATGGATGTTTCAAGTAATAATTAATTATTCTGTTAGATGCCATAGGTTTTACATACTCATTTGTCAATCAGGAATTGTCTGTTTTATTATTAATTAGTAAAACGTCAAGAAATTTTTTAGGTATTTGTTATATTTATTAAAAGTATTAAGGGTGTTAAAAATGTTAGATGTAGATATACAAGAAATGATATCATCAACATGTACATATATGAAGAGTGGATCAAAATCTAGTTTTTCTATAACATAAGTAATTAGATCATGCATAACAAGAGAAGCTAAAATTGGGGATGCAGGATTGCCCATGGCGGTTCCAAAAATTTGTTTATAATGACAGTTATTATAAGAGAAATAACTAGAATCAAAAAGAAATTGTATGATATTAATAAATTCATTAAATTCTATGGTGGTAAAGCTACTTATTTGTGGCCAATATCTATTAATTAAAAGAAATTACTAATTGCTCTAGTAATGTTTGTGAAGAGTGACGTTACATTAAAGGAAATCAATGTGTAGCTATTCGGTATTTTAACATTGGTGATCTTATTAATTAATTGATACGAATTATTTATATTAAAAGTGAATAAATAATTTACATTGTTCAAAATTTTTTAGTCTTCATACTTAACTTTATGAAATTTTGTCTTCTTTGAAAAATATTTTTACTTCTATTCATTAGATGATTTGTGTGGTTAGTAACAGCATTAAAAATTCTACATCTAAGTGCATCTTGGTTACTTTTTGGGTGTAACGAAAGAATATTTTCACAATCTTTAATTAACGTTACTAATGGGATGTTATTCAAATCATAATTAACATTGAATTTAGGGGACAGTGCCAAACATTGTGAAACATCCTGTGGTAAGATGACGTCAGTTAAATTATAAAGACACTTTTTTTCTATGTCTTTTATTTCAACGATAAGTTGGTGGTGCATTTTAATTAAGTTTTAGAATTTTTTATTTAGTTTTTCTTGTTATTATAAAATGGGTTTTTCGTTTTATTTTTGTCTGTTTTAATTAAGATATTCAAATCATCAACCATGAGTAAGTTACTTAAATCTTGTTTACAGTTATTAATGTTCTTAAAGGCTCACTACGTGGAAATTGATCTATTGCAAATTTTAAGGAGACTTCCAATACTAAATAATTAAGTTTAAACTAATCACTTATATACTAATTTTACGTTTGAATAAGCGTTACGCATTATCGGTTAAATTAAATAGAATTTTGTTGGGGTTAGGACCTATTTTATTATTTTTAATCTCTTTTTTTGAAGGTAATTAAACTTTTTGTTTAATTAATTCTAAGCTATTACAATCTATACTATGTTTATTATTTAGCATATAGGTTTACATGGAATACATGACCCGGTGTTAACTATGTAATTTAGGAAATGCATTGGGCACAGCCAAAGATAAAATAGCCGACAATCAAAAATCAGGGATATACAAAATTAATTGTGATGATTGTAATTTAACTTATTTTGGACAAACTAGTAGAGCAATTGTAACTAGATCCAAAGAGTACATGGCCGAAAAATTTAGTGTTGCCCATCATATGCTAAATAATAAACATAGTATAGATTGTAATAGTTTAGAATTAGTTATACAAGAAGTAGACTATAGGAATTGAATACTTAGTTATCTACAAAAACAGAGATAGGTTGATACATAATGACATGTGTCCTAACCTCATCACCATTCTATTTAGTTTAACCGATAATGCCTAACGATTATTCAAACGTACAATTAATATGTAAGTGATTATAATTATTTAGTATTAGTCTTCTGCTAAAGATGAAAGCTTAGTTATATATTACATGTATGTAATTTAAACAAGATGTGTTAGAAAAGATGTACAGTGTTTATCAGTCGTTATTAACCACAGTATCCTATTCAAGTTAATTGTATCTATGCTAACAGTATTAGTTAGTCAAGATGCTTTTTTTGCACAATAAATATTTAGGATTTGCAATTGCAGAATTCATTGCCTGTAACACAGTGTCAATAATAGCAACCTGTTTTTGCTGTTTGTATATTTGTTAAAAAAAAATGTTCTTTAATAAATATGTTTTCGTGGATGTCGGTGATTAAAGCTCTGCAGTTTACAAAACTTTTTATATTCTTTTCCTGCAATTAATCCAACTCAACTGCAATTTTCTCTCCACTTACACTTGACATGCGATTAAACATTTGAAATATACCTTCTAGATATGCACAAAGCGGAGAAAATCAAAACTATATATTTTGCCATGACTGTTACACCCTTTGTCACCTGTTTGGTAGAAACTTGAAGAAATAATGATTACGATAGTTTTTATTAAAGGTTTTCATAGAAGTTTGAGTTACATTACACCATCTTGCTTCACTGACTCAATAAACTCCTTGTTTGTTTAATGACAAGCGTAAAAGTTGTTTTGTTTTTAAACCTAAAGTCTCACATTTTGTGTGGTCTAGACTCATTAATAATATTACATCCACAATTGGCGTGTTAATTTATTTTTAGTGTTCTTTGTTCAATTTACGTTTACTAGGTTTTACTCTTCTGACGTTAAAATTTTCCTGTATACGTGTTACTTTGCATATTATGGCCCTGTCTACTTTCACTGCGAGTTTAATAGAACAAGCTCAACGTCTAAATCCAATTGCGCTTGTTTTACGTTCTTTTCCTTTGTGTTTGACTAGCAACGAGGACAATCGTGTTTGTAAAAAAAGTAACTGTGAAAGAAAATTCTGAACACAAGTGATGGATTAATCTAAAGATGTTATAACCATCCGTTTGCTGTAAAACGTAAAGTACACCGGATATGTAATAAAAAATTGAGCGATAATAAACGTTTGCAGGTGAGCTTACTGACCTATATTTTACCACGTGGCAAACAGTTTGTTGCATTGGGTTTCTCTAATTATTACAGTTTCTTTGTTTGATCGTATTTTCTGGTATTTCCTTGCTTGATGTCTACCGTGATTTGATTACGTCCAGAATTTGTAGGTTGTCTTCTGAAACCGTTTCTGCCTTATGGTGTTGTAATTGTAAAGATTAACCTCTCAACCTTTACTTGTACTTGAGGAAGTGGTATTTGGAAATAAACTTATGCTGTAAGGAGGTGCTGGTTAGAATTTGTCACTCAAGATAGCGGGGACTAGCGACGTTGAGGTGTTAACACAGAAAAGTGCTTTCCTTTAATACTGTGCCGCTTTGCTTTACAGTTATTTCAGTTTTAGCGTGTGTATCCAAGCAATCCAATTACCAGTACCAATTTGTTTCTTAACTATAACTAAGAACTATTGATGTCGAACGCTTCAAAAGAACGCCTTAATGACTGATACACGTATGATGACCTAGTTTACGTAACTTATCTCCACTATATGTTTAATGTTGAAGAACTTATGTCGCTAGACAAATTACTTGGACTTGACGGTTTTTTTATCTTGTTTGTTCGTATTGTTTTTAAAATAACCTTGACTACTTTAATTAATTACGTTATAAGTCAAAGTGGCGCTTATAAATAATTTCCTCATTGTTACATTTAAATCCACACAGGTGTGCTTTGTTAACGGGATAAGTTTGTCGCTTAAGGAGAATAAGGACCAGTCTTACTCGATAGCAACGGTTGTCTAGGTTTGACTATTACCTGTTTGCTGTGTCGCTAATTAATTTATATTTATATGTGTGATATATCAACAAGAAAGCACGATATTCTGTAATGTTACTGATATATTTTTTATATATATATATGTCTTACTATGTGTGTAACCGATTAAACAGCTCTTAAACAGATGCAACTTTTTTAATTGCTCATTAACCAAAGTTTTGTAACAGCTCCCGAGTTTGTATATAAATACTAAAAATTGTTCAGTAAGCGGCAGGCAATAAGTACAACAAGTACTAAAACTGTAGCGGATTAAATTTGTTATCTCTGATAACAATCGCTGTTAAGTATCGAACACTGCGCAAAAACGCTCACTTATGAACTAACGAAGGTGATTCGTAGGCGAGTACTAAAGTGCTACTTTTGATAACGTGCAAAGAACGTGTAGTTTGCCTAATTAAAGGAAAGTTTTGTTTGACTAAGATCGAAGCAACGCGTGCAGATTCGACGATTTTTCTCTTTTACCTGCAAACCAAATATTGAAATGTCATACCGTTGAAAGCATTTTTTTTATTCATTTGGCATATTTAACCTGTTCCTGTTAACAACTTATTGTAACGATTAACGAAGTGTTGTATTCACCAGAAGAAAACAACACAACTTAAGAATAGGCTAAATTAAAATAGGACAATTGCGTATTTTATTTTTGTTCGTTACTTTTGTTGATCGAAATGAAACGAATTGAAACGGGGTATTAAATTTCAGGTTGAGGCTAACGTAATATCAAAGTAATATTTTGTTTTAAATAAAGACCACAAGTCTCATTTCGTTTAACGAACTGAAAGTTAACTACGGGCGGTACCCCTTTTAACTTTTAGGGTGCGTTTAATGTCAAAGAACACGATTATGATGTAAGCGAATAGTTGTAGAATAACCAACATTTTAATAGAAACACACACGTAGTTTATGCTTTTTCCTTTAAAAATTTTTCTTTTCAAGTGATTACGTTTTCCCGGATTTTTCGTAAACAACTGTGTACATTTAGAAATGATCTGGGTGGCGCTCAATAAAACCTCAAATCTGACGCGTGATAACAACTTTTAGTCATCGGTAAAGGTAAGTGAGAGACATTTTTTTAGACCCCGCCCTCGTCGTTAAGTTAGTTTGGCAGGCCGTGTTGCATTTCGGGTTACATAGTGTAACAACCCCCCCCCCCCACAGCACACGTTTTAGAAACTTTAAAAATTGTTTAGAGCTTTTTTCACTTTTTTAACAATTATTTTGTTTCAATCGTTTGCGAGATATGTCTATTTTTATTGGCTCACCCTGTACATCTTATCTTCAACTTCTTTGACTTGGTTTCCATTGACGAAGCATGGCAGTTTCTTTAAAAATTTACCCATCACTTAATTAACTCAACTAACAAAAACAATTTGAAGAAGAATATAATGTATCTTGCTGATTCTCAAATATTATTTCTACTATATTTTCAAAGAAAAATAAATAGAACAGTCAGCTGACGTCAGAGACGTTTTTATTAATAAAAATGTTTAAATAATTATACAAAAGCTTTTCTTAAAGTATAATGTTTCTATCAACCTCATCAACACAGTTTACTTAAAATCCCATTTAGATTTAAAAAATCTTATTTAAACTTACTTTTTATTCAAATAGTTTTGTTTAATTTCAGAACAGATTTTTATATAAACAAAATTTTAGTCTTCAGTTCAGGTATTTGATGTAATATTAAATCTGCACGAAGGAAATTTCCCTTTAAGCCATGAGCAGAAAATAGTTTATCCAAGTACATTTTTCATTTTTAACTGCTTCTGACAGAAACTAATAACAGTTTCAATTTCAGAAATTGATCCATTAACCATTGACATGAACAATATTATTTCATTTTATAAAGATTTTGATGTTACCCACAATCCCAGACAAGTAATTGTTTTTGCCACAATACTTAATTACAATTACTAATCTTATCATTACGCTCGAAATAAAACGCTTTACGTCTTCATACTTATTGCATTGAATTTTAAGTTTGAAATTCTGAAACACTCAATCGTTATATTGTATGGTAGTAAGTAAAACATGTGTGTTGAGTTTCTCGTCAACTTCAAAGTTATTGTTATGTGAGGTATCCCGCTACAAAGGAATGCAAAGAGCCTGTAGTATTTCAGCAGCGTTTTCAGAAAACTGTCTGTTTTAAAGAGGATGTGCTGATTAAGATACTTAATTTTGTGAAGTCTACGGAGACGGTGTCATAACTAAATCCACTTTAAAACTTTACAGATGCGTAAGAATGGAGCTACAAATATTTAAAATATCGCCTACAAACGCATTATGTACAATTTACAAGCACTTTCTTGATATAGATATTTACAAACCACTTTGCTAAATGCGATGCAAATATACAATTTCCTACAAAGAAAAGCTCGAAGTAGCACGAGAATTGGTGTCGTGCCATAAATAATTCATATTTAAAAGCAACAAGCGGCCAGAAAATCTCGTTTAAATATAGGTATCTACCTGCAAATTATTTTCGTAAATCCAAAAACTTTAAATCTAAAAAAAGTTGTTATTCAATCAATTTTTATTCGCTTAGTATGTCGGTTATTAAACTATACAAGGAAGCTATTTGAAATATCGAAGACAAGTAAACGAGAAAAATTTAAATTCTGTACCATTAACTTAACGTAAATGTATAGTATTAGAACTTTTCGAATGTCTTTTAAAAGGAACTTTATTGGTCTTCGGTAAAGTTTTAACTGGTTGCTATCCTGAAACTTCTTTAAATGTAGATTTTAATGTTTGAAAAAGAAACTATTAAAAGTATTGTTGTAAAATTGCGAAACATTAATTGAAAAAAAACATTGTTGCCTTAAAGTAAAATTGTTGTGAAATTTTTGAAAGCGTCGTTTTTAAAATATTTGCCAATTAACTTTATATAATAAAATAAAGTTTGTTAGAGAATTGTGTCATATTGTAACTGAGATGTTATTAAGTAACATTTGTTTAGTGGATTTTTTTTGTTTGAAATAAAAATATTTTTTGAGATTCCTAACACAGGGTGTAAATTAAGTACTTGTACAAAATTTAAGAGGTGAATCTTTAACTAATTTTGGGATTTATTTAATCGTATAGTACATTTAAATATTGTATTGTGATGTAAGTGTTATGTATGGTGCCCCAGAAGATCAGTATAAACCTGTATAGTGTGGTGACAAAACCGTGTGCAATAGTGGATTGGTTTGTCTTGGAAAAGCATTTGCTTCAAGGTTTAGGAAAACCACTAAAACTTAAACATGCCAACCCTTATGTAGAGTTCCAGACTTACAAATTAAATAATTATAAAAAAAATTATGTATAATTACCCAGAAAGGTAGACGACATATTAAACCGCGAGTTTTTTTTGACAACTTTTGCTCTAGAAATATGTCGGAAAGAATTATCCGCCTTAAATTTTTTCTTGTTTGAACTAATGAAATAAGGGCGATGCAGGGACACTTGTGTGTGAACCTTGTAACTTGTTACTAGAGGTATGTACAATATATGTTTAGATTAATTTTGGGTATGGTTTATTTTGAACCAGATTTAAGTTTGCCCTTTTGCACGTTTTAGTTTTATCTTTTACAATTGTTTAAACCACAATTATAGAAAACTTAACTAATTAGTAACCGCTAATGTAGTTTCTTTGTCTGAAAATTTATTACGTAGAGAATTGTCTCGTGCGTATTTTCTTTTTGTAAAACGCCCTCATGAAGCGTTCGTCACCAATTTATCAAATGTTTTTTTTATTAAGGTTTAATTTAAATTGAGTTCATATATGTTGCTATAAGAAACAATAGATAAAATATAAGTTAACTATTTTTAGTTCAGATTGTAAAATAACCACTGTTGTGGAGGCATAAATTTGGGCGTTTTCATTCTATTTTTAGAACATATGAAGGGGAATTTTTTTTAAACAATGCAACAAGATGTGGAACTTTACTAAATTATTATTTGTTTTAAACCGTTTGTTTTAAGGGTCGTTTACATCCATTTGAATTGAATTAACGTACGTAAAATTAAGAATTGGCAAATGTTTAGCACCATTCCGCTAACGGTTGCGTATACATTAAGTATAGATACGGAAAATTAACGTAGTATACGAAATTGTTGGGTCAACTTCAACTTAAGAAGTTACTAAATAATTTATTATGTTTGTGAGCAGTTTTACCATGAGTGATTGTAAAGTAATGTTCAATGAGAACTTCTTAAGCTAACTTAGTAAATGTAAGCGGAAAGCTTCGTGTATTCGTGCGTTGATTCTTATTTTTTTTTTGTGTCTGCATTGATTTAGTTTAACTGGATGTGAACGATACCTTACTCATGAATTCGTTTGTACTTAACTTTTACAAGTTGGGGAACGTTTTTGAATGAAGGCTCTTATCGATGTTGTTTTTGATATATTGATTTAGTTCGAATCGGATGGGTGTATTTTAAGCCGCCTGGTAACGACTGTTGGTTGACTTAATTGTCCAACCTGGTTTGTTGCAAGTGGAGTAGCTTGTACACCTCCACCGTGGAATTATTTGATATTTTTGATTTAGCAAACGTTGGGGAGTGATCGTCAGAAAGGGAGCGGTTCAAGCTGCCTGGCAACAACCGTTGGTTGACTATGTCCTAGCTGGTTTGATGCAAGTGGAGTAGCTTATCTCTCTCTCAGTTTAACATGCAACTTTTACTATGACATTTATTGTCACTGAACTTATTATTTACCTGCTGAAAAAGTAATATCACAGCAGAGGTTATTGATTTATGATCTTGATTTTATTTGATATGATATTTATTATGTATATGCAATGTGTTGTTTTTTTTGTTTTCACTGCGTTTTTACTAACATTCGACAATCGAAGTCATGAGGCTATTTGATGATTATTTATCTCATAATAATTGAAATATGATGAACATATCTTGTTGCAGTGTTTTATTTGATTTGGTTAATATTTTGATTATTGACATTTTATGTGTTATGCCTTTGCGATTTGTGTGTTATTTGTGTATGTCCAATGTACTTTTCAGGTTTTCCTTTTGTAAGCAGCCTATGCAGGAATTAAATATTAAATGTTATTGTGGTTTGCATGTGAGTTTTATTTTAATTTATTGGTTTATAATACATTATCCAAAGTGAATCAGTTCTCATTCAATCCGAATTTATCCAAATTTTGTAGAGAAATTAAAAATAATCACAACGTAGGATCCATTTCCATTTTATTTATTTGACGATCACAACTTTCTTTTGTTAAGGCCAAATTTTATTAACTTTATTTTTGGAGTGGGTCACTGACTTCTAATTTATGTACTACGACATGGGTTAGTTGTCACTTCTGATACTCGTGACTTGTTTTGATATTTTGTCATGCATGTATCACTACACTTACCTACCCCAGTATTCATATGTAATAATAATAACCAAGTGTGTAAACATAGAAGGTAAATAAGAACATATAAAAAAAATAAAACTGCACAGCAATTGCATGACGACATATAATGGACCGGTCCAAGCGCCAGTCATGACAATGACGGAAAAAAAAGTAGGTTAAAGAAATAGCAAAACAATCTCATCTCCACAGTGTATTTCCTGTAGAAGTAAAATATCGACCCTATTCCTGAAACAAATATTAGACAAGAAATCTGATTTGTCCTTACTCAACCATTCAACACCAATTTGGAGAATATTTGTTGTGTGCCCTATATTACTATGTGATTGTGTTTTGTGAAATTGTGTTGTACATTTTTTCCTAATTATCCGGGAGAGTTTTGATAACCAGGTCCGGAAACCAAAGTGGTGATTCTCAGGAACAACATGTTTTTCTTGTTGACCATGGAGTACTCTAAGGTACTGATCACTTTCATATTTTATATTTGCACCAAAAACCCCTAACAACACACACAAAAAAACTCTAACGAAAATTGACGTACGTTTTGACGTAAAAAAAAGGATAAAAAACTCATATGAATATGGGTCTGCAACTTCTTGGTTTCTGAGATACAGCGGGTCCAAGACAAATATTTTTTTGGTTTTTTTGCTTATATTTTTGTTAAGTAACATGGTAATTAAACAAAATTTGGGATACTGGGTAGATTAATGACGAGAAACTCAAATATTGACTTAATTTTTTGTTCAATGTTAGATGGCGCCACATAAAGTGTTGTTCCTGAATTTAATTAACCAAAACTTTTTTGTGACAATTTTACATGTGGCATCGCACATTGTAACTATTTTTTAACGCAAAATTAACGATATTTCCGCTAACAAATTTTGCAACAACAGCATTATTAAGTCTCGGCTGCATTGTTACTCATATTTAAAAGTAGACTATGGGAATTATGAGTTAAATGATAGTAACAAGCAAGTATATCATTGAAAGGTCCACATTCAACTAAATTTGGTACTTTATTAACTTTATGTTATTTTGGTCCAGTGCAGAAATATGCATTTCAATCGCAAGAAGACATACTTAGGACAATTTAAAACGTGCTTCTTTATAGCATTCACCTGGTTCTTCTTCTTTACGTCGGTATTCTATTCCGGTGGATGTCCCGGACTAGTTTTTGGGACAATATTTATTCCTGACAGCAACAAAAAGAAATTTGCCTGTTTTGGCACCAACAATGCAAGCGTCTCATGAAGAAGCATCATATATTGTCTTGTAGGAACGTTTTGATAAAGCTCCATCAGTAATCACAGTAACCGTCTTTATCAACGTCTCCAATTACTTGAGCTTCTTCTACGCTTGCTTCCTCCATATACTCCCACAATGACGCAAAGGTTGTTTCTGCGACTTTATCAAAGTGATTGTCACACTGTCTCCTAGATAGTTGTAGGATGTTCATTATGCCAAGCATCTGCGTCATTTGAGAAAAACCTACCCCCTGTTGTAACGGTGATTAAAACGATTGCCGAATTTCTGTTTTATGATAAATATTAATCCATCGTGTGACTCCAAAAGCATATACATATGATCAAGATTGCAGGTATAAAGCAAGTGATCATTTCCTTTCAGCATTTCTTTGAAAAAGTTCTGAATGCCTACAAATCATCTACCACTGATCTGCTCGCCGACGTTTTCAGTTTTATTGGTGGGTGCTCAACCTCTAGCTCTCCCAAATATTCGGAATCACTATGGATTTGGGACTTTTTTAACATTTACCTTATTGCACCAACTCGCATTTACCTTGAACAATTCATTATTTCAGTGATGTATGGTTGAGAGAATATTGCTGGGGCATTGAGAAAAATTGAGGACAAGTATGCAAAAGTAATACTAAAATAAATTGACATAAACATTAAATGTTACAAACACCAGAACTACTGACTTGCCATCTTCATAACTTTTGTTTATTTCTTTGGGTGCAGACAATGGGACCTTGGGCTGAGCTTTGGGTTTTATACAATACTTGCTCAGAGGAATTCTATCAAAATAAAATCAGTAAAGATCAGGTAATATGTAATAAACGCGAATGTATCCAGATCTTACACATTTTGCAATTTTTACGTTTTGATGTATCTACTCTAGTACTGTTATTAAATAATACGCAAGTGAAATTTTAACGTAATTGTATAGAATAATAGAAAATGTGTTTAAAATCAACAGATAACTAATTATTGTAAAAAAAACTATAAACATTTAATTCAAATGATCATTTCCGAGTTTTTGAAAAATTCGCGAAAAAGTACCTTTTAACACAATGTGCTATGTTACACTATCACATTACATAACAATAAATAAAAGATGCATTTTTTCCTTTTCATTATTTTTCATAAACTCGGAAATGATCCAACCTTAAAAATTCCAACGCAGATTTAACTTCAAACCCATTTTTATCCAAAATGGCTGCTTTTAGCGACAAATACAAAGAGTACCTTTTGTATAAAAAATTGAATGGAGAATAGGTCTGCCTAGTCAAAAATTACATACAATGCAACACAAAGAAGTTATAGTTAATTAAATTCAGGACAACAATTTATGTGGCGCCCATTAACATTAAACAAAAAATTAAGTAATTGTTTGAGTTTCTCGTCATCAATACACCCAGTATACCGAATTTCGTCTAATTTTTATGTTCTTTAACAAAAATATAAGCAAAAGACCAAATAAAATAATTTTTTGTTGAAGACTTGTATCTCAGAAACCAAGCGGTTGCGGACCCATATTCAGATGAACATTTTATCTTAAAATTAGTCAAAGATTCACTCCTTAAAGTTTGTACAAGTACTTAATTAACACAGACAATTATGTGTGGTAAAAGTGAGAATAATTGGAACATATACATTATTCCGAATAAGAAGGTGGCACTATATGTGAAGAAATGTTTACCTATCTACACTTTAGTTTTAGCGGTATACTTATCTAAAATTAATTTTATTTTGTAACTAACGGCATCATCAATATATTTATTTTATTACTTATCAATAAACAATAAATCTAGATTGTAAATAAATTTCATTCCGAGTGATTATATGATTACCACAAAATAAAAAAAATAGAAAGGATATTAATAGTTATTTAACAAACGAGTGTATTATTAAGAGCGATTAACAATAGAGATACGTTAATGTTTGAGATTGTTAATCGCCCTTTAATTCAAGAGTTAGTTACACAACTTTTCCGTCGACCGTACTTTGTAATTTTAATAAAATTATAATTTAATTATTTTAGAAAAGATGTGCTATTGTGCACCTTTAGAAAGTACCGTTTTGTGAACGCACTATAATTTTTTAATTGTATAACATAACCTAACTTTATTGTTTTTCCTTTTTTGTGAGCTTTGTATTTCATTATTATTTGCCTTTTCATTTTTTCTATGGCTATTTGACAACAGTATTTTAATTAAGGTCACTAAGTTGATGGAGAATTGAGGTACTAAATTCCAATTGTTGTGTCAAAATATACTAAGTGACATAGAAAGAAGAACACTCAGTAGTAATGAATTTATTTGAACAATTTTTGGTATACTAGTGTATACGAATTAGATTAGTAAACGATCACAATTTGATAAAAATTAAACTGTTAACTTCTTCAAAAGACTTAATAATGTGTTGCTCCACCACGATGTCTTGTGCACTCATTAACACGTCTGGGCATACTTCTAATGAGGTGATTGATTTCTTCTTGAGGTATCTCATCCCATGCTATCTGTAACTGATGCTGCAAAGCCGCTAGAGTTTGTGCAGGGTGAGGTAAATTGAGTAATCTTCTTCCCATAATATCCCAGACGTGCTCGATGGGCGAAAGATTGGGAGATCTTGGTGGCCAAGGCAACAAAGCAATTTGATTGGCCTCAAAATGAGCCAAAGAAACCCTAGCAACATAAGGTCGTGCGTTGTCTTGTTGGAATGTGCTGTTGGGGATGGTCTGAACATAAGGTACAATATGGGGTCTACGACCTCCTGGATGTAGCGCGCAGCGGTCATGTTACCTCTAATAAAGACCAAAGGTGACCTACTTCCAATAGCAATAGCTCCCGATACCATAACTTCAACTGTGTGGTGCACATGCCTATTAACAGAAAATTGGGGATCTGTTCTTTCACCGCGCCGTCTTCTCACCCTTGCACGACCGTCATGCATACCCAAACAGAATCTGGATTCATCAATAAAGACAATTGAATTCCATTCTTAGACCCAATTTGCCCGTTCTCTACACCACGCTAGACGATAACGTCGATGCTCTGGAGTCAGTGGTAGCACAAAAAGGTGACGGTATGAAAAGAGCCCAAAGGTTCTTATCCGTCTATAAACGATTCGCATCCCAATCGGTCTTCCATGTTCTTCAAACCACTGGTCCGCAATCGCCCCTGTAGAAAAGAAGCGGTCCCGTAAAGCTAATAGTCTAAGACGGCGATCTTCGCGTTCTGTGGTTCTTCGACGACGTCCTGTACCTTTCGCTCTTCGTGTACGGCCCTCTTGGTTCCATGCCCAAACACAGACTGCTACAGTGTTTAAACTCCGTTGCGTTCTAGCGACTATATCTCTCATAGACAAACCAGCCTCACTCTATCCCACAATTCCACCCCTATCAAACTCGCTTAATTGCCGAAAATTATGGCGTCTTCGCACTGAAGGCATTGTGATTGAATTAAAAAAGCTCTTTGAAATGCAATTTAAATCGCTTAAACGACAGCTGTACTTACAAATGCTTAATTCATTGTTTTAGGGCTACTTAATTGTAAATGTGTTTGAATGAGGTTAACAAAACAACCGCTAGGGCAATATGGCTGAAAAACTGATCGTTTTTTATCTTAATATAAACAAATATATTCCCAAAAAAAATTTACAAAATATTCATTATTACTGGGTATTCTTCTTTCTATGTCACTTAGTATACAATAGTTTACATCACAGCGAAACAAAGTGTATAAATCTTTTTTGTGAGAACGGATTGGTGCTTATTCAAAATAGTGATGCACCTACAAAGACCGAACCAGAAATGGTTGACAATGTTTGATAAACGATACAAGTAAAGTAAACAAGTTGAACTTTTGATAATGACCTTGTCACATCATACCAAACAAAGGTATTTATTCATATCGCTATTGTGTATTCCAGCTTAAGATTCTTTAACGATGAAGCTTGATTTCACTTTAATGTTATTTCACACAACATGCTCATGTAGAGTTTATAAAAAAAACATTTTCTTAAAGTGGCTCCGCTACACTTCCACAAGGTATTTTTAGGAGTCGAAATGTTTATCAGGTCATTCCTTTTTTGGACAATGAGTAAACAATATTGAAGAACTGTTTGAGACAATAGTTTGTAAAATAGATGAGCTAAACATCGTTAAATGTTATTAACTGTTATAATCGGAATGTTGTATACAGTACAAAAATGTCTCAGTTTGTGTAAACAAATTGAAAATTTATTACAACTGTAAATTAATGTTGATTCGTTATTATTAAAATTTGTTTTGGTACAAATTATGACAGACTTTTATTTACATTTTCAAATTGTATTTGATTGACAGATAAAATGGCAACTTTAGGTATACACAATTATGCTTAGTTGCCTATACCAAATACGCAACACCTACTGCAACACCCGCAAACAAACGACCGTTGTTTCAGAGGAGCAAACGATCACGACGCGCTTTACGTCTCGTTACAATATAGCAGGTCAACCATCAATCGCACCCGCACACGTTACAGAACCCACAGGCTCAAGTCTTTGACGTACATCCACGCTATAGCCGCGTGCTTGCACCCACACGTCCCGAGGCTTGGACTCCGTGTTCTAACTTCTATTCGGCTGTCGCATACAAGAAGCGCGGAACAACAAGCTCGCGCACAACGCTGTGAAACACAGTATACGCTACACACAAATCCGCCTCTGAAGTACCGTAGAACGGGGCAAAGTCGATCAAGTGGGTAAATTTCCATCAAAATACACTTTATTTTTTAAATTTGCCGCAACTTGTTTGAGTTGACACGAGAAAGTTCGTCGGGGCAGCACGACTTACATGCAACTGGTGTTTACGTCATTGTTTATGTCTACTCATTGAATAAAACAAGGTTTCATAATAATTAACCACGACCGGATTAGACTCAAAAATTCATAAAAAAGTCAAAGAAGTCAGATTATGCGAAAATATTAAAAAGGCTCGTGCAGAAGTATTGCGAGAAGTTATAAAAGAATATTTTTCAAACTAATCAGACACTTTACGAGATGTCCCTAAAAAAAATATAGTAAATATGGACGAAACCAATTTTACGGACGATTCGGGGTCTATAAAGATAATTATCAAAAGGAGTGGTCGTCACTCTGAGATAGTGATTGACCACTCCAAATCGAGTGTTAGCGTGATGATGGCCGTAGTTGCCAATGGAAAAATGTTGTCCCCTTACGTTTTATATAAAGCTAAGCAAGTTTATCGTGGGTGGTGTGGTAATGGTCCACTTGGAGTAGTTTATGGTGCTAATAGCAGTGGGTGGTTTGATAGAGACGCATTTGCAGATTTCGTGAAAAAAAGTTATTGTTTTTAACAATCTATTTAGTCACATATCGTTACACGTCATACAAATTTGCAAGAAGAATAATATTAAATTTGTTTTGCTCCCAGCCAATTTGACACATTAGTGCCAACCCCTTGATGTCGCATTTTTCAGGCCACTAAAGGGAGCTTGGAAAAAAGTGCTGAACTTATGGAAAGAAACAAATTGAAAAGTTTTTCCTAAGACTGAATTTCCAAAATTACTGGAAGCAGCTATATGCGAAGTTGGCATTAATCTGGCTGGATTTACAGCATGTGAGATCCCATCTTGTAACGCTGAGCAAATCTTAAAGCGTCTGCACTTAGAAATAAACGAACAAACCAAAAATGAAAACTGGACAAACGCATTGGTCGAGCATTTAGAAAAAAAAAGATTTCTCGGAAAAATTGTCAGAAAGAAAAGGTGCTTGAAGCCTGGTATCATCATTCGTGCAGAAGATCTTATTACTAATAAAAACCAGGCCAGCTCCAGCACACAAGGTGACCCAATCGATGATGAAGCAGATGTCCAAGTGGAGAATGAAACACAAGACCAATATAATGACCAAATCGCTGACGAAACATTACAAAATGAAGCGCCAGATGAAAATATAAATAAGAGTGACTATGTTGTAGTTGCTTTTATCTGTAAAAATAAAAAGATATAAGTAACTTTGTAGGACAAATGACCGATATAAGTGACAGTGAAACGGAAATAACAGTTAATTTTCTTAGAAAAAAGACTTTCAAGGACATTTACTTTGTTTTTCATGACGTAAAGGATCACCAAACTATTCCAAAAAAGGATATTATTGTCAAACTTCTTTTAAAACGTGTTGCTAAGAGTAGATTCTATTTTCAGTTGCCTCATTGTAGTGTAGAATAAATATCTTACTTGATTGGTTCTTTTTTTTTACTTTTCCGCCCTCCCCAGGACATGGACACTTTTTTAAAAACTTGTATACTGATGGAAATTACCGCTGCTATATTCTAAAGTCGATTTTAATGGAAATTAAATTGGTGATTGACTTTACCCCACAAGCGGGGTAAAGTTGATCGCAGAAAAAAAAATTGTTTTTGCGCCTAAAATGAACAGAAAAAACTAATTATTGACTGTATCAGCAATACAAAACTATATGCAATTGAAAGAGGGGGGGTAAGATTTTAAGAAAAAGAGTATTTGTGTAGTAACGATTGAAAAACAAACAATAGGTGATCGACTTTACCTCATTCTACGGTAATCAAAACCAAAAGCCGCAACGACAAACCTCTCAACCGCAACAACCGAGACTACATTCACAACGAAAGCACCAACGCCACAAAACTCCACATACGATTACACGATACGGCAGGAGAGTCCACTTTCAGAAACATTTAACATAAACACAACGATAGCAAGAAAATGCGCACACAAGAACAAGACTTTGTTCGCATATCCTCGCTCACGAACCTCCGACACGTTTTATCGTGGATAAATCCACAAATGAGGGACCATTTCTACATCCGCATGTTGTAACATTTGGAACGCGAATATCAAATACACCCGGGAAGTATTTCCACGACTTTGCAGGCGAAACATTGAACCTACTTAACGTATATAAGAGAAAGTAGGATCGATAGACAATTAATTCAAGTTTAGTTAAGTTTAAGTCCAGTTTAATTCTACACTTAATTGGCATCGACCAGTTTACGCCGCTGAGCAGTGGTCAGCGCGACAGTGCGAAAAGTTTTTCTCAGCCAAGTAATACAAGGAGCACCTCATATCGCTCATAAAGTCACTGTAAGTGTCACTTTAAGCACATAAAAACGCCTTGATAAAATTAATTATCATCAAAATAAAATAAAACTAAGAGAACATAAATATTTTTGTTTCTAAATATGTAACTTATTTTTTATTCCTCCAGTACTTTTTCCAGTAGGCCGTCACATTTTCTTACTTTCCCTTTTCATATAATATTTTTATTTTTCTACTATTGCCCACACATTCAACACCCCCCTTATGTTTTTTCCCACTAGTATTTGTTCTTATTTTTCCATTTGTACGTATAGATCTGGTTATCATAATTTTCTCTTTCCATAAATTTAATACATTGTTTTCTCTTGTTTTTAGTTTTCTTTTCCTCTCATTATATTTACGCTAACCTTACATTTACCCTTTTTTCTTGTATCTGTGTACTTTTATCCTTTATTATAACAAGCTTTTCTACAGTAATTCATTTCTTTCTTATTATTTGTATCTCTTCCCTCTTCCCTAATAAAATCTCCTGTCATCCAGCATTAATTTTAGATTTCACTTACTTCTTCCTCTTACCTCTAACTTCTTTTTTCTATACCCTTTTCGAAGACAGTTTCTTCACACTTCGACTTTCTATATCATTTCTGCCCCTTTCTATCGATCTTTATTGTTATCCTATTTCTCTCAATTTATCAACACTATCTATTTTATTATCTCAATTAATACTAAAAAGCAGTATTAAATGGTAATTATTAAGATTATAAAGATGAGTAATTCAATCTTAACGTTTACAATAAAGTAATATGAGGTTTCACAACAATAGTACATGTTGTTTATATTTTAACGTTATATGCTACATATACTTAGTTCAGAACTATATGTTGGTTAACCCGGCGTCGCTTGCTACATTAAGAGTTACACTGTTACTCGCGCGTGAGAGTTTCTCTCACGTTTTAGAAATCTCTGATTTTTTAGTGTAACCTATCTTCTTATTGGAATACCATTGCACACATATGTCTGTTTGACTTTTTATTTATAATTTTAAGTAAACACAAAAATAAAAGGCATTCTTTAATGCACAAAAAGTATGATAAATTATAGGGTAAACATAAAAGATCAACTTTGCTTACATAGAAACTGGTAATTCAAAATGAATAGGTATTCTCAGATAACTTAAGCTACGAGATTCATAACATAACATAAAAAGAAAAACTGAAGAAAATATAAGAAATAAAAACATAAAATATTGAAGAAAATCTTTGGTTGAAAAGAAACCGGTAACTCAAATCTAAATCTCCATTCTTTGGTTTAGCGAAACGAAAAAACACTTCCATAATATGAATCAACGCAAGAGGATTAAAGTCACAATTAACTCCTGTTTCTCTCATTCGTCGTCTTCAGAAACAGTGGGTGCAGCTAGGGCACAAAAATATGGTGTGTTCGGTTGGCCGGAAGCACTTGTGGCATCTTCTCTTGGTTGCTCTGTTTTTTCTCCTTAGACAGACGTGACAGACTTTCGGTTGCACATCTTTATTTTTAACTAGTAGATTTTCGGTTACTCCAGCCAAATTTTTTATCGATATACGCAAACTCAACGATAAATTAGTTATCCCTGATCTGTTTATAAAATGCGGTTTCATCAGATGCAGCGCAAGTTCTTTCAGATTAAACTGCCTCTTCTCAATAAACTGAACATTATTGGCTTTGTAGATAATGTAGCTATTCATTCCAGCAATATTCATTATTGAAAAAATATTTTTAGTGGCCACCTGCAGCTTACACGTGCCACTAAATAAAATGTCTTCATCTCGTCGACAACGTCAATATCACCCTTAGTAATGTTGTAAAAGGTAATCACCTCAGGTTTCATTTGCTCTTCAGTGTTTGGGTCGATGGAATCGTCGTCATGCATAGTTGACAACAACAAGACGTTCTTGTTTTTTTTTGGTATGTATCATACCATCACTGAGTTTTTAGAATATATAAACATGCTACTACGAACTGGGCGTTTCTTCACATTTGTCATTTCCAAGGGAATTTTCCTTTTATTTTGTACCTACGATTGTTGTTAGATGGTTGCTGAGAAGATTTGTAGCCAAAGGCACCGAAGTAAAATAATTATCTATAGTTATGTTTCTTCCTTTATTTAAAATAGGTTCAGCTAATCGCATGACTACAGCAGCAGCTCTGTTGTCGGCAACATAAAACCTTGTCGGTTTCTTTCCGCAATACACTTCTAAATTGTGGGCGCAGAATGTTCGCTAGTTCACCAAAGCATAAATTTTCAACCCGTATTTCGCCGGTTTGTTGGCAATCTGTTGCCGAAATTTATACCTTCCACGGAAAACCTTGAGCATTTCGTCTATAGTGACGTATTCGCCAACATGGTAGTTGTCCTTACATGGCTGCAAAAATCCTTCAAATATTTCTCTCATTTTGCTCAAATTGTCAACATAAATGCGACCATCTCTACTATCAATGTCGTCGAATCTCAGTGCACACAAGAGCTGATAAAATCGTTTACAAAACATTGTTGCCCTAAAATATTCTGGCGCCGTACCATCATCAACCTACATTTCATGTAAATTCAGATGCTGGGCCTTCTTTATGCCGGCTAAATACAGCAGACTTAAGAGGGCATTTAGTTTCTCGAAACTAGTATTTGGGCAGTCTCTTTCACGGGCATAGTTTTTACGAACCGCATGCATGACCTTGTTTGTATGACGCACTATTTCATAAATTACCTCCTCAGGAAAGAATAGGCTGCATTGCGAGCTGTAGCTTTGACATCTGGGAGTTGTGTAACTATATTCCGTTGTGGCGTTTTTGTACATCTTTTAGGGATATTTCTCCACCACCTGGTCACTGTCTCTTCCAAGACAAACAGGAATACCTGAGAAGTCCTGTGGCCCAGTCGATGCATCATCAGAATCTTCGGAATAATTGGATTGTTCTGTGTCGCTGTTTTCATAATTATGCTCGCTTTCAGCATTGCTGTCTGGATCGAGCAGCTGTTCATCAGAGACCCGATCTTCTGAAATTATGTTGAAATCTAGTTCTGTGAACGAAAATTTCAACAAATGTTAGCAAGACAGTTATTAGATCAGTTAAAGTCATAGAAACTGACTGAATTCAAAAATAAGATTCCTACCTTTATTGGCTTCCTGTGCGGCTTTCAGTAAAGCCATGTCAACCATCTTCCTACCGCGACTCATGTTGAAATACATATAAGTAAATGCACTGAAGTCAGCTACTACGTGTACAATCTTCGAACGCTTGCGGTAGACTGTTACTGAAAGTCAGTTAGAAGCATACCTGAAAGGACAAAAGCCCTCACCGCTTCTCATGAAAGATACGCCTACTTCACTAAAAATGTTGAGAGAAACTCTCATATAGCAAGTAAGGGCAGGTTAAATTAAATACGACTAATATTATATTCTACATTGAACATTTTAATTAAGTTCCGTTTCAAAATATCTCTATCAATAAAAAAACTTGATACACGTTTAGAAGTGTATTTCTATATTTCTTTTTATTTTTATACGTCTAGGTAATCTTATCTATATTGAGGTCGCAAAGTTAATGTAATACTTTTATTCATAGAAACTGGCAAAATGGATTAATGTAGATAGTTAAATAAAATTACCTTAAAGTCTGGCCAAATACTTGAAACAATATCAATTAATTATTTACTAATACATGAAATTATTATTCTGGATCCTTCCATCTTTAATATAATGTAGATAGGTGTAACTTTATATTATTTGAAAAGTATTTAATTGATATGTAATTTTTTTGACATTTAAACTAATTCCTCAAATTAATTTCGTGCGTATTATACATGAAAGAGATTAACTTCGCATTTGGAGACGTAACTACAGAGATTAATTCCGCCCAATGTCAACAGTAAGTCGAAATTACTTGACAACTGTTAAATATAGATATGGGAAATGTTATCACAGATCAATATGCAATTTAATTTTCTTTCGTGCGATTCAAAAAAGAATTATAATTAAGCTAACCAAAGAAAATACGTTTGGGTTGAAGGCTTTCTAAACGTATTAATTGAATATTTGATTGACAAAATTAATTTCTATATTTATTCTTGGACGGAGTTCACCTTAATGCGATTAAATATTGCGTATCTTAGTGGGAGTTATTGATTGTGTATAATTTTTCTTAATTTTTTTAACACTAAATGTGAAAATCATCATACAAAGTAAATTGAAAAATATGAGAACTATATACCTACCTAAGGACGTTAACAAATGATACAATAAACAACGGCTTGCACAAAAATAAAATAAAAAAAGAATTAAGTTATTAAAACGTAGCATTTTCAATATACATATAATATGACAACCACAAATGTCAATGACACTGGATGCATTACAGATATTGAATTTCATATTTTTATATTGATATCGGCAAGTGATGAAAATTTTTACTATACCGTCTTGTAATTTGTGATTGTACTGAAATGTAATATAGTACACCTTAAGGGTTTGGTATACAATTTATTGCTAATTTTCTTCGAGAAATATTTTGTTACACAAACTGTAGACTTTATATTTACTAATAGCATGTTATATTCGAACTTACCAGTTCAAACTTAAGCTTTGTAAATTAAATTGTACTTAATTTACGTATGTTGTTCGTTTTTAGTACCATATTTAAATGCATTCTTTTGTTTTTCTAGATTTTAACTAACCAGGTCATTAATGAGGAATTGATTATAGGAATCACAGAGAAGATAATATTGTAGAGTTTCGGATTTAAAAATTAAACAATTAAAAAAATATATAATTACCCGTAAAGGTAGATGACATTAAACCGTTTTTATATACGCTTTTGTTCTCCTAATATCTCGGAAAGAATTCCCTGTCTTGTTTTTTTTTTGTTTGAACTAATAAAGTAAGGGCGACGCGGACACTTGTATTGCAACTGTGTAAGGTGTTACTTGAGGTATGTACAATTAAATAATTTTGGGGATGGTTTAAATTAAACTATATCTAATTTTGCCCTTTGCACGCTCCTAGTGTTAACCTTTTACGTTCATTTAAACCCCAACTATAGTAAAATTTACTAATTAGGAACATCTAACAAAGTTTCTTTGTCTAGAAATTGACTACGTAAGGAATTGTCTTGCGCGTATTTTTTTTTGTTAAACGCACTCATGAACCGTTTGTCATCGATTTATCCAATGCTTTTACCTATTTAATTAAAGTTTAATTTAATTGAGTTCTTTATTCTGTTTAACATGAAGAATTTGAAAAGTCCGATTTATGTGTCCCCAAAGTGTTTTTAGGATATTTTTACTATCAGAACACTTAACAATGTCTACTACCAACATTTTGCGTAATAGTTTTTAAAATTTGACCAAACATATTAAAAATATTTGAAAAAGTATTTAATAACATTTGAAAACGTATGAGAGTTTAAATCCCAGCTCGATTTCTTTTTTTGGTTGTAGGTGGTCTAAGCATAAGACGCGGAGTCACGCATTTTTATTCTATTTTTAAAACATTAGAAGGAGATATTTTGAAACAATGCAATGAGATGTGGAACATAACTAAATTATGATTTGTTTGAAAAAGTTGTTTACATCCATTTTAGTTAAACTAACTTACGTAACATTAAGAATTAGTGAAAAAAACATTGTCTTGTTAATAATTGCGATTACAATTAAATATACATACAGACAATTAACGTAGGATACGGAATTGTTGGGTCAACTTTAACTTAAAAAGGTACTAAATGATTCGTACGTTAATTCCACCAATCACAACATTTCAAATTTGAAGTTTGAAAACGTCAGTAAAAAAAAAACCATAATTTCAAAACTATAATGTAAGTAAGTTATTTTATAACTTAGTAAATGTAAACAATACTTAAACTGCTTGTTTTACTCGGCAATTTGTTTGTACGTTAATTTTAATTATCTATTATAAGGAGAGAAACGTTTCTGAATGATCAATTCTTGTGGATGTTGTTTTTTTGATGTGTTAATTTAGTTCTATTCGGGTGGGTGTACTTTAAATTGCTAGGTGACAGCCGTTGCTTAACTTAATTGTCTTACCTTAGTTTGTCGCAAAAGGTGTCGTTGGTACGCGTTCGCCGTCGAATTATTTGATATTAATGAATAAACAGGCATTGGGGAGTGTGCATCAGAAAGGGAGAGATTCAAATGGTCGGCCAACAGTCGCTGGTTGACTTAATTGTCCTACTCGGTTTGGTGCAAGTAGTGTGTAGAGTTCCAGACTTAAAAATTAAATAATAATACAAAAAATTATGTATAATTACCCTAAAAGGTAGACGACACATTAAACCGCTAGTTTTTTTTTGTACGCTTTTGCTCTCGAAATATATCGGAAAGAATTCTCCGCCTTAAATTTTTTTGTTTGAACTAATGAAATAAGGGCGATGCAGGGACACTTGTGTGTGAACCTTGTAACGTGTTACTAGAGGTATGTACAATGTATGTTTAGATTAATTTTGGGGATGCTTTATTTTGAACCAGATTTAAATTTGCCCTTTTGCACGTTTTAGTTTTACCTTTTACGATTGTTTAAACCGCAATTATAGAAAAATTTACTAATTAGGAACCGCTAATGTAGTTTCTTTGTCTGAAAATTTATTGCGTAGAGAATGAAGCATTCGCCACCAATTTATCAAATGTTTTTTTATTAAAGTTTAATTATATTAAGTTTTATATATATATTGCTATGGGAAACAATAGATAAAATATAAGTTAACAATGTTTAGTTCAGATTGTAAAATAACCACTGTCGCGGAGGCATAAATTTGGGCGTTTTCAGTCTATTTTTAGAACATATGAAAGGGATTTTTTTAACAATGCAACAAGATGTGGAACGCTACTAAATTATTATTTGTTTTAAATCGTTTGTTTTAAGGGTCGTTTACATCTATTTGAATTGAATTAACGTACGTAAAATTAAGAATTGCCAAATGTTTAGCACCATTCCGCTAACACTTGCGTATACGGAAAATTAACGTGTATACGAAATTGTTGTGTCATTTTCAACTTAATAAGTTACTAGACAGTTTATTATGTTTGTATGCAGTTTTACCATGAGTGATTGTAAAGTAATGTTCAATGAGAACTTCTTAAGCTAACTTAGTAAATGTAAGCGGAAAGCTTCGTGTATTCGTGCGTTGATTCTTATTTTTTTGTGTCTGCATTGATTTAGTTTAACTGGATGTGAACGATACCTTACTCATGAATTCGTTTGTACTTAACTTTTACAAGTTGGGGAACGTTTTTGAATGAAGGCTCTTATCGATGTTGTTTTTTGATATATTGATTTAGTTCGAATCGGATGGGTGTATTTTAAGCCGCCTGGTAACGACCGTTGGTTGACTTAATTGTCCTACCTGGTTTGTTGCAAGTGGAGTAGCTTGTACACCTCCACCGTGGAATTATTTGATATTTTTGATTTAACAAACGTTGGGGAGTGTTCGTCAGAAAGGGAGCGGTTCAAGCCGCCTGGCAACAACCGTTGGTTGACTATGTCCTAGCTGGTTTGATGCAAGTGGAGTAGCTTATCTCTCTCCCCGACTTAATGCCAAAAGGGAGAGGTTCAAGCCGCCTGGCAAGAGCTGTTAGTAGACTTAATGTCCTAGCTGGTTTGATGCAAGTGGAGTAGCTTATCTCTCTCTCAATTTAACATGAAACTTTTACTATGACATTTATTGTGATTGAACTTATTATTTACCTGCTGATACAAAGAATATCAAAGCAGAGGTTATTGATTTATGATCTTGATTTTATTTGATATGATATTTATTATGTATATGCAATGTATTGTTTTTTTTGTGTTTTCTCTGTGTTTTTACTAACATGCGACAAACGAAGTTATGAGGCTATTTGATGATTATTTATCTCATAAGAATTGAAATATGATGAACATATCTTGTTGCAGTGTTTTATTTGATTTGGTTAATATTTTGATTATTGACATTTTATGTGTTATGCCTTTGCGATTTGTGTGTTATTTGTGTATGTCCAATGTACTTTTCAGGTTTTCCTTTTTGTAAGCAGCCTATGCAGGAATTAAATATTAAATGTTATTGTGGTTTGCATGTGAGTTTTATTTTAATTTATTGGTTTATAATACATTATCCAAAGTGAATCAGTTCTCATTCAATCCGAATCTATCCAAATCTTGTAGATAAATTAAAAATAATCACAACGTAGGATCCTTTTCCATTTTATTTATTTGACGATCACAACTTTCTTTTGTTAAGGCCAAATTTTATTAACTTTATTTTTGGAGTGGGTTACTGACTTCTAATTTGTGTACTACGACATGGGTTAGTTGTCACCTCTGATACTCGTGACTAGTTTTGAAATTTTGTCATGCATGTATCACTACAAGTGTTGTTTATCTCTCTCTTCGACTTAACACCAAACTTTTACTACGGCATTTACTGATATTGAACTTATTATTTACTTGCCGATACAAAGAATATCGAAGCAAAAATTTATTGATTTATAATTTGATTAAGTATGATGTTTATTATATATATATACATATATGTATGTATGTGTTGTTTTTATATTGTGTTTGATGATTTATTAATTTATTTGCATAAATGTATATATTATGTTATATTGATTTTTTGTGTTTTCTCTGTGTTTTACTAATATTCGTTATACTAATACATAGTCTTAAGACTATGTAGTATCATTTATCACATAAAAAATTGAAATATGATAAACACATCTTGTTGCAGTCTTTTATTGAATTTGGTTAATATTTTGATTTATTGACATTTTACGTGTTATGTCTTTGCGATTTGTGTGTTATATACGTATGTATGTACTTTTCGGGTTTTCCTTTTGTAAGCAGTTTATGTAGGAATTAAATATTAAATGCTATTGTCGTTTGTATTTAAGTTTTATTTTAATTTATTGGTTTATAATACATTATCCAAAGCAGATCAACTTTCATTTAATCTGAATCTATCACAACTTCCACGACATAGGTTAGTTGTAACTTATGATACTTGTGACTTGCTTTGAATTTTTGTTATAACCGTATGACCACAATATATACAATGAATCCAATGTTTATTAATGTCAACCTTTTGAATGAAAATTTACGACTAATAAGGTGTGCGACATCTGGTGTCGCTTGTGCTAACGTAGCACATCTAAAAAGTTAATTGCACCAAATCTACTTAACTTTGTTATTGCCACTTAGAAAAGAATTTGATTTATTGATGCCGTTTTTGACAAAATTAGATCACAAAACACTTTATACAGGGTCCGCACACAATCAATATATTGACCAAGACTTTCCTCAACATTTCTATTTATTTTGTGCCATTTTCTTTGGGTTAACTGTTCCGTGTGTCGTACTTTCCCTTTTCAAATACTTCACTTTGTTACATTACTAAGCATTTTAAATGGGTTTTTCTATTTTAAAAATTTAATGAATTAGGGCATTTATCTTCAGCGATTTTTTAGATATTACATACAGGGTTTCCAATATATATAAATAAAGACACAATTTGGGTCAAACTTTAATACTATAATAATAGGAAATATGGGGCCTAATATCATTCATTTGGAAGCTTAGGTCAATACCTGCATTGCGATATGTTTCCATTGGGTTTGTAATGTAGCGTTTAAATAATACAAAATAATCTAATAAAATAATGTAATTGGTCATTAAGGTGGTCATTAGATAAACTATGTGATACTTACAAAATTCAATTCAAACATTTCTTAAATTAAAAAAAATTATTATTATTATTGTTACATTGTTTATAACGCCTATGTTAATTTTTTATTGTCGCTCAAACCCATATGTTAAAAAAATTTAATAATACGCCTATGGAATTTTCCTATTTTACTGCGTTTAAGCCTAAATTGTCATGCGCACTTAACAATCGTTATTAGTTGTTCTTGTCGTTCACACTTGTTTGCCAAGACTCCTAAGGGTAAGCATTTGTAAATATTGTAGAATTTATAGTAGTTTTGTAAAATTGTTAATAGTTTTTCGGTTTGGTTATAGAAAATCGTAATGGATCGATAACGTACATTTTGTTCGTCGTACATTGTCTAGTAGTTTATGACCAGTTCGTATACGAGAAAATGGCGTCAGAAATAGATGTATCGATAAATTATCGCATTGGATAATTTTGTTGTTACTGGATGTTGCAACCAATCCAGATGTTAGTTTAAGAAATGAAATTTGCCGTTCTAGCTACATATTGTTGGTACCGTTATTGTATTGGAAATATTGAATAGCAGAAATAGAAGTTGTCCTTATCGCTACGTATTGTTCGCTATCGTCGACTTCAACATTTAATTTCTTCTTCAAAAAAAGTTAGAGGGTTCTCAATATTATCCCAAATTGGTAAGTTTTTGTTAAGTTGGCATTTACCTCATCCTCGTTTAAATGCAGCTTTTCGTCAAATGTTCGATGGAGTAATATTACAAGTATTTTTCAAATTGTTAATGGGGTAATCTTATAAAAACCAAGAAGTCAATCGAGAGGAGTACATTTAATGGTTCAACTTATTATACGCTAAGACCTAATTAAAAATGTCAATTTCAACGTAAACATACAAGATATAAATAACCCAATTACCACAGCTTTGAATGCGCGGTTAGAAAAGTGAAAATCTAACCGTACAAGTAACCTATTTAAGTTTCTTAACATGCACATTTGTAATAATAGTGTTTTATAGTTATCTTAAGCCGCACACAAAACGACCTTGCGAAATATGCAGAGAAAAACTAAATACGTCAAGTGTATAATATAAGACATGTTTAATACGGGTAGTACATACAAGAACTGCATAGTTAGTAGTTAATGTAGTGTGTCAATCTAGCGCCTACAATAAACAACTTTTCATTTTTGGTCCTATCTTTGGGCTTTAGCACATCAAATACTAAAGTGGCGATTTAAGACGTTTAATTTAATGGATAGATAGACGCAGTCGACGCTATAAAAGTCAAATTTGGGTAGACAGGCGTCAGCCGCTAACCAAAACATAAGTAAGACCCGATTTTTTTTGCTTGCTTTGCGCGACGCTTTCTTATCCATTAGAACGACGGCATGGGCACCGTTGACAACGCCAGATAAAACAATTCTGTTGCATCTCAAACGACACCACTTTACATGCTCAAGGTTAACTAGTGCATTTATGCTGCAGATGAACAACAGATTAAAACGCGCTCTACGTTTCATTACGACATAGCCGTCAACGATCACATTTGGACACGTCACAAAATTTAGAGGTCCAAGTGTTTGACGTACATAAGCGCTGGAGTTACGTGTTCACGTACACACCTACACACGTAAGCTTGCGAAGGCAGTTTTTGACGTCTATCACGTGACATAGATTGGAAGCAATTCGTCCTGGAGCTGTTTTCAACCTACTTTTTATCGGATACAAGTTGGACCTACCTCACAAACTTATTATGCCTCCAGGTTCGACGTCTTAACGCTGTGGAATACAGCACACGAATTCGCACACTCTTCCTATGAAACAAAGCTATATTAATATTATAACGCTGGAGTAACTATCAACAGCACAACAAATATTACTGTCTCACATGCATCGATAGGTTTTTACGATAGCCAGAAAGTTACGCCATGGAAAACATGGAAGCTGAGACGATTGTCTGCACATTCTACAAGGGTTGGATCGCAGAATATAGAGTGCCGCTATTTCTTGGTACAACCCAGCTACGCACTACGGCATATCATTTTCAAGTTAATAGGATGGATGGGCGTTTTCATCGCCAACTAATAAGCTCAATTCAATGCTATAAAGGACAATGAAATTATTAGTTCTAGTAGGTATTCGAGCCGCAAGGCAAGACGACTTACAGTCAACAACGGAGAACCAATTTGAATACCTCTCAAATTTTTAGCGTCATACAAATAGAATTAGTCATTCCCACAGGATACGTTAAACAGCTGTGACAGCGTTTTGCTGAACTCAGCCCGATAAAGGATAAACAACGCAAACCAACAACCATTCTAATAGTCTGTTATAAAAATCAAAGTCAATAACGAAACGGTTTTGCAAAATATACAGAGGCAAACTGTTGTGAATACGCATTTCTGCCGAGGTATCATAATCAAATTGGATAAATACGTAGTAAAGTCAGGTGTATAATACAAGACAGGTGTAATACAGGTAGTACATGCAAAGCTGCATAGTCAGTAGTTAATTTAGTGTGGCGATGAACTGTCCATATTAAACCACTTTTGACCACACGTTTTTTCTGCTCGTCTACAACCAAACAGGGCATTGACATCTCTAATACCAAAACACCAAATAAATTTAGATACAACTAGCATCAAAGGAGAAAACGGAAACAACATAATTAGTGGAATTAAATAGTTTATAAAATATCTATAAAATATTGTAGCAGAAAATAAAAAAGTTAAGAATTAGTTTTTTTATTTTTTAAAATCATATTTTGTAATTAACTAATTTTTTTAAAATTTAACCAGTTAGTAACAACTTTTACCCTCCTATTTTTTACGCCACTGAAGCAACTAATTTTTTTATTTTTTATTTAGTTTTGGTAAAAAGTAATAACATGTTATGATGCTAAAATGAACGGTTTTGCAGATATTTGCTTCTAAACAAAAGTCTGCACGTACTGACATATTCCAAATTATTATGTGCAGTGCAATTTGCTCGTCGGCGTTTTGCTAAAGAATTTGCTTCAATCTTAATTCGATTTTTAAAAAATGTTAATGTTAAGCGTAAATTCTAACTATTTTAAAGACATTTTTGATTTATTGAAAATTTTAATTTTTATTTTAAATTTTGAACACTCTGTATCTTAGCAACTAAGCTGTCTAAAGGTTTTCTATGGGGTAGAGCGTTGTCGGTCAAATATAGCAACGTTTGTTTTTTTTTAACTTTTTAACCATAACTGTATTTACTTATTACAATAATAAATAATTGTTAACATTTGTAGTTTACATCTTTTTATTGTTTTACAAAATAAACAAAATTAAGAAAAAAAATTAATTTTTATAACGCCATGATAGACTTCCAAATTTATTAGGTAACATTAATACGGGTAGAGTTTTTTTTTAAATAAAAAAAAGTTAACTTAAAATATAAACAAATACTAAAGTCATTTATTAAAGTGCCTTTTTGAATTTCGACAAAGTTCAAATTACATAGATTTCAGAAACACTACTCAAAATTATAAATATAAAGATATCTTCATGTTTGTGTGTGTGTTCGATTGTTCACTTAGTTCACTTAATTGAAAAAAAACTACTACGGCAACTTTTCAATAATTCACATTTTCGGGGGTTTGCAAATTTTTCTTGTTACTAAAGCAGACAATGTTACTGATAAATTCCTCCTTAAGTGTTAATTTAGTAATTTTTACAACAAGTAAAAAGTATTTATGATGCCGGCAATAAAGTATCTGGAAATTGGCAATAAATACAACTGTTAAGATTTTGTAATCATTTCATAAGGCAAACAGATGGGCGACAAAAGTTATAGTTAAAGTTAAATAATACAATGGTGACTCTTATATACGTATTTTTTAAACTAAATCTAAAAATGATCGAATATGGAAAGATACACAATTTTTAAGGAAAAATACATTAAGATATGCAATTATTAATTTGCACTAATTAGCTGTAATCATTGTTGTTTGTCCGCATTATTGATAATATTTATATACAGGGTGGGGCACTACCAATGAATTATTCTGTAGCACTAAAACGACAAATAATGTAAGGAATCTTAAGGCATACATATATCGAGATTATTTGAAACCACATTTTAAAAATATTTTTGATTGTACAGGGTGCTCCAGAAACACGTACTATATCAAAGTTGGGTTATTTTAAATAGAACGCTCGGTATTTTTTTCTATTTTTGAATTGTAGGATAAAAAATAATGTATGTTTTTTAACATGTTTTTATACCTACTTACTTCCGTTTCTGAGATAAATCGATTTTACCTGATTTGCAGACCCTCCAAAAAAATGCCATAACTTCAAGATAAATAAAAACAAGCAATTTTGTTTAACATCACCTTACTAAAAATTTTCAACATCTCTTTTGCAATATTTACTATTATTTTATGATGTACAGAGTGTTTTAAATACTACCGCATAACGCTAACGACTTAAAACTTAAATAACTTGCTTAACTAAATAGAACACTCTGTATTTCTGTAGTCTGTTGGTATCATAAACTAGTTACCTTTCAATTGGTATTAGGGTTACCAACCTCTAACTCTGATAGTTTTCGAGATATTTTAATATTTGGGAGTTTAACAATTTGCAATTTACTGGAGTTTAAGTTACCTCTGAGATATCAGTAAAATAAACATGACTTATGCCGGGCTCTAAGAGTCAGTCGAATCACGCCCTCCTGTCACAAACAAACCTAATTAGTTTCAGAAAAAATCGATGACACTGTAAACATTAGTAACTTTGTTCAAAAAATTCTAAATATAATGGTTTTCGAAATTATCGTATTACGCTATTAGAGCAATTTGTAATACATTCTTAGTTAACAAGTTTGTCGATGTTTACAGTATGTTCGGTTTTTGAAGTACCAAATAACGGTTGCTGTTGTTAAACATTAGTAAATTGTGACCGGTGTGCGTAATTCGACTGACTCTTAGAGCCCGGGATACTAGTCATAAGCACATTTGTGTTTATTTTTTCTGAAAAAAATAAATATATTTAAGGTAAACATTTAAAACTGAAAGTTGCAAGATAATGTCCATATTAGAGATATTTCACAGGTAACTTAGACACCAGTACATCGTAAATTGTTAATCTATGAAATTTTAAAATATCTCGAAAACTATCAGAGTTAGGGGTTGGTAACCCTAATACCGACTAAAAAGTAATTAGTTTCAGCTTTTAACAAGCTACATAACTTTAGGGTGTTCTATTTAAGTTGAGCAAGTTATTTAAATTTTAAGTCGTTAGTCTTATGCGGTAGTATTAAAAACACCCTGTACATCATAACATAATAGTATATATTGCAAAAAAGATGTTCAAATCTCTTAGTAAGGTGGTGTAAACCAAAGTTGCTTGTTCTTATTCATCTTGAAGTTATTGCATTTTTTTGGAGGGTCGGCAAATCAGGTAAAATCGATTTATCCCAGAAACGGAAGTAAGTAGGTATAAGGACATGTTAATAAACATACATTATTTTTTATCGTACAATTCAAAGATAGAAAAAATACAGAGTGATCCATTTAACATAACCCAACTTTGATATGGCACTTGTTTCTAGAGCACCCTGTTTGTTGGTAGTGCCCCTCCCTGTATTTGCACAAAATAAAATATATGCGCTTTGCATATAATCCGCCCTTTAGTAATTAATTTATTGTTTATTGTTTTTGCTTTGTAAAAAAATTCAAACATCAACCGGTAATCATGGAACATTTATCGCAATTTATACGTCCTAATTTCATATTACAATCACGTTTATATAGCAGTACTAGAATAAACCCCAAAAAATTTTTAGGCAAAAATTTGTTAATTTGAATGGTTTTAATCCATTACATTACCAATGTTTTTTAAACTAATTAATTAGCTAATTAGAGTGTATTTTAAGTAGCGAAACCATATTTTTAACCTTCTAAATCGATTTGCCCATCATTTGGTATGTTTTTCAGCTCAATCCGACATTTCGTTCTTCTACATCTCGGCTTTTATATATAAGCCTACGATATTAACAAGTATATTATAGAAATTTGTCAGTTTTGTAGCTACGTCCTAATTAGTAACAATAAAATAACTCTGTTACGATTGCGAAGCGATAGTTCAATTTGCCCTTCAGTCGGAGAGTGGGTTGGGGTCAGTAAGTCAGATGTAGAAATTAAAATGGGCGCTAAGCTACAATCAAGCACACTGTGAAACGCGAGGTAGCTACTTTCGCGGTGCAGCTTCGAAAAGGAACAGTAAAACACATACGTGATGTATAAGACACTAAAATGAGTATATTTGGGTGTCTGTAAAATAATAATGACAAAATAACCGAGGAAAAAAACTATGAATTATAAAGCCAGTCAGTAAGGATAACAACAAGCGTCTATTCTGTTTGAATATCACGCTTAAAATACTACGTTTTGCCAGCTTTAAGATTAAACCACTGATTGATAAATTATTAAACCAGTGAAAGCGATAAAACATACCAATTGTTATGCTTCGTAGTACTACGATTTTTTTTATACTAAAACTAAATGACAGATCAAATAATTAGCGCAACAATATTAATAAATGTACCTAAAAATAAAAATACAAATTATCTGTAATCGATTAAATTTTATGCCGCAAATATGCAATAAAAATTTAATCGAATACGCATACAATATTTTAATTCGACAATAATTATTACAGCAATAAATAAAAGTAATTAGAAGAATTGCAAAATGCAAATTATTTGTACTCGATTGAAATTATTAGCAATAAATAAACGTAATTAGAAAAATTACAATTCTTTGAAGAAGAATAATAAAGAAATTATTTTGATTCAAAACGTAGCATAATAGCATTGATAATTATATTTCAAAACGGATAACAATAATGTTTCCTGGCCTTTACTCCTGCGTACCCGTACTGATAACGGCTTTATACTGTTCGTCTTGACGAAAATGTAGCGGTAGATAAGGCAATAACCAAAAAAAACCAGAAAAGCTTCTACGGAACGCTTGCTTGACCAAATATCCATTAACCAGCAAATAAATCAGAAGCTGATGGGTTGCGAATTCATCCCAGATAGCGAGGTTTTAACCAGTCACAACTGATAAAGATTACCCAAAAATCATGAACTGGGATAAGAATTCTAGAAAGTGCCAGTAAGGAAAAGAAAAAAAACCACTAAAAGGAAAATTATAATTACACAGAGCGGATTATTAAGTTCTTAACTCACCGACTGGACGTTCGTTAATTACACTTATTATTATTTATCTTTATTTAGCTATTAGTAGCTATTTAATTGTAAAATTGATTAAACTGTAACTCAGTCACCTGTCACAACTCGTGGTTTTCGAAAAATAACTATCACCCAAAATTGCGCATATTTTTAAAATTTATATATTTCCCTACTAATCCTAATCAAACTATTGAATTGATTTTTGTATTCATGGTTGCGTTATTGCAGGCGTTATTTTAACATACATTATGCAAAATAACCGTAACAACTCCTCAACATGATTTAATTAAAATATTTATCATAAAATATACAATTCGGAATGACAAAAGGTCTAAGACACTAAAGTATCATCAGAACGAATCGTAATTCTTACTTATAGAAACCGGAGAGCCAATAGTTGCTATTTTATTTATTTTGTTTCTTAACTACTTGTCCAAACAGGCAGTTTGTTTTTCCAACAGCTTACAGAACATTACGAGAAACTTCTAGAAAATACATTAACTCAAACAAGAGATTAAGGAATGCTTTTTAAAAGTTTTAAACAACTTTGTAGAACACATTTAAAACAGTCATAATTGTTTTGCTCAATAGCGGAAAACAATAATATTTGTTTTTAACTACATAATAGTGCAGTATATAGCGGTTTGTCTGTTAAAACAAGGTGTCTAGTCTGTTTAAAATATAAATTAAACTAAAATAATTTTCTCAAACTTTATAAATTTCTTCCAAATTGCATTTAATTTTTGACGGAAACGTAAAAAGCTTCTTTATGTAAGCAGACTATATAGTGGGGTCACGTAAAAAAAAGTAAATTTTTTCTCTTGTCAAAAATAATATTAGTCTCTAAAGGTTTATAAAAGAATACATGTATTTATTTACTAATTTCAATTCAGCCTGGAGTAGTAAAAGTAAAATTTCTTTGATGTTTCGTACAAACGATCAAATTTTAATAATAAAGAATGTATTTCCATTTGATTTGTAATTTACTTGAAACGTCCCCTTAATTCAAACGACGTTTGTAACCCAAAGGTGAATACGCCATTTTAGGAATGTAATTTGTATCCTTAGGCAGTCTGTGATTGACATTTGATAGATGTTTCACATTTATCGAATGATTTCGAGCGAGGGTTGAAATTACAATTATATTAGACGTGAATAGGGGCCGGTTTGCGACAAAGACATTTATTGCTCGTTACTGATTGAAATAAATATTTGAAAGAGTGACCTATAAAACTAGGTGGGTGATTTTTTTATTGCATGCGTAACAATTTTATTTTTGACAAACTAGATAATGCTATATTTACTAGAGTAGTTATCATTTATTTGGAATTGACACGAATATGTATATTACAATATCTAAAGGTAATTACATAAATAAAACATTTACTGCATATTTAACACTAAAGTTTATTAATGTTTTATACTAACTTTATAAATAAATGATTAATAATTGCAAAATGTAGAGAGAAATGTATAAATAGATACCATAACTTATTTATTTTGTTCAAATTTAAAATTGATGCAAGAAAATCAAAGAAATTATTTATCAACGGCAACGTTTGTTTACTTATTTAATAACTTCTTAATTTTGTTTGTTTAACGTCAAAATTAATTTAAAAAAATTACAATTTATTTCCAAGGATTATGTTTGACAGAGTTCAAATTGTTTCTTCTACAAAAGACAATTATAAACTAAAAAATAAAATGTTAGAATAAGCGTTATAATTAAAATAGGTAAAATACAATTCTAGAAAAAATGCATCAACATTAGATAAATGTGTCTAGTATTTATATATTCTAATGATTATACATAACTGCTTCATTCCAAGAATCTTAAATGAGTGAAAATGACTTTTTGGTTGAATTAATCAATTGTCAATGTTCAAGTTTCTGAAATGTAGTTTAAAATATTGTATCAATATTTGTTTGAAGGATTCATGTTTACAATATACGTATACAATAATACAAATAATACATATGATAAATTGCCTACTTTTACTGCGAGTTTAATAGAACAAGGTCAACTTCTAAAACCAATTGCGCTCGTTTTACGTTCTTTCTCTTTGTGTTTGACTGGCAACGAGGAGAGTCGCGTTTGTAAAAAAGAACTGCGAAATAAAATTCTAAACACAAGTGATGTATTAATCTGAAGTAGTTATAACCATCCGCCTGTTGTGAAATGTAAAGTACATCGGATATTTAATGAGATATGAAGCAGGATGTTGTTTAGAATAAACGTTTTTTAACTTGCAGTTAAATCAAAAACTTGAAATTTTTTACACGGTCATAATTGAATATTTCTGTTCTACCTAAAATATTTTCAGACTTTTAGCTATAGAGGGTGTGCCAAAAGTTGCTATCAACTTTCTTATTTTAAATACAAACATATAATTCCTTTTATATAAGTCAATTGTTTATATAATTTTGAGTTTATATAACCTAAATTATGTTATCTTATTCTTGACCGTTGTGACATGTCATTTTTTTTCCAAAAAAAGGTCTTTATAGTAGTTAACGAAACAAATTTTATCTCTCAAATCAGTTGAGATTAGAAAATAAAATTTATGGACCAGTTGGCTGGAAATTCAAGCTTACCCCCGAAATATCACAGGAAAAGTTCTAAATATCACAATCAAAAATGATCACAAAGTCAATTTGTTCAAATGGCACTTTTTTCTTTTTGTACATTATTCGAGAAAAATTGAAAATTTCCCATACTCAATTGCTCTCAAATGACGTAAAAAAGAACAGAAAGTGCCATTTAAAAAAATTGACTTTGTGATCATTTTGATTGTGATATTTAAATTGCCTGTGCCCATATGAAACAAAATAAAACCACCAGTAGGACATCAGGAGTTTTAATGTTTTTTGTGCAATAAAAGACGATAAAATTTTAGCAATAAGATTTTATGATGAAAATTTAAACGGTGAAAGATATTGCGACATTTTAGAAGAAGTCATACGACCCGCGTTACATACTTTAAGAAATGGAAAGGCGACTTCAGCTTGGTATCAGCAAGATGGAGCACCTCCTCATAATTTTGGGCGTGTTGCTGACCATCTTTACGACATGTTTGATGATAGATGGATTGCCAATCAAGGTCCGTTTCGTTGGCCAGCTCGTTCTCCTGATTTGGCTCCTCTAGATTTTGGTATTTGGGGTTACATTAAAAATCAGGTATTTTCCAAACCTGTTACGACAAAGGAAGATATGATGCAAAGAGTCTTACTTGCTTTTAATTCTCTAACACCCGACCATATTTCTAGAATTACAAGACGTAGCTTAATGAAAAGGATTCATAAATGTTTAGAAGTAGATGGAGCTAATTTTGAACACTTATTATAAAACTTTACTTGTTTAATATTACATTTAGTTATTTTTGTTTGTAAGTTATCTAATTAAATTAATACAAAATACCTAGTCAACGTTTTTAATGATATCCATAATTAATAATCCTTTCAGGCTATTGGTTACTTTTCAGAATTAATAACTTATGAAAAAATATCAAAATATCACCTTAAATAATGGAAATCATGGCCTACCCTTTACTAATGTTGAAATAATCAAGTGTTGTTATGTTTTAACAAAGATAATGAAATATCTCAAAACTGGTTGGATTTAGGTATAGGGAATACTGATACCAAACGAATTGGCTTAAAAAATACAGCAAAAATGTAATAAAATACAGGGTGTTCTATTTAAAGTAAGCAACTTATAAATGATTTAAATTGGCCACGGTGGCAGCTAAGTTTTAAACACTCTGTATGAAATATCAATGAGTTGGACACATGGAGTTAACGGGCAAGCGCTTGTTGTTTATTAGTTACAATTTCACGTCACTAGCTTCGTAATTAATAGAGATATCGGTATTCAATGTAGACTAGGATTTTTTCAAAATTTAAAAAAAAATTGAAATATCTCGAAAATACTTCTTTTTTGGTATAAGACATTGTTCACAAATTTAATCTAAAATTTTATGTAGAATCTGAAAATAAAATAAAAATACTAGGTTCCATTTAAAATAACAAAGTTGACGTCTACTTCCGGTATAACCGAAAGTGCCACATTAAGGACAATACTATATTTGAACTCGGTGTCATCGAAAACCTATAGCTTTGTAATTTCAGATTTTTAACATAACTCTATCCGCCATTACTTTTAATTAAAACTCTTCGCGCCACACCCTGTATACTCCTCATTCTAACTCTTTCCACTGCTTTTACAATTTAATGTGTTTAATTATTTATTAAAAATCACACTTTTATTTTGATACTACCTATACCCTATCAGAAGCGATTTAACATTATAGCAATAATCTTCAAACTCGAGCTTTTTTAATAAGTTAAAAATTATGTTTAATTACAAATTTTAATTTTGTTAGTAATATTAGCATCCTTAATTTGCAAAATTAATTTTTTTACAAATACAATGAAATCAACATTTATTTTTTTGTTATTTTATACAATTGTTTGATTATTTATTCCTAGACAAATTTTACAAGCTTAACGTACTTTTTAATTTGTACTAAAACCCTTGACGCAGCACTCGGACATGCTTGCAATAACATTTTCTGAACTCTATCCTAAATTATACCATTCTTACCTAATTTTCTTAAATTTTAATCAATGCAGATCCAGAATATGATTTAGAACTTTATAATACAGCACATATATTAATACAACGAAATAACAAGGTTGGAAGAATTTCAAAATTGTTTAACCGATTAACTCTTGCGGTTATTGTCAGGGATTGTTATGCCATTGGCTACCATACCCACATGATCTGAAAGACCCAGTTTGATAAAACGCGTGCAAATTTAAATATAAATTATCAATATGTAAAATGTATAATCTAGTAACATAAATCTCAGAGTGTTATAATCTGTACCATTACGATTTATTTATAAACCAACTAATTAATAAAATAGCAGTGTTAGAAACCTTGCTGACAGTTTTTATTTGTCGGAAGTGGTCGTGGGCTTATTAAGAATCATTAGAACAAAGGCTTCTACACTGCACGAAGAATTTATAAGGCGCCACCTAGTTTTGCGTATAAGAGATATTCTAGAGCCACTAGGAACTCGTAGACACAAGAATCAAACCATACTTTGGTAGAAATATATAATTATAGCGACTAGACTTCAATTACAACACAAATAGAAATACATAGACACACAAATATATAATATGGTTTAGCGTTAATACCAATATTCAGTTACAAAGTAATAATAACTCACCAGAGTGAGTTGAGAAACAAGTAATCATTTGATCCACAAGCGCTTAAATAGGTTACCTGTCGTTGTGCATTATGAAATGTTGACAGTCGTAGCACCGGTCGTTCCATGTAAGCGATTCACCAATTTTGCGTAGCAAATATTGTTATGAATGTACCTACTTGAAAACAAATTACGTAAGGTACCTGACTTTGACCGATTAACTAAATAGTTTCAAAGCGCACACAATTCAGCAAACTTTAAAAAATTTTTTTAGTTTACAAAGATTTTTTACATAGCGCAAAGGTACGTTGTCAAATTCACAACCGTAGTACAAGTACATAAAGCGAAGAAAAATCATAAATAACCTACATAAAAAAATTAGCTTAGCTTGTACATAGGAAGCTATTGGTGTTCGAAAGTTAATAGGCAGATGTGACATCCAAATCCGGCAGTACTTAGTGTCCAGCAAAGAAAAAGAAAAGACAAAATGGACTCCGTTAATAACAGTTGCTAGGCTGCTCACAATGAACCAAATAATAGCATTATCTTGTGTGGTGTCTTTGACAACAAGAGGCTCCAATGTAGGTAAAAATTCCAACGCTGGTGACCTTCACTGATAATATCAGACCCAACTTCGTTATGTTAAAGTAATTTTCGGATTATTATTATCCATATGCCAGCATAACCATAATTAAGGTAGACTCATGGGAAAAAAAAGTGTATGCAATTGATAGAAACCGTGATAGCAAATTTTAATTTAAAAGTAAAAGCGTACTCACACACGAACAGTAAGTGAAAACTTATTCCCTGGTTGTACGGGATGATTTTACTTCAGTTTATACTAGATAATTAGCACATGTCTAGCTGTTCGAATTTAAGACGAATCTCAATGTACACCTTTCACAGACGGATCACCAAATAAGAAAGAAAATATGTCTTTTGACCGGCAAATCAGGAGGAATTTTTGGAACCGACAATCTCAAATGAATAAAATCCCCAGAAAAATTTACAACACAAAATTCGTCCTCATGGCATAAGTGTAAACACGTAAACAATACCCTAGGGAGATCTACGTCTTTGTTAATTTAATTTTATTTTGGTTTTAACTAAATGTTGCTATTTGTGTTTAGTCAATTTTTAAAATATTAATTATTTTAGTTTTATAAATTTGTAATTCACCTACACTGGGCAGTTTTAACTCGATTTCTTTAGTTGTTGATGATTTCATTGTAAACAGTAATTCATTATTATTATTAATCAACCACGAACAAGTAAATTAAATTTGTTTCTTTTATATTTTTTTGATCAATATTTTTTTTTACATTTGATGTCTAAAATACTTTTAGAAGATAAACTAACTAACCAAGTGGCGGTATCTATTTGCAATATTTTAGAAGTGGTTAATTGGAAAGTATAAGGTTTGATTATCATGAAAGCCAAGTAATTACGTTTCGCAAAGTTTTGAATTTTAGTCGCGAAAAGTAAACTGTCTGCAAATTATGAACTAAAGCAAGTTAAACCTAAATCTATTCGTCTTCGTCTAGTAGGTCTATCCGATCAACTTACGCCGAAGACTTACTGCACTATTTAAAGATCCAACATAGTGAATTTTTCAAGGATGATACAGTCTGTGATATTATTTCTGTCAGCCCGCTGAAAAAGCATTCGCATATTTTTGAGGCTACTATAATCAATGATGCTATACTATACCGTCAATTATTAAATGCTGGTCACTTGCTTATTGGATTGGATAATTGTACCGTGTTTGATGCTATGGAGGTTACACGTTGTTTTAATTGTAATAGTTATAATCACTCATCCAAATTCTGTCAAAAAAAGAATAATCCTGTGTGTCCTTTATGTGGCGGAACACATAGAGTGAATGACTGTAAAGCAAAGGAGGATGATTATAAATGTTGTAATTGTGAATACTTTAAAACAGTAAAAGAGTGGATTGCAATAGTCAACACGCTGCTTGGGATAGAGATCAATGCACAGCATATAAGCTCAAATTGGCTACAGTTCAACAAAATCTCTTTGGTCATCCAAAAAACATCTAGAAAACATAGTGGGTGATAAAGAGTTGTTCACTAAATCTTTGCCTTTGAGTAACAATAAACCGAATTACGTAACTAATATTTACTGCTTATATCAGAATGTTAGAGGACTACGATCCAAAACAAAAACTTTCTTTGATACTGCTTCAATTCTAAGCGATTGTATTGTTGCCATTACGGAAACCTGGCTATCTGAAGACATATTTAACAATGAACTGTTTATTGATAACTTTTATGTTCATAGAAAAGACTTTACTTTAATGTAGTCTCGTCTACAAAGGGTGGCGGAGTTTTACTAGTAGTAACACATAACTATACCAGTGTTCCAATAGACCTCTCAATCATTTCAGAAAATTTACCAACATCTGATATTTGTAGATTGAAAGTAATGCTAAACTCTAACAACGTAATAATTTTGTTATGTGTTTATATTCCTCCTTCAACATGTAATGAAGACTATGAAATTTTATTTGATCTTTTTAGCACACTACCAGATGTCTTAAATAATAATGTTATTTTATTAGGTGATTTCAATGTTACTAATTTTGTCAACAATTCTAATGACATATTAACTGCACTTGTTAACAATTTTTGCGTTTTTAATAACATCTTTCAATACAATTGTGTTAAAAACATTTCAAATCGACTTCTTGACTTAATATTGTCCAATATAAATTGTAAGGTCACTAGATCTGATTATTTTCTAGTAGATGAAGATATCTTTCATCCATTTCTTCAAATACAAATGATCATTAATTGCAAGGCACAACATAACTTCAAACCGAATATGAATGCACCCACATGGAATTTTAAGATAGCAAATTTTCCATTACTTTATGAATCTTTAAATAAAACAAATTGGGATTTTTTGTTAAAATTTTCTGACGTTAATGAGACTTGTTCAAGATTCTACAAAGTCCTGAATTCTATTATTGATATATCGGTTCCCAAATCAGCAAATAGATTCACAGAAAATATTCACCATGGTTTGATGGAGACATTATTAATGCAATAAAACTCAAACAAAAACTTTGGAATTTATTTAACTCTACAATGCATACGTGGGGTCTAAAAGACCCGTCTTGATTCTAAATGCTACGTATTTCAATTAATTTCGCGTTAGTTATAATACTGTTTAAATATACTATTAATGGTTCCTTATAAACATTGTTATGGCAAACCGTTGTATTAAAAAAAATTATTTAGCAGTATGTTAACATTATATAACGATACTACACTAGTGCATACGTAGGGTCCAACAGACCCTTACTAAATTACAGCACATTCTTTTGCAATGAGTTACAACCTATCTTTTTATAAGCAAAATGTGTGTCTGACGACATCTCGTGTAAAAACATTGACACGTATGATTAGTATAAACTAAGAAAATGCCAACAGTTAAATGTAAGGACATGTGTGCGTTTACGTGCTTATATAGCTATCTTTTATTTTTATTCTCGTTTTATAATTCTTGTTATGCGCGTGCGCTAAACTAAGAAGAGAGGAGGTTAAGTCTTCAGCGTAACCACTAACGGACGCTTTATTACATTGTATATTCACAATTATCTGTTGTGTCTAACGGTTTTGTAATTTTAGTGCTAGTGCAGGCACAATTGAGATTTTCAAAATTGTTGCATTGATATATTACCCGTAAGTATTATTTTTTGTTTTCTTCCTATAGTACAACTACATTACGCTAAATCACGTCAATATTGTCTATACTATTCGAAATGTTCAGTGCACTGACATTGAAATCAGAATAACAATTATTCGGAGAAATACAGTGGAATCATAGTAATAATAATAGCAATAGCATACATACATATTATATAGATGCGCATATTTCAGAAAAATGGCTTCCACCAGTAGGAAACGTACTGTTCGTGCCACAGATCCAGATTTTGAAAAGACTGTGTTACGGTGGTATGAAGAAGCAGAATCAGACGTGTCTTCTAATTCAAGTGTGTTGTCGGATTGTGTTGTTAACACAACAGAAATGATTGACGATGATGATTATGAACCTACAATAGAATCTTCTTCAGAAAGCGAAACGGATGACGAAGAAGAAGTAATATCAGATACAAATTCAAATTTTCAATTTGAAATCACTGGTGTTAATGGTTACAAATGGCAACAAAATGCTCCCGCACAAGTAATAAACTAGATGCCACAATATTATACGTTTTGTTCCTGGACCCGCAAAAAAAATCAAATATTGACACTGAAAGATGCATGGAGTCAATTTTTGACAAAGGAGATATTAGAGGAAATAATTTTATGCACTAATTCTGAAGCAAAAAAGAATTCAATAAAAAAATAAAATTTGGCATGATCTAGAATTAGATGAAATAAATGCGTTCCTTGGTTTACTTCTCTTAGCTGGAGTCGAAAAAGGTGGGATTCTCCAGTTAGGGAGCTCTTTCTCGATAAGTGTTCAAATCCCTTGTATAAAGCGACTATGTCTTTGAATCGTTTTGAATACATCAGACGATTTCTACGATTCGATGATAAAAGAACTAGACAGATCAGACTCCAAACTGATAAACTGGCGCCAATAAGATATATATGGAACTTATTTATCAAACAGTGTAATACCGTTATGATACCAAATTCCAATGTTACTATTGATGAACAGTTACTTGCATATAGAGGACGATGCAATTTTATACAATACATGCCAAGTAAGCCTGCAAAATATGGCATTAAATTCTTTTGGTTGTGCGACAGTAAAAATAACTACGCCATAAATGGTATAGTATACCTTGGCAAGCAACCCGGTGATGAAACTCAAAAGAATTTAGGAACACATATTGTGAAAAGTCTGATTGGACCAATTAAAAATTCAAACAGAAATTTGACTATTGACAATTTTTACAGTATTCCTCTACTTGAAAATTTGTTAACCATTGGAATTACAGCAGTGGGAACTTTACGTAAAAATAAGCGGGAAATTCCCCCACAATTCAAAGCCAATAAAGACAGGGAAGTACTTTCATCTATATTTGGATTCACTAAAGACATAACAATTGTTAGTTATGTACCAAAAAAAAATAAATCAGTAATATTGGTCAGTTCTATGCACCATGATGCGGCAATAAATTATGTAAGCCCAAAAAAGAAACCAATTATTATTGAAGATTACAACAAAACAAAAGGTGGAGTGGATCAAATGGATCAAATGGTTAGTAACTACACATGTAAAAGGCAAACGCGTCGATGGCCATTTGCAATATTTTATAATATGCTTGACATTGCTGCATTGAATGGGTTTCTGCTGTATACATCCGAAAATCAAGATTTCGAAGCAACAAAATCCCACAAACGTCGACTATTCATCAAAGAACTTTGTAACCAGTTAATAATCCCATTCATGATTAGGCGATCAAATAATCCCCGCCTCAGTAGTACCATAAAAGCCAGTATTAATCTTTTTATTGAGAACGTAAATACTCCGCAACATGATAGTAATCCAAAACCCGTAATGAAAAAACGATGTTACGCTTGTCCATGTAAAATATCCAGGAAAACTACCCAAACATGTAGTAGATGTACAAAAAATATTTGTAAAGAGCACAGTAAAGTAATTTGTAATAATTGTTTAATGCATTAAAATAATAGTAATTTCAGTTTCCTTACTTTGGTACTACAGTGTTTAATTTATTATAATTAGTTCTTATTATATCAAAATTAGTGTTTATTAAACTAATAATAACAGTTAAATCAATAGTAAACTCTTTTATTCAACTCACTGTATAAGAGGGTCCAACGGACCCATCATATGCATAGGTGCAAAAAAGTTGATCATGCATCATAGGGTTAAGTTAAGCAAGGAACAATCAGACTACATCCAGTTTAAATCTCAACCTTCAATATGTAAGCGTTGAATATCTATTGCACATTGCAATTACATAATAAATACTGACAAGTCCCTTGCAGAACAACCTAAAAGTTTTGGTCTTACATTAACGCAAGAAGAAATAAATCTAGAATCTCTGGTGTGATGACTTATAATAATGAAGAACTCACAGCGTCTGATCAAATAGTTGAGGCTTTTGCATCTTATTTCATCAGCGTATACACATCGCCTTGCTTACAAGATCTAACCCAGGATGTATCACTCTTCTCTTTGATATCTGTCCCTAATGTTAGTGAAAAAAAAAACCTAAACAGCTTAAAGCAGCTAAAAGATTCATTTATTTCAGGAGCTGATAATATTCCTTCTTTTCTGTTGAAAGACTGTGCGACTATATTTGTTAAACTATTGTCATATATCTTTAACCTTTCACTTAAGCTATCAGTATTTCCTGAGTTATGGAAGAAAACACTTATAACACCAGTCTTTAAAAAGGGCGATGCATCCGTTGTTAACAATTATCGACCAATTTCTATTATATTCAATATAGCTAAAGTCTTTGAAAGCGTACTGTATAAACGTATTTATTTTCAAGTAAAATATTTCATAACGCCTTATCAACACGGATTCATGGAGAAGCGCTCTACTGTTACTAATTTAGCTTTTTTTAATCAGTATGTATCTGAAGCATTTTGTGAGCACAACCAGGTAGATGTTATTTACACTGATTTTTAAAAAGCGTTTGATCAAATCGACCACAACGTACTTTTGTTCAAGCTAAACTTAATTGGTTTCTCAGACTCCCTATTAAACTGGGTTAAATCTTATCTGAATAATCGTCAATTGTTTGTGAGATATAACTATCACTTGTCTTCATCATTTGTTCCTACCTCTGGTACCCCTCAGGGATCAAACTTACGACCACTATTCTTTTTAATATGTATTAATGATATTATTGATTGTTTACAAGCGGAAAAGTTACTTTTTGCAGATGATTTAAAAATATTCCGTACGATAAATACTGAGACTGACTGTAGTATGTTACAAGAATGTGTTGACTGTCTGGGTAGATGGTGTGTTAATAATCGTCTTTATCTAAATGTTGAAAAGTGTCATATCATTACATACTCTAGAAAACAAAACACCATAAATTACCGGTACAAAATTCAAGATGTTACTCTAAGTCGGCTGAAAATCATTAAAGATTTAGGAGTTATATTTGATGAAAAATTTTCTTTTGCTTATCACGTTGATCACGTTATCTCTGCAGCATATAAAATGTATGGAGTTGTGTTTAGAAACTCAAAAGATATTTCTGTTAAAACACTAATGAAGTTGTTTAATACTTTAGTACGATCTAAGCTAGAATACGCGGCGTTAGTATGGTTTCCTATATAGAACATCTATATCGTCAATTTAGAAAAAATTCAAAAAAGATTTTAGTGTACCGATGTGATAATGTTTATCCATTCAGAAATTGCAGTTACAAGTGCCTTCTCTCAAGATTTGATACAATGTCCCTTAACCAAAGACGCATTCATTTAATTGTCCAGTTTTGTTATAATTTATTAAACTTTAACGTAGATTTACAGTATTTAGTGGAAAGAATACCACTTTATATACCGAGAGCATCTAGCAGAAAAACAATTGATTTTTACACTCCAATGAGTCGCAATAAATGTTCCAATGTATCTGACGTCTACTTTGATACATTTAATGACTTCAGAAAAAAGGTTGTATCTAGTTTTTTCATCAAGTAAGAATATAATAAGTTAAGTTATTTATTATTGTTTCATTTTATGAAGTTGGATTAGATTTTGTTATTGTTTACTTAATTTTTCTGTTAATTTTATATTTCCTGTAATTAGGTGTGCGTCACCTATTTGAAATAAACACATTATTATTATTATTATTATTATTAAACATTATTATTAAAATGATTATCATTTGAGCAAAAATAATGATTTATTAAAGTTGATTGACAGTTACTGAATTCGATAGCAACACTAAATTATTTATTATGAAATAATGTATCATGAGAAGTAGGAATAATTATTTGAAATTTATTATTTCTTGTATAAGCTGGAAAGTGTATAAGTTTCATAAGTTGGTATTCTAGAAAGGGTTGTATTAAAGGTATTTCAAATATAAAAGTGAATATGTTGTATTTTTGATATATTTTTGTAGTAATAATAGATTCATATAAATGTAGAATTTCATAATTTGGTATAAAATACTAATACAAAAAAAAAAAAAAAAAAAAACGGAGCACATTTTGAACACTTACTATAATTGAATTTTATTTTATGTTCTTAGTCTTTATTTTAATGTTTGGTAATTTTTGTTTAATTAATAACTTTTTATTACTTTATACCAGCATCGGTTATTACTTTGTAATTCAAATCAAAATATTCCCAAAACGGTACACAGTATCGAGTTTACCAATAGTACTGTTTTGGTGTAAAATTGAATGATGTTTAAGGAAGCAAACTTATATGTTATTTTATTATAAGGCGTAACGTTAGTTAAAATCGCGTATAACGTAATGGTGTACCTTAAAATGTATGCCAAGTATAAATTAACCTTTTATTAACATGACTGTTAATAATTAAACGCATAAAAGTACGCAATTTGTTTAAAAAATAATTAAATAGTTGACGTTGTGAGCATTTTTGGAGCCCGGGGCTACATTAAAATCTGGGTCCCCCGTCCTTAGTTTTATACAAAACCAAATATATAATAATGTATAGGTTTATTTAGAATTACAAAAAGTTACAAAATTCTAAAAATCTTGCTAGGTCGCTTTCAATCGACAACAAAGAAAGTGTCGACAACCGAGATTATCCCATTATTTAGACAGGGATAATATGTTATACTTTCAACCAATGATTTCACGCGTAGTTTTGATATTTGGTGAAAGTCACCTAAAAACTACAGGCACAAGTGCTATCTGTTGACAACATTTTTTACTACGATTTACATTACTCTTGTGAGCAATAATAAACGTTCATTAATAACAGTTGCATTTTACGTTTATAATCTTCTCAAAAGACTTAGGTCACCTAGATTACATAATTTCAAACATTGTTACAAGCATTAACAAATTGAACCACTGGTTTTGTCTTAATTACAATAAGAAATTTGTCTGCCAAATATTATTCTCGTAACTTTTTGTTAAAGAAGTTATTAGACTTCGTTGAATAAATGGGTCACCCTGTATGTACCTGTATGGATATACCTACAAAGTTATTCACCTAACCCGTTCAATTAAAGTTTATTGGTATGTAATTTAGATACGCCTTTAAAAACTTTGGTTTCAGGTGTACTTTTCTTCTAAAATATATTCAACTGACTGTCAATTCCGGTATAACTTGCTGATTGTAAATGGAAGGTCCCATATATTATTTTATTTTTAGATTTGTCGTGAAGTTCTAAACGGGCTTTATGTATAATGTCCTATACCTATATCTAACCGTTTTTGAAATTTTTGACTTTGAATATCAATACTTGCCTACTGCGTAACAAGTTTTGGAACAGCATATTTCTTTAGTTTTTGAAAGTTTGATTCTCATATTTGGCAAAATCTTGCAAAAGAGTCGTAAGTTTAAATTTTTGTAATTTTTGGTGATTATTATTATATTCAACATTCTATTGCAAACATTTGCATTTTCAATGTCGGTAAAGTCATTTTTTTTTAAACCTTGTAACTTTTAGTGTTGTCAAATCCAGAACATAATTCTGTATCAAATTGTATTAAGGTTACCTATACCTATTCCTGTTACTTTTCTAGTAACAGATGTTGACGTACAATTCATACTCATTATCTGCCATGCTTGACAGCAGACAATAATGGTTTTTCCATGGCTAACAACGTGGAGGTAAAAAATATAAATTCGATCGTTTCAAAAAAGACCTTATATTCTAGAAAATGATCAGAAATAGGTATAGGTAACCTTTATACAGTTTGATACAGAATTAAGTCCTGGACTTGATAACACTTAAAGTTACAGGGTGGCCTATTTAAAAAAATGCAAATGTTTGAAACAAAATTTTGAATACCCTGTATAAAAATAGACAGCAAAAATGACAAAAATGTAAAGTTAGGGTTCTTTTTCAACATTTTGCCAAATATAATAATCAAATTTTCAAAAACTAAAGAAATATGCTATTACAAACCTAGTTACGCAGAAGGTACGTTTTTATTCAATGTCAAAAATCTCAAAAACGGTTAAATGTAGGTATAGAATGTTATATATAAATATAAAATCCGTTTAGAATTTGACGCCGAATCAAAAAATGAAATAATAAACAAAACGTTCCATTTAAAATAAGCAAGTTTACAGCAAATTCCGGTTAAACCGGAGGTTAATTACCTCTTTTGTATTTGTTGATTTTTCTTTAATACAATTAATAATTATTATTAAGTGAGTGTTTTAAATAACAATAAAACAGTGTGTAACGGTTGCAGTTCACAAATAATAAAAAATAAAATAAAGTGACGACTCTGGCGATGCAACCCAGAAAAGAAAGAACAATAATATTGAGCTCGAAGTAGCACACTTAAGAAGGACGGTTCAATTCGTATTTGTGGAGATTTTAAAACGACGATAAATCCGTTGTTAGAAATTGATAAGTATCCGATACCGCGCGTGGAAGATTTACTAAACAGTCTTGATGGTTTTCAATTTTTCACAAAATTTGATTTATCTTATGCATATCAGCAAGTATTGCTAGATAAAGAATCGCGTAAATTAACAACAATTTCTTTTTAATTTTTTTTTTTTTTAATTTTTAAATTTATTTATTTAACGGAAACCCCATACGAATTTACAATAAATTAACATTCTTAATAATCATAATAATCAATAAGAAAAAAAAAAAGAATAAGAAATTATACAATGATAATATATGTAAATATATAAAAAAAAAAAATAAAGAAAAGAAGTTCCATTTAGTAGAGCAAATAACACATGTTAATATGAGAACGTAATATGTAATTTACGTTTGAAGGTGTTCAGAGCTGAATCGAAAAGATTAAAGACGGTTCCTTCATATGTCGATTTGCTAAGGATAACATTCTGCAAATGGGATCATTATATGAAATGTTAGTTCTACATGATTTAATTTGAAATAAAGGTGTAGATCTTGTTAATCCTCTTCTTGGCACATTAAAATCTATACTCAGCAGTAGACCAGGACTGTCAATGAAACCATTAAGCAGGCGATGAAGAAAAATTAGATCAGCAATAATCCTACGGTCTTTGAGACTGTGTAATTTCATTAAATTGCGAATTGGTTGGTATACTCCTTGTGTATGTGGTTTGTCTAGTCGAAATTCAATCAAACGTAAAAACTTGTTCTGAATCTTCTCGAGCATATTAGAATTGCTAGCGGTATAAGGAGACCAAATCACTGATGCGTATTCAAGATGACTACGTACTAATGTACAGTAAAGTGTTCTTAAACAATTAATGCTAAGGTCATTACTAAAGCGTAGGACAAGGCCTAGTTTCCTAGAGGCTTTAAAGTAAATATCATATATGTGCGGGTTGAATGATAAACGCCTGTCGAATGTCACACCTAAGTCTCTTACTTCCTCCTTTTTTTCTAAAGCATGATTATTTATAGTATATGAATAGTTTATAATTGTCTTGCCTCTAAAAAATGAAATAGATGTACATTTATCAACATTTAAAGCAAGATTGTTCTGGCACGACCAGTGGTAAATTCGATCAACATCACATTGTAAATTAAAACAGTCTTGCCTATCATTAATAACTTTGAACAGTTTTAGATCGTCTGCAAATATTGCAAGTTCGCCACTTTGAAGAGTATTATTTATGTCATTTATAAACAGTAAGAAAAGAATGGGCCCACAATGTGATCCTTGAGGAACTCCTGAAAGAACGTCAATCGGGGAAGAAACAAAGTTTCTAATTCGCACAATTTGATGGCGGTTGGATAAAAAAGATTCAATCCATTTCTTAGTATGATTGGTAAACCCCAACAATTCTAATTTACCTATTAAAAATATGATGACTAATACGGTCGAATGCCTTCGAAAATCCATATAAATAGAATCGACTTGACTGTGTTTGTCAAGGGCATTGGCAATAAATTGTCTATAAGTGAGTAAATTAGTTACTGTTGATTTACCAGTGCAGAAACCATGTTGTTGTGGGATTAAATAATTTTTTGTAGACCAAGCAATTTGTTTAGCGACCAATTTGTCAAGTATTTTAGGTAATATGGATTGAATGCTAATACCCCGATAATTTTTAATATGATCCCTACTTCCAGACTTATAAATTGGTGTTATGTATGATGTTTTCCATCTAGTTGGAAAAACACCACTGGCGAGAGAAAGATCAAACAAAATGTGTATTGGAACGCATAATGAAAATATGCAATTTATAATGAATATGCTAGGTAACTTATCAGGACCAGCAGTGTAACTTGGTTTAAGGTTCACGATTGCGTTAAATACTTCTTCAGTTGAAATTGATAAAAGAACGAACTTCCAAATGGTAAACAAGATTGATTATTATAACTAATATTGATGGGTGCGGTACAACGAACACAAATTAGAGAGGCAAAGATATATAAATATAGCAATTACAATTTAAAATATTAGAAGAATCTGGGAGAATGAGAGATTCTGTCGCATAAAACTTGCGTGCGTTAGCAACAACCAATTAATTAGAGTTTGCGTTCAAATATGTCACAATTCAGTTAAGTTTTTGTTTGTTAACCCCAAATTAAAAATAGCGTACCAATTGAAGATTGGTGATTAATGAAACTCGACGTACATACGTCATTTACGTACCGTGATCTAAAAACTAGTATTACATTCGTTCTAATACAAAACGTAGCTCCCGCCAACCCAAAAGGCGTTTTGTTTTAGCTTAACTCACTTAATTTACAGTGTCCCAGCTCTGAGAGATCTAATGAAAACAACACCGAGCGTCGGTGGATGGAGACTACCCCAAATAACAATTCGTTTAATTACTAGAGATACAACCGCTTGACGTCATGTGTACTTGAGTTTTGAACGCATGCAAAATGAATAGGTTTCAATTGTCAATTGCTTGTTCCAGCGCCCCCAGGAATTATTCAGACAGTAAGATATGAGTAAATAATAAAATCAAGACACGTGCTAAAGCATACGTTGTAATTAGCAATTAACACAACCACTAAACGAACCAAAGAAATAGCAAAAGAAAACACTTACAGCAAAAATCGGTCAAATTTATATTTTCACACTAAATCATCGTGCAATTATTGAAACCATATTAAAATTTTACATGTAATTTTTAGCTTTGTGAAGCACCGACGACCGTCCAAATAGAAGAGAGAGTCCCAAGATGTCTGCCCGTCGTTTCGATTAAAAATTTCAAATAAACCAATCCACCAATAGGAAAAATCGTTGCATGTACGGTAAATTTAATTTTCGTCGCAACGCGCAACTGCGCGACCCACGTCCAGGCTCGAGCATTTTGAACCTTAACAAGTGTTTTTTTAAATAGTGAAAGTAATTAATTTACGTAAAAATTTAGTTAATAAATCGTGGAGGAACAGATCTAAATTCTCACGAAGATTTCGCTTGCCTAAGAAACGCATTCTGCGGTATGTTGAACAAAATAAAAAGGTAATGTATAAAACTATAATTGTGTATAGAAATGTTTCAAATGAACTAACAAATAATAATGAATTGTCTCAACCTTTGGGTTTGGAAAATGAGATTGTTGAAAGTGAACAGGGTACTCTACTAAGATCTATAAGTGAAATACCACATTCATCAAATTCCAATGTCATAAAAAACGTACTTCACAATAATTAGATGAAATAGTAGAAACGAAAAACTGTAGTGAAAACACCAATTTTTGCTGCGTTATGTCGTAAAGAGGCTTATCATTTTGTTAAACAGCCCAATAATGAACCTATGGCAAATTACAAGTTTTTTGCTCCTGAGGAGTACAATCGATAGATACACATCAATTGATATTTTTGATCAAGTTTGTTAATTCTATCCATTTTTTAGTATTATGTGTGAACAATGAGAGGTGGAAATTGGGGCACTAGATATTCTAGTATGAACACAGCAAGGTGTGCACATATAGAAAGCTACATCTTACGATAGAACTGCGTAATTAGCTATCAAGCATATTATTATTTGGGTGTAATGTTTGTCATAGAACATATAAAAAATCCTCTACAAATTCAAAACGCAACATGGAAGTTAATGAAGCTGCAGTGTGGGGAATGTAGGCTACTGGTGGTACCTACGCTCATTTCAAAGAGTTGTTTTCTGCTTTGAGCGTTAAATTTATGTCTTCTGATAAATTTAAAAAGTTTCAGAAATTCTGTCAATATTATTCAAAAAAATTAAAACAAAAGCATAGTTTCATCAAAAAAGAGCTAATAGCTTCTTAAAAACAACAGCAGCTTTTAGAGGAAGAAGTTTAAGTAATTAAACTAGCCCTAAAATTTAATTGGTTGTTGCCATTTGAAAAAGTTAAGTATGTACAGTTTCCAACTGTCAACTTTGAAAAAAAGTCGTAGGTCAATGCGATACGAAAGAAGTGTCAGCAACAATTTGGTTGAACCCTTTTAGAAATCAAAACATAAAAAATCATTCATTTATCTTCAATAGTTCAAAAGTACTTAATTTCTTAAGAGTCTTCAATACCACGGCGGGAAATAGCGGAACTGTCACTGCGCTCGTGACTAAACCAAACTTCATTTTTTTACAAAGAAGAAACTTTATTGTACCTTTATATAACAACAAAAATAAATTTAAGTTTAAAGAAGTTACAATATAATACATGTAAAAACACCATTTCAAGGTCATTTTTGGTTTTTTATCTAGTCTATATTAAAGCATAAATATAAAATCTGTTTTTTTAAACAAGTGTTGTAACCCTTTGCTTGTGCAAAAATATTTTTTGTTTATGGATTTCTGTTCTTGATTATTCAAAAACAAGCACGAGCGCACACGCTGCAACAACAAAAATCCTTAGAAATCGCGGCCGGTAAAGTGTCGCCGTCTACGTTCCATTTAAAAACTACCCTTTCTTCCGATTATGCTCACGATAAGAAAATTCAAAAACACCCTTGCATTCCCACCCGCGAATGCAACAGAAACTATTCGACTGGTATTGAAGACTTTTAAGACGCCCCTGCAAGCCTAATGATTCGCGTTAAATGTTACATACAGGTGGCCCTTAGTGCGAGAAAATCGGAAAATATTGAGTTAGAAAAAACTTACGCAATGAAAGTTGTGAAATCAATGAGATGCACATGATAAAATTATTTTGTTTATATCGGGTGTTTCATATAAGTGCGACATACCAAAGTTATGTTTTTTTTAAATGAAACCACCCAGTTTTTATTACTAATTTGGATTGCTTGAAAAATTCTAATGTAACTTTATGCATTATACAGAGTGTCTAAAAATGGAGGGTTTTTGCATTATTGCACTTTTTTTCGGAAAAATTGACGTTTAGAAAAAATTAAATAACTCAGTTATCCTGGAATTTATCCAACTGCAATTTCGTAGCTTTAATATGCATTACTTGAGCTAGTTGTTCACCTTTTTAAGTTTAGAGTAATCAATTATTTAAATTGAACTCCCTAACTTTATGGCACATAAAAAGTTAAGTGGTGCCATTTCAAAAAAACAAGTTATTCATCAATTTAGGGAGTTCAATTTAAATAACTGATTACTCAATACCAAACGAGGTTGGAAAGGTGAACAACCAGCTGTAGTTAGCACATGTAATGCATATTAAAGGTGCGAAATCGCAGTTGGATAAATTCCAGGATAACTGAGTTACTTAATTTTTTCGAAAAATCAATTTTTTCCAAAAAAGTAAAATAATGTAAAAACCCCATCTTAGATACAATGTATTATGCAAAAAGTTACATTAAATTGTTTAAGGAATTCAGATTTGTAATAAAAAATTTAAAAAACATAACTTTGGTGTGTCGCACTTTTATGAAACACTCTGTATAAACAAAAATATTTTTAAAATGCGCAGCTCATTGATTTGCATAACTTTTATTGTCAAACTCCAATATTTTCCGAGATATCCACCTTCCTCCTACTAATAGACCGCCTGTATGTAAAAAACGATGACACATGTTCTCAGTAATATGATGATGCTGATCATAAAATTTAATGTAGAATTTAAGTATAGTGTCAAAATATGAACATTCCAATAAAAAAAACCAAGTTGGCGTCAATTTCCGGTAAATATGAAAGTACCACCATTTTGAAAATATTTAAGTTGGACTAGAGTAGTCGATTATGGCCATATATGTATGTACCAAATTTCATATTAATGGAATTACAGATAACTTTCTAACCGATGGGCTACGTAAATCATCCTGTATAGCAAAATATTAAATAGACAATGGATTTTTAGAACTGGAAAGGTTGTCTTTGGCTAAATATTGAGTTAGCAGGAATAGAAGAGCAAAAAGAAGCTCTAATAGGAAATATCGTTTTTTTCTGAACTTCTGATATTCACTTCACCAATGAACAATAAACTACACTTCGCTATAATACGATCGGGGAGCACATAGAGTTAAGCCACTCCTTCATTAGTTTGTGGTAATTCGAACCAATAAATGAAGACACTACTTTACACTATATAAATTTATATAAACAAGAAAATTCAGAAATAATTAATTTATACGTTATAAAGTATTGATAAATACTGTTCTGTAAATTAAAAAGAAATGATACCAAACTATTGATAAGATAACCAAAACCAATGTGAAAACCAACAATTTAGGCAACGTATCCAATAAAATAATTTTAGTTAAATTTAGCAGCGCAAATTTATAGGGAGTGGCTTTACTCTTTACTCCGTCTGTTCACTGAACAAATTATAACTGAATCTCCACCTCAAATAAATTAAATTTGTAGCAACCTACTAGAAAACAAACTTTAATAGATACTAGATTTTCTGTGGTACTAGGTAATTTCGGCGACGTACCTTCACCTATACGGTGTCTGTGTTAACAATAACAATATTGTTCATGCTACTTTAGTTTCATCCAACTTAATAACAAATTTTATTTTGTGTTCTGATAAGGAATAACAACGCGTAATCCAGTTTAATCTTGTTTCGTGTATTTGTGATAATCCCGTGCTAGTTTTTACTTTCAAATCGTATTTATTTTGTCCTCTACTAGAATACAAACAAAACGTTGATGTATTCTGGATTATTTGAATAAACGTCCATGATACCAAAATTGGTTTCCATCAGTGCAGTACCATTCAGCGACAATTTTTTGCATGTATTATGTGCCGTCTTTTTGCAATCAGGATCAATTGACATCTGTTACATCTGTTGATAGTGAAGTAAAGTAAGTTCATTCGCTTGCCCCCTTAAGTTCACTTGAAATTTTGATTCATAAATCTAACCTTAAAAAAGTTATGTTTAATATTAATAATAATAATAATATACATTTTTCATTCACTATCTGCCAAAGAGAGCCTGGTCAATTCACCTGCCGAAGCAAGTTCATTGGTTTTCATCCAGGCCTCAAATACAATTTAATTATTATTTTTTTACTTCTTCATATGTTTTTTATTTTAATTTTTTTAATCCTTAAGTATTAAATTATTAAAACAGGAGTAACAAATTAAAAATTTGATTAGGTTACCAAGGTAGCAATAGCAAACCTGACACATATTATAATTAGTTAATTTTGGAGGTAGAAAAGAAGTCATGAGGTATTAGGATCTTTCAGTCATTATTTATTGTATTATAGATCGAAGCGATGTTGTAGGAAAAGATCGTCTAAACAACGTCTTTCTATATCGTGGAATAGAAATCATACCTCGATGACGAAGATTCAAATTATGGACATCAGTTATTCTTTCATACAAGTAAATAAGGGTTTTGTATAAAATTACACTATGGGCAAACGTACAAAAATGTAAAAATCTTCTTTGGGCCATTTTTAACCACTGCGTTGTTCGCAGAGTAAAGGAGATGCGTTGGTGCCAACCTATACCGTGAATAAAACGCAAGCAGCTATTTTGCATTTTTTGGATTTGAAATGTAACTATTTACCTCAGATAGAAAGGATTAATTCAACAAAATTGTACATACTTATTTGACATGTTAATGATCATTACAATTGCTTCAAAGTTAACTATAAATACATATATAACATTTATCCTCACCTTATTTTAATACATAATCGTTTAAATAATCTGGGGCTCTTCGAGTACGGAAACTTCTTCTAATAGTTTCGTTTTCATCATCATCATCGGTTTCAGCCTGAATTTCTTTGGTTTCCTCTAATAAATTTGATTGTGCATCATTAAGCGGTATAAGATGTCTTGTGGATATAGTGAACTCTTTTCCGTCTGAATGTCAAACATAGGCGTATTCAGGATTTCCTTCTAATAGTGTTACCTCCTCTACCCTAGGTTCGTATTTTAATTGCCTATTAAATTTACGCATTAAAATTGGCCCAGGTGACAGTAACCATGTTGGCAATAATTCACCATTAACTGATTGTCTGGAATATTTAACCCTTAATTAGTCGCGTGAAAAAAAATGACACATTAAGTCGCGTGGGGTCAATATGACCCGTTTACGTGTTTGTAAAGAAAATTGTAAAAAATAATATGTAAGTGAGTTTTATTTTCTAAATATAAACAGAACTAAGTCAAAAAAACAATCAACTTGTAAAATACAAAATTAAATATTCAATCCATGTCAACACAGTCAGCACAAAAATAGCTGCAGTGTGTGCTTTGCAGATAAATGTGGTGCATTTACTGCATTTTACGCTGTATTTATTATCATTTCGTCTTGTGCATTTTCCACATCTTGCTCGAGAAGGTCCACTTGTATTCTGTTGAGCAATATTTACTTCAGAAATATTTTGATGTAGACGAATTCGTTTCCGTAAATCTTTTGGAATATATTGCGAAGAAGACCGAGAAAGCTGGTGATTTTTACAAGTTCCTTGGCTAGTTCTTTTAGGAACTGTCTTCTGTAAATTTTTTGCATGTTCGGACTTTAGTTTATACAATATTAATGCATTGCTAGCCGCAACGTTCAGAAAGTGAAAGAATACAGCCAATGTCCATCTTTTGGTGCGTCTACCGACATTGTATGTAGCACAGAGCTGATCGCATACATCAACACCAGCTTTTGTGCAATTATAAAATGTAATCAGTTCCGGCTTATACAAAGCTCCTGTGGTTTCATCGATTTCGTTACTGTGGTGCATACTTGATACTAGTATAACACTTCTTGATTTTTTAGGCACATAAGATACCATTGTCATTTCTTCTGTAAATCCAAAAGACTACTTTTAGCCGGCCTAATTTTATTTGGCAGAAATTCTTTCGGTATTTCCTTCTTATTTTTCGGAGAGTACCGACCATTGTTAATTTATAATCTTTAAGTAATGATTCCACAAGTGGTATACTGGTATACCAGTTATCAGTAGTCACATTCCTATAGGAGTTCTTGATAGATTCAACTAACCTCTTGACTATATCAGATGGTGAATTACTCTTTCTGTAAGGACCTTCAGGATGTAATCCTGCATATACCTCAAAGTTTTGCAAATAGAAAGTCCTGGCGTCAACCATAGCAAATACCTTAATACCGTATTTACTAGGCTTATTTGGTAGATATTGTTTAAAGCGACAACGACCACGAAATGGGATTAGTTGTTCGTCAATTGTGACGTAAGCTCCAGTTGCGTAGGATGTAGAAAAATTTTCAGATAAAATATCGATAAATTCTCTAACAGCAGCGAGATTATCTGTTAATTTTCTGTCTTCTCTAGTTGCAAGATCATCAAATCTTAGACATCTCAGTATGAAAAGAAATCGTTTAGATGACATTGTTAGAGGAAACAATTCGCAGCCTGTATTGTCGGTAGCCCAAAGCTCTTCAAAATTAAAGTGTGCAGACTTTAAAACACCACTAAGAAGAAGAAGTCCTATAAAGGCACGCATTTCGTCTATATCGACATCGTTTGCATCTCGAGGTCGATCAAAACTGCCACGTACGTTTGCAATAAACAAGTTTGTGTACTTTACAAGTAAATTCAAAATTCTTTCATCAAAAACAAAGAAAATATATCTTGCGCAGATGATGCTGTTTTTCTAGTGGTTTGACAGTAGGTAAGCGAGAAACAATGTTGTGTTTTCTTGTTCAAACATTCGTCTTTGGAGCACACTTTCGCCATTTCATGTTTTTATCTCTAGAGTAAAAATAATTCTCTGATTCCTCTTCAGACTCACTGTCTTCATCACTCACTCCAGATTCAGAAACATTTTGTTCAGAATCGGAATTGTGGACAGAATGATGTGCAGATTTGTCACTATCACTATCATCGATTTCATGAGGAATGTTATCCAATTCCTCATCCGACCATATATGTTCGGCAAGTTCCTGCAATTCTTTTTCGGTCAAGGGTTTATTGTTTCTTGTAGTCATTCTAAAACAAATTGTTTTAGTAAAACATAATATCGTAAAATGTTTCAAAAAGTGTCATACTAATTAAATCAAACATATAATTTCTATTCACACATTTTTTCAATAGTATTCTGCAAACTAACTAAGCCGTATAAACAAAAACGGTACTTACTTGCTTACTTCTCAATTCCTCGGTAACAAAAATTACTAACTCAATTAGTCGCGTGGGATCAAAACTGTATAAATCACACTCTAATCTTTCTTCTACTACAGCAATAGCAATACTGATCAGTAACGACGTTCAAGAGACTCAGATGAGAAGGTAGGGAGAACGCGTAGGTGTTTTAATCTTTAAATTTAAAATTATTTCAAACCAAAAGAAAGGACTGGGTCATATTGACCCCACGCGACTAGTTAAGGGTTAAATAATCTTTCATGAGGTGTTGCATTAGTTGCCGTACATAGCAGAGATCGAAATGAGTGAAGTGCATCCTGTAAGACTAATTCCCCTTGAGATATATTTAAGTTTTGCGTTTTTATAGCGATTTCTATGGTTTTCCATATTATTCCATTGTAACGTTCTGCTTGCCCATTACCACGTAGATTATACGGCGTTGTACGATTTGTTGCTACATTACGTTCCGTTAAGAAAGTTTTAGTTCGTGCGACATAAATGATGGTCCTCTATCGGAATGAATATAGGCTGGAAGTCCGAATATTGCAAACAATTGTTTTAAATTTAAAATTACAGTTGAGGAAGTCATATCGGGACAAGCAAAAACAAAGGGAATTGAGAACACTCATCAACAATAGTCAGTAAATAATGATTTCTAGTATTAGAAGGTAGTGTTTCTTTAAAATCTACATTCAAACGCTCGAATGGACTAGTTTCTTTGATCAGTTTGTCTTCTTTCTTTATAAAGTTTGATTTTACTTCAGTGCAAATTCTACAAGCTGATGTAATCCGTCTTATATCTTCAACAAAAAACAATAAATTTGTATTTCTTACCCAGTGATACATCCTCTTTACACCAGGGTGGCAAAGAGAATCATGTAAAAGTTTGAGATTTACATCAGAGCAGACAATTGTTGAACAGGCTCTAGATAAAGCATCGGCAGTGGCATTTTTACTTCCTGGTCGATAAATAATATCATAACTAAAGCATGACAGTTCAAGTCTCCATCGCATAATCTTTTTATTTTTAATTTTGCCAGACAGTTTAGTATCAAACATAAATGACACAGATCGCTGATCTGTGATGAGACGGGAGTGTCTTCCCATGAGATAGTGTCTCCACTTTTGATTTGCTTTTATTATAGCTTGAGCTTCCTTCTCCACAGATAAATGTCATTGTTCATAATTAGAAAGTGAATAGAGCACGATTATCTACAAAAGATAACACAGCATGTTCAATCTCCAGTTTTAACTTATCAAAAGCTTTTAATGCTTTTTCAGACCAAGGAAATTTACAGTCTTTGAGTGGAATAATTTTATCAAATAAACTAGATATATATTTACAATAATGTGCAAACATACCCAATGTTCTACGTAAAGAAGACACATCAGTAGGTAGTGTAAGATTTTTCAATAGTTCTAGACGCTTGGGATCAGGTTGAATATTCTTGAATCTAATGAGATATCCTAAAAGACTAATAACACGCAAAGAAAATTAACTTTTGTCTTTATTCACTGTCAAGTTATACTTTGTTATATCAACCATAAAATTCTTAAGATTTTTGACGTGCTTTTCTTGATTTATTCCGCATACAGTCACATCATCCAAGTAGGCATATGTGTCCTTTATATCTTCAACAATAATAATTTCATCGATAACTCTTTAAAAACTAGCTACACCATTGGTAACTCCTAACGGTGTTCTTTTAAACTGATACAGACGACCACAGGCTTCAAAAGCTGTATAAATTTTGTCTTGCATTTTAATGGACACTTTATGATATGCACTACGTAAATCAATAGTGCTGTATACTTAATACTTAGCAACCTTATTTGCAATTTCTTCAATCCTAGGAAGAGGATAAGCATTGAGCATTGTAAATTTATTAATGGTTGTAGAGTAGTCTATAACCATACGACGTTTATGGTTCTCATCTGATATGACTTGAGCTTGATCCTTCCAAAGAGAACGACTGGGTTCTATTATATTTTCTTTCAGTAATCTTTTAATTTGAGAAGTAATAAACTGTGTATCAGAGTCAGTATATTGATGAGACTTGACAGAAATTAGTTGACAGTTGACAGTAAGATGTTCAAATAATGAGACAGGTTTTACTGTTGCAATGGCCAAACCACATATAGAAACTGTAGGTTTAGTTCCTTCAAATGATAATTGGACACTAGCATGCTGTTGCATTAAATCGTGACCAAGAATGATGTCAGCACACAAATTCAGAAGAACAGACATTTTAAAGTTATCGTATGCATAATAAAGTAATTTTAGATTTGCCTTGCATCGGCCCATTATTGGAGACTGATGCGAGGTAGATGCCACTGTGACCAGCTCATTTACTGTATGATCCGTCAAAATGTTGAGTTTTCGTACTAATTCATCGCTGACAAAAGTGCTAGAACTTTCAATGTCAATTAGAGCCAGCGCAGTTTTTCCATTTACAGTAATAGGAATAGTTGCTTTTTGTAAACTATTAGGAATATGGGAACAGTAATGCAAAATATTCATAGTACAACTTGAAAGAGTAGAAATAGCTTTCTTTTTGAGTAACTAGTGTGAGTATTTTCCAGTTTTAATTGACATACCTTATCAAAGTGGCCCCTCTTACCACAATTCCTGCATAGTGGGTCTCTTGCTGGACATTTGTCTCTACAATGTCTTTCGTACCCACAAAAGAAGCACCTTACTTTACTTGCTGCCATTACATCAGAAGAATCTACATTATCACCATTTTTAAACGAAGTTTCAGAAACAGTATTAACAACTGCAAAATTATAATACTGCTGGCCCTGTAACTGAGCTAATTTCAATGAACGAGCTTGCTGAAATGCTTCTTCTAATGTTAGTTTAGAATTTTCAAAAAGTCTTTGTTTAATATTTGAATTTTGAAGTCCACTAATAAATGAATCCCTAATACTATTTAAATGATTTAAAATGTTATGTTTAAAAGCAATAACCTATCTGACTTGTATATTTTATTTTAATATAAACACAACTTTCAATTGCTATTGAACTGCACTTTAGGTGAATACTTACAACTAAGCTACTGTATTTATACTAATATTAAAATAAGATAAAAGTTAATGAGGGAGTTACCGTAAACTAAGTTAGTAGACTAAAGTTATTCCTTTTTTCCACTTATTTAATAGTTTGGTAGATTGGTTTGTAAATAATACAATTCCTCATTGTTTTTTTTAGTCCAAGATTATATATTCCCTTTCTTTCTTATGGTAATTTGATAATAATGTTGTTCGGTGGTGTAAAAATCTATTGGGTCGCTATGGTTCCAAATTATAAACTATCGTCTTCTAAGCTAATTTTGGTTTAATCGTTTCCAGTGTTGGACCTCGACCAGTTTGTAATGCTGCGATTACTAGAAACCATAGGAAGACGTCTCTTGTGAAAATTCGTCCTTTAATTGGAAATATAAGTTCCTGAAGGATTGTAAGTTCCATATCCCTTAACCTGAAAGTTCTATTATGTAATTCTCGTTATAGCAACTTCTTCTGAATAATTTCAGTTCTTCAACCGGAAATTAGGTAGAGGTTCTACTCGAAGCTGACAAAACATTCGTTTTGTAGTTCTATAGTCTAGAATTTAAAATGTCTGTCCTTCACAAACGATGGGGTCTTGAAGTGGTTAAATTGGAGTAAATTGGTAGTTTATGTAGGTCTAAGAGGTAGTTATTGGTAAGTAAGAAAATATACATTAACACGGTATTTTTAAGAACTATTGGTATTTCAAAACTAGACAGAAACATTGTGATCAAAATGTGAGTCCTATGAATACGGCCGTCATACGTAGAAAACTAAAAACCCTTTGATATAGGTTGAAGGAACATAAAACCCATACCAAAAACTTAAAATCGGATTTCAACATTCTAAAACATAAAATAAAATTCAGGAAAATATACACCAAAAGACTGGTAAAAAATTTAAAAAGGGTTATAAAAAAAAATCTTTAGTCAACCCGCTAAATAAAATGTGTGAAACCCTTAATTGCCTGATAATTTTAGTTTACTAACTCACCGTTTTAACTTTGTAACTTGTCTTCCTCTTTTATTATTATATTACATATTTTTTTTTATTACAAACATTGAATTCAATAGATTAAACTTTTTTATTCTATTAAATAAAATATAAATAATCAAATATTTATTATTTCAATCCCTAATACAATCATCTCGATTAACTTCAGCTGTCACTGCTTTAAAATGACAATTCCTAATACGGAGTTTCAGTGCCTGTAAATATTGATCCATATTTTATTCTATTTTCTGACGTTGACTAACCAAAATACTTCATTGACAGGTTTCACAAATAAACTCTTCAACACAGAAATTGCATCATTGAATGTGCCACATTCAGTTATATGTTCATAGACATTTGGTGATATAGAATTTATCAAGAGATTTAAATAGTCTGCTTTCTTAGCTTGTATAGTTACAAAAAAATTGCAAAATGTTAGATACCAGTGGTTCCACTGCTGAACTGCATTCAGTGAATTTGGCTATATATCCAGTCTTTCGGGTTTCAGCAAACGATCCATACTAATTGGGTTGAATTAATTAAAATGTAACTATTTACCTTAGATAGAAAGGTTTAATTCAACAAAATTGTACATATTTATTTGACATGTTAATGATCATTACAATTGTTTCAAAGTTAACTATAAATACATATATAACAGAATTCGATTGACTTTATGATCGTCTAGACAGGGACCATATATAACATCGCAATAATTGAAATAGTTTAAAACTAGAGTATCTGTAAGATGACGACGAACAAACAGAGAAAGAGATTGACGAAAACGATAAATAACTCTGAGAGACGAATAAGATTTTTTAATCGTGGCAAAAATGTGACTCTTAAACCTCAAATCTACATCAAAAATTAGACCTAAGTTTTTCGCCTTGTATTTAAATGAAACTACATTATTCGCTAGAGAGATATTTATGTTGGATTCGAAAAAATTTTTTATTAGCTTTGCTACAAAATAATAGAACAGATAATTTAGAAGGATTTATACTAAGGTTATGATTGCAAAGATCAGTGTTTATAAACTCTTAGGCATTTAACATGTTGCATGTCTCGAACAAAAAATATAGTTGCGAGTCATCAGCGTATAGGTGGAATTTACAATAGTTTAAGCACTGAAATATACTACATGTATACATAAAAAAGAATAAAGGTCCAAGAACTGATCCCTGCGGGACACCACAAAACACTGTTGAAGGTACTGACAATTTATCATCAACTCTAGTACATTGAGATCTATTGTTTAAATATTCTTTAAAAAAAGTTACCAAAGATACACTAAACCCAATAAAGTACATAATAACCGTGATTAATTGTGTCAAATCAAGCAGAATTAGAGCTGTATTAAAACCAGAATCTAACACCATAATAATATCATCAGTGACAGAAGCTAAAGCAGAAGCGCAACTGTATCCCGGTTTAAAACCTGACTGCACTTGTGGGAGTATATTGAATTTATTAAGGTAAGTACTAATTTGCTTAGCTACAACTTTTTCTAAAATTTTGGATAAAGGTAAAAATATGCTAATAGGGCAAAGATCACTTAATTCTTTACACTTCCTTTTTTTCGGTAATGGAAAGACATCAGCAATCTTCCATGAGGTAGGAAAAGTTCTTTGAAGTTGACATTAATTTACATGATTTGTTACTGCAGGCACTATAAAAGGACAACAAAGTTGTATCATTTGAATACACAGTTCGTCAGGTTCCACCACATTTGACTTGATGCTACGTATCACCTCTTCAATTTCGATCTCAGAAACAAGCGAAAAAGAAAACACTTCTGTAATTCCAGTTTTGATGTTGTTATTATAGTATGACAATAAATTAGCAGAAATATTCCTTGAATTTTTGTAAGAGGCAGCAAAAGACACATTAATTACATCAGGATCACGTAGATGAGAAGGCAAATTGTTTGAGGATGGTGCGTGGACATTCAACTATTTAATTGTTTGCCAAAGTTTACGACCATCACCCTTATTATAAGAAACCATATTCTCGAAATATGCCCTCTTTTCCCTACGCACAGATGCATTCACAAAATTATTCAAAGATTTGTAATAATTCCAAATAGAAGAGGCCCGGTGACGTTTAAACCGCAACAGAGCTCTATCTCGTAATTTTGTCAATAATTTAATATTGTCTGTCAGCCAAGGTGCTAGAGGCTTATAAGATTTGCACAATTTCAAGGAGCATGTATATTGAACAGATTACATATGACGACATTAAAAAATGAAACTTTATCATCAATTGTGTTCATTTGGTACATAACATTCCATGAAATTAAATTTAGATCCCTTAAGAATAAATCTGTTTGAATGCCGTTAAAGTGTCTGAATTTTTTTGGACCCACATCTGGATCAATTGTATAATTAAGCGATGCATATATTAACAAATGGTCAGACAGCCCATGAAGATCTATCACCCCAGATTCGATTACAGAAAAATCTTTAACAACAAGTAAGATAGATGAAAAGTCACATATGCGTGTGGGTTCACCAATAACCTCCATCAATGCCAGCCTACCTAAACTTGAAATATTACTTGGTATAAACAGTAGTTTTGGCAAAATCGTAAAAAATATGTATACTTTTTTTTTCTTCAAAGTCCTATATCTTGAATACGGATACGGGGTCACCTTTTTTTAAACACCCTGTATTTAATTTTAATCTACAAAAAGTTTTAATTTTAATGAAAATTATTTCGAGTTGAATATTAAGATGAAGGAATTTTAGAGAAATTTGTAGCAATGTAAATATTGTTGATTATTATTTGCTTTGCTGCATGTAGCCCTGTCCAAATATTAAGATAGCAAAATTAAATACAAATCGGGCGACAGTATTTGACTTTTAGTAAACTTCTTTAATTTCTTTAAATACACGGAACCTTACGTTTAATTTGAAAATAAAGCGTATTTATTTATCATTAATGAATATAAACTTTTGCAATCCTGAAACTTTATTTAAAGAAATCTCTCTAGTTACGATAAAAAACATTTGCTCTACATTTTCATTTTAGTTTGTTTGATGTAAAATAGTTTATCTAATGCGTACCGTGACGTCTCAGTTTGACATACTTTACGACATTATATAAGAAACTTGCTGAAAACTGTATATTGATGTTTGGGGTAAACCTTTCAGAGTTGGGGTTAGTTCGTGCTGACGGTTATAAATGCAGGGTCGATCTTGTTCGGCCACAAGTCAAGTCTGTGTCTTTCAAGAGAACGCGTGTAATGTACTACCTTATCTTTATTGGATATTGAATTTTGAAATATCTCCGCAACAACTTACAAGCCACATTTCACACTCAAACGTAATTGAATTTTTTTTCGTGTGGCGAATACAAAGACGCGTGATTAAAATAGAATGGAAATGTTCTAAAACATTTGTTATCATTTAATGATAAGCGCACCCTGGAGATCTGAAATCCTTATAAATAAGAAAGTAATGGGGAGAGGCTTATTGTGATTAAGTATTTCAAAAGAGCATCTTAATCCATTTCACTAATGGAAAATAAAGTAAAGATTACGGTAAAATTATGGTTCTTCAGTCGTACATTTTTGCTTTAATTAACGCTCTATATAAGTACAATAGAAATTGTAAATTTACTTCCCGCCAAGCCTAATTATGCCCCAAACAAGAGTAGAAGTTTACATTTAAGCAATGTTTGTAAATACTTTTAATGTACCGTCCTAAGTAATTCATAAACAAACATGTTAAGGAAAATTAACTCGTTTGTACAGAAATTTGCCACTTAAAAATGTATCTTTTTGTTTTAAATTATAATTTATTCATTAAATACATGTAAAGTATTTGAACTTGAAATTGATAATGTTCAAATAGAAATATTAAGATTAGTATTTGCTAATAATATTTGTCCAATAATTTATAAATGCGACAACACCGCATAAATTTATTTTGAAGTTTTGGGGAATTTTCGAGAGATAATAAATGTTATTAAGTTGAAGCACACGAATTTTTATTAGAGCTCTACAAAAATTAATAAACGCCGAGAAGAAACCCCATCATTGGTCCTTCGAGCCGGATGTTAATTTTCAAGAAAATAGGGGTCTATAGGCGTTATGAAAGTATAATGAAGAAAATATGGTTTTGAGATGCATCACTATATAAATAAAATAAGGGTTCCATTTTTCCAAAAACAGTAAGTCTTTACCTTTATTTCCTTACTACTTTAATTGTCTTCAATTTGTGTCAAAATAATGGCTGAACTGGCTAAATTACGCTCGAAAAGAAGTAATATTAAACAAAAATTGCAAAGATGTAAACAATTTTGTGATTCATTAAGAGAGGGCGAGCTTAATGAAGCTTTAATCAGTCAATTACAAATTAGATTAGACAAAATAAATCCAATGTGGGAAGAATTTAATGATATACAATTTGAAATTGAATTGGCTGTATGTGAGGATGGTTCCGAAGTGCGGCCGGATGATAAGGTACGCGATGAATTTGAAAGTTTATATTTCTCTGTCATTGGTGATATGCAGGCGATATGTAATAAATTTAATAAAAATGTTAACGCAAATAATGACTCGGTCGCGGGTAGGGATACTAGTGCACCTAGTTCAAGTAATCACCCTAACAACACTGCTTCCAATCATTCATTAGTTAAGTTACCTGCTATTAAACTGCCAACTTTTAATGGTCAATATAGTAATTGGTTGGAATTTAAAGAGGTCTTTGTAACTTTAGTTGATAGCGATAAGTCGTTAAGCGATGTTCAAAAGTTTTATTATCTCAGATCATCTTTAGACAAAGAGGTACTTGATATAATAAAATCATTAGATGTGTCCGAAAATAATTATAAAGACGCTTGGAAATTTTAGTTGAACGTTTTGAAAATAAAAATTAATTATTTATAATCATATTAGAGAAATTTAATGAAAGAGTCTTATTCAGATCTTCGAAATCTTTATGATTCAGTATTAAAAAATTTAAGATGTTTAAAGAGTTTAGGAGAAAATACTGATAGTTGGGATAGTTTAATAATATACATAATGAGTAACAAATTTGATGCAACCACACGTCGCGATTGGGAATCTGAAAAGTATCGTGGTAATTTGCCTACCATGAAAGATTTAAATGAGTTCCTTAAATTAAAATGTGAGGTTTTAGAGAAATTAGAAATCTCTGGGATCCAAAATGAAAATTGTTTAAAACACAGTCGCAATAAAATTGGCAAACGTCAAAGCGTAAGTTTTGTGACTACAAGTTCAGGTTCAGAACATTCAAATTTTGCATGTGCTTATTGTAAAGGGCCCACGTCATATTTAAATGTGAAGAATTTCTAAAGCTCAAGGTTGAAGAGCGTATAGCTTCAGCAAAAAATTAAATTTATGCTTAAATTGTTTACGAGGTTCACATTCATATTGGAATTGTAAAAGACAAAGGTGTTTTAAATGCAAACGGCCACATAATTTGTTATTACATATGAACCGATACACTTGTAATTCTAGTGATCAAAATGTTTCCGCGCCAACTAAAAGTGACAATAGTGATAATGTCGATACAATTACGATTGAAAGCAAGGACGCAACACGAGCAGTCGCTTTAAGTTCAAGTTCTAAAATTATTGATAATAAAATAAGTACCTCCTTGGTGGTACAACCGACTAAGAAATGTCAAGTTTTGTTATCGACTGTTATGATTCAGGTTATCAACGATAACAATTCAATTGTTGTGCGTGCGCTACTAGATAGTGGTTCCCAAAGTAATTTTGTTTCAAAAATGTATGTGAAAGATTAAATTTAAAACAATCTCAAATTAATTATCAAATAAAAGGAATTGGGCAACTTTTGACTAACATAGATAAACAAGCAAATTTACTTTTGAGGTCTTGTGTTAATGAATTTGAAATTAAAGTCAATTGTTTAGTGCTACCACGCGTAACGGATAAATTGCCTAGCGTGTCTTTTGATAAAGGTAGTTTACCTATTCCATCTCATTTACATTTAGCAGATCCAGAATTTAATATTTCAAAGGAAATTGACGTATTATTAGGAGCTTCAGTATTTTGGGCAATTATGAAGGTAAATCAAATTCGACTCGGATCGAATTTACCGGTGTTACAAGATACAGAATTCGGATATGTCATTGCGGGCAATTTAAAATGTAATTCGGTTATTAATAACGCCACATCCTTAGGGTATCATGCTAGTGTAGAATCCATTGCGTCGATTGATCACAAAGTGGGTAAATTTTGGGATTGGGAAGAAATAAACAATAAACAAGCGTTAATGTCTGATGCTGAAAAATATTGTGAACAGTATTTCGAAAAAACTACGGAAAGAAATAGCACTGGTAGATTTGTAGTCAGAATTCCTTTTAAAACTAGCATTAAACAATTAGATTCAATTTACTAGAAAGAAGATTAAACAGAAATCTAAATTTAAAAATGATTACTCTAACTTCTTATCAGAATATGCATCCTTGGGTCATATGACAGAAATCAGTGATGATAGTGAGGACGGATATTTTCTACCTCATCATGCAGTAATTAAGGATAGTTCAACGACGAAGTGTAGAGTAGTTTTGACGCTTCAGTCAAATCAAATTCGGGAGTATCGTTAAATGATGTTCAATTTGTTGGCCCTACGCTACAACAAGATGTTTTTCAATTTTAGTTAGATTTCGCAGCTATAAGTATGTATTAACGGGCGATATTTCAAAAATGTACCGTCAAATATGGGTAAACGAAGAGGATACAAAATACCAAAAATATTTTGGCGAGATGAATCCACGGAAAATTTAAAACTTTATAAATTAAACACGGTTACTTACGGTTTTGCATCTTCGCCTTATCTAGCTGTTAAATGTTTATTTCAGTTGGCAAAAGAAAATGAACATAAATTTCCTTTAGCTTGCAAAGTTATAAAACGAGATTTTTATATGGATGATCTCTTAACGGGTGCAAATACCATAGACGAATTACTACAAATTCAAATGGAAGTTGTATCCATATTATTCAGTGCAGGATTTGAGTTACGAAAATTTTGTGTAACGATAAAATTATGTTGAAAAAATTTCAGATTAATAAACACTTGGATAATAATATTTTAAATATTGGTGAGAATGAGCAAAGTAAAACGTTAGGAGTGTTTTGGGATTCGAACAATGATTTTATTAAATACCGTGTGAATATAATTAAAGACGTTTCTTATGTAAACATAACAAAAAGAAAGGTTTTGTCTTTGGTATGTCAGATATTTGATCCTTTAGGCTTGGTATGTCCGGTTGTAGTTGTTGCAAAACTTTTTATTCAAAAATTGTGGACATTAAAATTGTCCTGGGATGAAAGAATTCCTTCAGATTTAATAGAAAATTGGTCAAAATTTTGTACAGACATTTCAAAAATTATTGAACTAAATATTCCTAGATATGCTGCATTTTCTCGGTACGTTACAATCGAATTTCATGGGTTCAGTGACGCGTCCTTGAAGGCGTATGGAGCATGCATTTATATACGGTGTTTGACCAATTGCGGAGAATATTTTTCAAACTTACTGTGCGCCAAATCGCGAGTGGCTCCGTTAAAACAGGTAACATTGCCACGGCTTGAGTTGTGCGGAGCATTATTACTCGCTAATTTAGCTAAAAAAGTAAAGAAGTCATTAGATATAAATTTTCATCAACACTATTACTGGACCGATTCCACCATAACACTTTGTTGGATAACGAGTGAACCTAACCGGTGGAAACCTTTTGTCGCACATAGAACCAGCGAAATTAGATTTCTAACAAATTATTACCACTGGAATCACGTCAAAAGTGAGCAAAATCCAGCAGACTTGATATCCCGCGGTTGTTCAGTAAAAAATTTATTAGAATCGGAATTGTGGTGGAAAGGTCCTTGCTGGTTTAATAAAAACAATTCTGAATGGGACTTATTAAAAATTAACGTAGAATTAACGGAAATTCCTGAACACAAAGGCACATCCTATTTATCCGTGCAACTCTGTGATTTTTTAAGTAATTTGCTTAGTACATACTCGTCGTTTAAAACCATTTTGCATGTATTGGCATATGTTTTGCGTTTTATTTCAAATTTAAAATTAAAGGGTGAGTTATCTAATAAAAGAGAACTTAATGCACTGCAACCTGAAGAAGTAGATAAAGCGTTAAATGTGCTAATAAAGGAGGCCCAAAAACAATGTTATTCAACTGAGTATAATGCATTAGTCAATAAAAAAAGTATTCCAAAGGCTAGTAAGATATTATCTTTAAATCCTTTTTTACAAAACGAAATTTTGCGCGTTGGTGGAAGAATAAAACATTCCAACCAATCGTTCGATAAAATGCATCCAATAATTTTGCCTAAAAATCATATAGTAACCACCCATATATTAAAACTAGAACATGAAAGGCTCTTACATTGTGGTGTTCAGAATTTACTCTACTCTATCCGAGAAAGATTTTGGCCAATTTCAGGTAGAATTTTGTGTAAGAATATAGTACGAAAGTGTCTAAAATGTTTTCGGGCAAATCCAAAAGGTTTAACTTACCTTATGGGAGACTTGCCTAAGGTACGCGTAAACACTTTTTCGATTTTTCTGAATGTTGGAACGGATTTTGGTGGTCCATTTCTTTTGAAAGATCGACAAACGCGTAACTATAAGTTAATAAAGGCCTATATGTGTCTATTTATATGTATGAGCACTAAAGCAGTACATATTGAACTAGTGTCTGGACTCACCACTGAGGCATTTTTAAATGCGTTTAAACGTTTCATAAGTAGGCGAGGAAAACCCGCTAATGTTTTCTCCGACAATGGTTTAAACTATGTTGGAGCAAACAACGAAATTAGTAGATTATATGAATTTTTAAAAAATAATTCTAAGCATATTGCCAATAAAGTTGTTGATGAAAAAAATAAAATGGCATTTTATACCAGCTCGTTCGCCGCACTTCGGAGGTATCTGGGAAGCTGGCATTAAAGCCGCCAAGATACATCTTAAACGGGTTGTAGGAGAAAAGGTATTAAGTTTTGAGGAATTCAGTACTATTTTGACACAAATTGAGGGTATTTTGAATTCTCGTCCTATTTGTCCTATCACTGATGACCCTCACGATATGTCCGCATTGACTCCAGGGCACTTTTAATTGGAAGAACTCTCACCAATCTTCCGGAATACAGTTACATGGAAGTTCCTGAAAACCGACTCGATAAGTGGCAACATCTACAAGCCATGGTTCAACATTTTTGGGCTCGTTGGCAGAAAGAATATTTGGCTGAGCTACAAACACGTACCAAATGGAAGCATAATTCTCAACAAATGCTGAGGGTTGGAGCACTTGTATTACTAAAAATGAACAAGCGCCTACGCTTCAATGGAAATTAGGAAGAGTTATACGCCTGCATCCGGGTGAAGACGACGTAGTTCGTGTGGTAAATATCAAAGTACAAGATGGAACAGTAACCCGAGCAGTTAACCAAATTTGTATGCTACCAATCAATGATATTTCTGAAAACTAGAAATTTTATTTATTTAATTTGTATTATCAATTTTTAATTTTGTAAACCTGTTGTTACTTATATTTAATTGATTAATTGTTAATTTTGCACAATGTTATTGTGTTAGTTGTTGTTGGAAATACATAGTACTTCCAAGGGGGCAGTATGTCCAATAATTTATAAATGCGACAACACCGCATAAATTTATTTTGAAGTTTTGGGAATTTTCGAGAGATAATAAATGTTATTAAGTTGAAGCACACGAATTTTTATTAGAGCTCTACAAAAATTAATAAACGCCGAGAAGAAACCCCATCAATATTTGTATTGTGAAAGTCACTTTGTAGCAAAAAAAGTCAATTTGTATACCTCGATGAGTTTTATTTATAACAGCGTGGATCTGATTTTGCTGATTAGATTATTGACCCAAATAGTTATTTATGATACAAGTGTGTAAAGCGAGTTGCGCGAGTTGCGGAGTTTAAAACACGAACGCAGGTAATAGCCCAAGGGGCTTTTCACATGCTAACGGTTGCCGTCTAAACGGCGCGGTGCTTACCGTCTTTAGCGCTTTCACATCTATGCGGTTTGCACACGGTTTACACACGATTCTTGCCCGGTAGAGGTCGAGGTGTCGACTGAAGATGATTTAAAAATGCAACGAAAACAAATTATAGCCCTACTTCTATTGTATCGACGCCGTCATCGTCGACTGCGCAATGTGCGTGAGAGAATATATTGGATCCATCCATATAATGCTATCAGGAAGAAAAAAGAGATTTTATACCATGTTCATGGACCTTAGAGAGCACGAGGACAAGTTTTTCATCTATTTTCGCATGTCAAAGAGTTCATTTGACGAGTTACATGGACGTTTAAAAGTTCTCTACAGCGACTGAGCGTCATACGGGACTGCATCGAACCTATTGAGATGTTGGTGGTTACCATTAGGTAAGTAAAAATTATTATTATTCTTTAATTTTTTATTGATTGACGTTCTAGTAAGCTTAAAATGTAACAGAAATAATTAAAATATTACAACGTAGTGAAATCAATGTCAGAGTAATCAGAGTCGCCGCCGCTGTAGGTAGACAGAGGTTGAGAGTCGTTCGAGGACTGACTATCCTCGCGACCGAATAGTTCATAATATTGACGTGTATTTGGTGCAGTAGCATAACTTGGTTCTTCATTACGTGGTTTTGGCAGGAAACAAAATTTTGACGTATATTATAGCGTGTCTGAGGTTCATAATTGGTTGCAGAGGTACCAGGTAAGGGCGATGAAGAAAAAGAAATTGTTGGTCTGGGTACTTGTGCAGCCATAGTACGTGATGGTGCTTGGTTGCTATAAATTCGGCTTTGTTTGATGTTCGTTATTAGTTGCAACGAAATTGTATAATTTCGTCATCAGTAAACGAATTCAATGATGGGATTATTCCCCTATAAAAAGATATATGACGATCCTCAGGCTCCTCTATAACTTTCAACATTTTCAAATTCATCCATCTTACGTTTCCGCGTCGGCGGCGGTACTTTAAACTGTCTTCCACTATTTTCTTCTCCGCTATTTTGTACTGCACTACTGTCTGTTGAAGAACCTGCAGCTTCATTAATAGATAAGCTATCATCTGTAGGACGTTCACAAAAGACTTTGATAAAAACTGTAATTGGTTGGCGTATACGTATTTTCGTGTTGAAGTAGCAGCGGCATCGGATTTTTACCGATTTTTCTTTCTTTATAGATTTGTGATAAGCGTCACGGATATTTACCCATCGTTTCATTACTTCTTTTCCTGTAAACAATGTAAATTATTATTTATTTTATATTCCAGGTACTTGGCTAGCGGGTGCACTTTACAGACCTACACCTCAACTACAGACTTGGTATTTCGACAATAAGCAAGATAGTGAAAGACGTATGTATTAACATCTGGCGTGTTATGCTCCTGGATTGTATGCCTATACCTAATGAAAATATGTGGAAAAGAATTGCCGAACAATTCGAAAAAAGAGCTAATTTTCCACATTGTATTGGCGCTGTCGACGGAAAGCATATTAGAATAGTTAATCCACTTGGTTCGATGTTTTATAACTACAAAGGTTATTCTTCAGTGGTGTTAATGGCCGTAGCAGACGCAAACTATCGCTTTGTTTATGTGGATATTGGAAGTTACGGAAAAGATTGTGACTCTTCAATATTCAAGAGATCGTCGTTGTGGACATCAATTACAAGCAATGAGCAAGGAATACCTACAGCAGAGCATATTAACGGAATAGGTCCTAAAGTGCCCTTCTTTCTGGTAGGTGACGAAGCATTTGCGCTTCATAAACACTTGCTTCGTCCTTATGGTGGATCCAGTCTTGAATTAAAAACGAATTTTTAATTATCGTCTGAGCAGAGCTCGCAAATACGTAGAATGCACGTTTGGAATCTTAAGTAACAAATGGAGAATATTTCACAGAGCAATCAACTTGGAGCCTAATTTTGCAGTGGATATTGTCAAAGCTTGTGTTATCCTACACAACTTTGTTCGTGATCGAGATGGTTACCAGGAGGAGGACACATATTTTGTTACAGGATTTGACGAAGTTTCTAGAGAAACTCAATCACGTGGAGGTCTGACGGCAAACAATATACGAAATATAATAAGTGACTTTTTTGTGTCAGATACAGGTGCAGGGCCCTGGCAAATGTCAAAAATATAATATAACAAAACTTACCAAACTTATTTTTTTTCATCTCCATCCCATTCTTCAAAATTGCTATTTAACCCAATACATACCTCTTTCCATGCTTGCTTTGTCTCGTTTCTGTCTTTATATAATGACAGGGTCTTATCCCATAACGTAGGTCGCGCTTCTACTAGTGAAATCAACAAATCTATGTTTATTTCGTCAGACATTCTGCGTCAAAGCACAACGTCCATCCCCCTGTGATGTCAATGGTCGAATGGCATAACAACCCCGCGCGCGCCGCCACCGTGCCGCGCGCTAATGTGTTAGTGCACATAGTAGCCAATACATTACTGTGAACGCGGTCGCCGTGCCGGAACCATGTCTGTAGTAGACATGCACGGGCGACATATCTCATACATTACTACTTTATCCGGCACGGCGACCGTGCCGTTACCGTGTGCTTGTGAAAAGGGCCCAAGAATATTAGGTTTTAAACATAACCAGCTATAAATTTGCAGACATACTCATAATACATAAATAAATAATTTCCTTGAATTCCCCACTCCTCCGCCGCTTGCGTTCCTTAATACACCCCCTCCCTTTACTTCCCGTCCCGCCCGCGCTTTGGAAATCAAGTAAACAACTCGCACCGCGCACGCAGTCGGCCGTCGGCTTTGTTTCAGTTGATACGCGTCACTTTTTACAACATTCCGAGCTATCGCGTGGCTCACAATTCCTATTTCTACCTTTACTGGGCAAGATATTTCGATTATAAAGCTGGTTAGAAGAAGTACACAATGAGTGAGTGTTTATTGTGTAACCTTTCGCTTGAAACTGGCAAGGTAGTTATAGTGAACAGAGGTATTGACACATTAATAAAGGCAAGCATAGCCCGCTGAGATGGCCTTGAAAATGCGTTAAAAGAAACAGTATTGACGCGGTCTAGTGTACCTACTTTTGACTTCAAAAATTCGTGTGTTATCTGCGGTAATGAAGCTGATATTGAAAAAAAAAGCTACCTCAAAAATATAGACGTACAATATGTGAGGTTAGCACTTTGAATATTATAAATAAATTGAACTCTGTTGCTGATTGCCGTTGCGATGATTTGGGTAAGGCTGTCAAAGAAAGAATAACTGGAGTTATTGATTTAGTGACAGCAGAAGGCCGTTACCACAAAGACTGTTATGCACTGTTTTTACAAATTCCAAGTGACCATCCGGCTCCGGTAAATAAAAAAGAACTAGCACTTCAGAAGCTTTGTACGGAAATCGAAAGCGGCGATGAATGTCAATATTTCTTATCCGATATTAGTGAACGCATGTTTTAAATTCCCGACGGCGATGATGGATATACTACTCAATATCTAAAACAAAAACTTATTCAACATTTTGGGAATAATATGATAATAACCAGTTGTCCTAAGCGCAGTCCTGTCGTCTGCTTTCGTGAATCTGTAGACAAAAGTACAAAGAGACACGATCTGATCAGTATGAATAGCGTCTCAGAATACTATCGGGAACAGCAGCTATAATAAGAGAAGGTATACATTCTCAACCTTACGATTTGGCATCTAATGCTGTTGACGGCAGGGATATTGGAGGACAAGATAATATCCGACAAACATTAGAATATTTCGTAAATATCGTGATTCAATCACGAACTGATTCTACAAGTGCACAAAGAAAACACCAAAGTATTAGCAAAGCGATTATTTCAGCCTGTCGGCCTAGGTCATTTGTATCGCCTATCCTTCTAGGTATTGGTGTATATATGCATCGACATTTTGCCTTTCGAATAATAATTGATATATTATGCACTTTGGGTTTTAGTGAATCATATGCAGAAGTTTAAAAACTGCTTAATAGCAGTACCTAAAGAAGAGATAGTAGAAGCATTTATTCAATTTGCTTTCGATAATGCAGATTTCAATATACGTACCATAGTAGGCAACACACGTTTCATAATATGAGCGGTATAAAAATTAAAACCCCAAAAATAGAAAGCTGGAGTTGTACAAGTAAAGAGGAGTAATGAGAAGCCTTCAGAAATGAGCGGTCGTATGAAGATTTTGACTTACACAAAAACACACAAAAAAAAGGGTTGACACAAATAAGTGTGCGAAACCTAAACATACTGAAAAATGAACAGTTTTCTATTGAATGTACACTCTTGGATTATTTATGGATTTCGGGATATTGGCTTCAGTTATCTCCAGTACCAAACAGGGACGGTTACATGCAAGTGGGACTTCAGTCTTAGACTAATTATGAAGTCAGTAATGTAATTTTCCTACCTTTCATAAATTTGGATCCTGGAAATTTGTCATGCATATATTCAGCATTGATGTACGCAAGTAGCATTGTATTTTTTTATCCTAGAAGATGACACTAACTTGACTTCTCAAGAAAAAGAAAACCTTCTGGAAATTTAGATCTCTCGAGATTGAAGTACGAAAATTATCACTAGTTGAAAAGCTTTCAGTACATTTGCGCAATCTTTAC